>CADCSX010000008.1:2090000-2494443 GCA_902805475.1 Entonaema liquescens
TATCATATTAATTACTTTTATCTAAACATTATTAAATTTTATAAATTTAAAAATTATATAATTATTTTTAATAATATATATTAATAAAATATATATTTATTTATTAACTCTTATTATATAACAACAACTAATTTAATTAAATAAATTATCCTTTAAAATAATTTTTTATAATTTTTATAAAATAATACTTAAATATAATAAATTATTCACTTAATAAAAAAATAAAAAACTATTATAATAATCAATTTAAAATATATATTAATTTTTATCATTAATAAATTTAAAATTAACTTAATAAATGTATAAATAATTATATAAATTATAATTTATAATTATATTTATTTAATAAAAAATATACTTATTATTTAATAAATAATATAATTTTTTTATAATATAAAAACTTATAATTTTATAATATTATAATAATAAATAAATTAACTTTATAATTTTATTTATTTAAATTTATAAATTTTCATTAATAAACCATAAAACAAAATATTTTTAAATAAATATTTTAATTATATTAAAAAGAAATAAAAGGTTTATAAAAATAATATTATAATAAAAAACTTATATATTTAATTTATTTTATTTAATATTTTTATTTTATTAATTATTTTAATTATATTAACCATTTTTATATTAAGTTTTTTTATTATTTTTAAACCACTTAAAGCCATTATTAATATAACTTATATAAAAGAATAAGAAAATGTCAATTAAAATTAAAGATTATAATAATTAAAGTAAAAAAAATATAATAAATAAAAATAAAATAATTATAAAAGTTAATGATTTTTTTTTTATTAATTAAAAAATAAATAAAATTGTTTAAATTATTATAAAAATTATTATAAAAATTATTATGGTTATACATAAAATAATTTTTATAAATATATCTATTATAAATAATAATTATTTTAACAAATATATTATTAATAGATTTACTTTAATTATTTTATTAATGGTTATTTTAATATTTAAAATAAAATATTTATAAATATTAATAATTTAAATAAAGATTAACGAAAATAATAAATAAATATAAAAAATTATATTATAATAAAAAAAATAATTAAAAAAGATTATAAAAAAATATATATAAAAATAAATAAAAATGAATAAATTAAAAAAATTAATATAATTAATAATTATTTTTTCTTTTTTATATATAAAACATTTTTTAATAAAAACATTATTAAATTTATTTTGGATAAAATAGTTTAAATTTTAATTTATTAAAGTTATTATGATGTTTTTAATAACCAAATTACTTTTTTTATATATAATCTTATTAAAATTTATAAAAAAGAGGTTTATATTGTAAAAAAGAAATTTCTTATAAAAGATTAATAAATTTATCTTTATAAAAAAAAAGTTTTTATAAAAAATAAAATCTTTAACTTTATTATGGCTTAACTTAAATAAAGAATTATTTAAAATATAAACCTTATAATTTATATATATTTTTAATTAAATGCCATTTTAAAAAACACATAAAAATTAATTACGGTTTATGTTAATATAAAATATTTTAATATCTTGATTAATTATTTATAATTAAAAAAATTTACTTTTTACATATAAATTATTAATATATTATTTATTTCCATAAAAAGCGTAATTAAAAAAATTTTATTATATAAAAAAACCATTTTTTAATTAAATCTAAAAAATAATTATAATTAAATATAAATGATAAATTAATTTATTATTAAAATATTAATAATTTATAATGATTTTTAATTAAATTTTCTTTTTAATATATTTTTTTTTTTAAATATATGGTAAATATTTAATATTTAAATTAAACTTTAATTATAAATTTTTATAATTAATTAATTATATTAAAAATAATTATTTATAAAAAAAATCTTATTTATTAACAAATTTTAATTTAAACTAATATAATAATACCATTTAAAATAATAATATAAATTTTAATTTTTTATATAAATTTATTAAAAAATAATTTAAAAAATTCTAATTAAAATTACGTATTTATTGCCAAAATTAATAACTTATTTAATATTTTTATTTCTTTTAAAAAAAAGAAAATAATCTTTTTCTTAAACTTTATAAATAAATTAATCTATATTAAATAAAAATAAAGATTTAATTATATTAAAAATTATCATAATAAAAGATACTTTATTATTATTTAAGAAAAAACAACTTTTATATAAATAACTATAATTGTTATAAAAAATATTATTAATAATTATTAAATGATAAAAAAATTTAATTTAAATAATAATATTATCTATATATTAACATTTAAAAAAAAATATTAAATAATATTTAATTAATTGTCAAAGGTAATAAAACTTAAGTAAAAAAATTATCCTTTTTAAAAACCTAATAATTAAAAAATATATCTTTTTGTAAAATAAAAAAAAGTATATATATTTATTTTCGAAATTTTTATATCAATTTCATAAAATAAATTTAAAATTTAATTAATAATTATAATATTTAGGATAAACCAAATTTTATTAAAATAATTAACGAAAAAAAAATATAAATTTATTTTATAAAAAATTAATAAAATTAAATCTAATTTTTTATTAAATTTTATAAATTTAATATAAAAGAATAAAAAATGGTAAATAAAATCTTTAATAATATATAAAAAAATAATAAATTTAAATATATAAAATAACTTTTACCATTTAATTATCCCATTTTTATAATATATTATATAATTAATAATATTTAGAAAAAATACGTTATAATTAATTTATAATTGTTTAATAAAGTAGTGGTTTTAAATGTATATTTTTTATTAATATAAAAATTTATAATTGGTAAGTTTTAAAGATTACATTATATTATAATCGTGAATAAATTTAAATTTTTTTATTAATTGTTTATTTGGTTAAGTTATTAAAATAAAATAATAATTATTTTTTTATAAAATCTTGAAATATTTAACGTTATGTTAATGGATTATTAAAATAATTTGGGTTATGTTTAGAGATATATAAATAAAAAATTAAAACCTTATAAATAATTTATAATAATATATATTAACAATATTATTATTTATTTTAAGATATTAAAAAAATATTTAAAATATTTAATTTTAATTTTTTAATTATTTTAAAATTTTAATTTATTTATTAAATTGAGTAAATTTTTTTTAAAATATTTTATAATTTATCTTTTTAGATATTTAATAAATAGCTTAGATATATTATTAATAAATAATTATATAAAAATTTTTTAAAAATTAAAAGTTTTATTTATATTAGTAAATTTAAAAATATATATTAGTTTGATAGGTTTTTTTAGGAAATTTATTTTATAATATTAGTAAAAATTAATATTTTTATAAAAGAAAAAGATAAAATTTATTGTTTAAAGATATATAATAAAAGATTTATTTAAGATAGTTTTAAAATGTAAAAAATAAGTAAAATTAGTTAAATTTATTTTAATAAATGAAAAGAAAAAAAGTTTTAAAATTATTTAAAAAGATTTAACGTTTTTTAATTATTTTATTTATTGGGATATAGAAAAAATTGTTTTTTTGAAATTAAATGTTTTTAAATAAAAAAACTTTATTATAATGGTATTTTATAATAAAAGAAAATGGGATGGTTTAGAATTAATTATAGATTTTATTAGATTTATATAATATTTTAATAAAGTATTAATTAAAGTGGAATAATGATATTAAATAATAAAATTAAAAATAGTTTATTTGGTTTAAGTTTATAAATAGCTTTAAGTTTATATTTAATTTTATTTGTATAATATTATGGTTTTTATAAATTATAAAGTTATATAAGGTATAGTTAATTAAATAATTTTAAGATTTGTGGATTTAATAAAACTTAATTTACATTTAATGGTAGTTTTAATATATTTATCTTAATTTTGTTTAAATATTTAATATATATTAGGTTACATTAATTTAATATTAAATACTTTATTTAAATTATTTGTATACAATGATGTAAAAAATATAATAAAAATTATAAATTAATTTAAAAATTAATTAAATAATATAGTTAAAGATTTTAATCATATAATTAAAATAATAATAATTTTATTAAATAAAATGAAAATAAAAATAGTTGTTGGTTATATGTGTAATAAAAGATTAATTAAGATTATTAAAAAATTTATAGATAAATTAATTATAAAAAAATCTATTAGAAATTTTTATTATTAATTAAATAATAATAGCTTATTATATATAATAGAAAAAAATAACGCTAAATACTTTTATATTTTTAATAATTATATTTTTATAATATTTAAAATGGTACATAATTTTAAACATTATTTTGGTTTAAAAAGAATGGTTTATAATTTAAATAATTTTAATATTAATTATTTATTTAAGAAACTAATTAATTACCTTACTTATTACTTCAAATGTAAAATAAATTAGATAAATTAATATTAAATATTAAGCAAACTTAAATTAATCCATAAACCATCTTAACCATTTTATATAATTATAATAGATTTTATAATTAATTTATTAAAAATTCTTATGATAAATATAATTTAATAAATAATTAATTTCGGAGAAGTTAATGGTATATTAATAATAATATATAAATTTAATAAAAAATCGCTAATTATATTTAAATATATAAAATATATAATAAAAAATTAAGTTTATATTTTTTATATTATATTAATGTTGGTAAATTAAGGCTTACCCGCGAAAATTATATTAAATAAAAATTTTAAATTTATATTAAATCTTTAATAATCTTTATAAAAAAATTATAATATTATATTAATAATATTTATAAGTTATCATCCATAAATAAATAAATAAAATAAAAAATAAAATTAAAATATTAAAATTACTATTAAATATTATATTATTATTAAATTAAATATTATATAAATATATATTATTCCAACTTTTTAATATAATTTAAACAATATAAAATCTTTAATATTAAGAAAATCGTTAAACGAAATAGTTTTTAGTTTTAAAGTTAAATTATCTTTATTAATTTTCAAAATCTCGAAAAAATCCCCTAATTTTAAAACTTAAAAAAAGATTTATTAGTAAAAAGCTAAAATAGTAATTAATTATACTATAACAAAAGCTAAAATAAAATATAATAAAAATTAAAATCTTTAAATTTTTAAAATAAAAAATAAAATTTATTTTTATCTTTATAAAAATTATTATTTATTAAGAAAATTAAATTGGAAATAATTTTTATAAAAAGTAAACCCCTTTATCATCGTAAAAAAAATCGGAAATTTCGTTTATAAATTAAACTTCTTAAAATATTAACGCATTTATAAAGTTGTGTTAATTACTTAATTAATATTAACCTTAAAAAAATTAAATCTTTTTAATAAAAAAAAACTAAAACTTAAAAGAATTTTTATTAAAGGAAATATAAATAAATATATTTTTTTTAAAATTAAAACTTTCTTAAAAAAACATATAAATAAAATTGGAAAAAAACTAGTAATTAAATACTTAATTTACTAGAAAGGATATAATTTAGAAAATAATTAATGGTACTTTAAAAACCTATTTATAAAAAATATAATAAAGTTAGTAAAATAATTTAATTAAAAATATAGAAAAATTAAAGAAATTAAATAGATGGTTTTTTTTAATAACAAAATTAACGCATTAAATATAAATATAACAAACTGAAAATTAATTCGTTTTATATTAAAAACAAATTTAAAAATTTAATTATTTATAAAACGTAATACATTTCATTAATCCTAAATATCATAATAAATAATTTTAAACATATTTAATTTATTTCATTATATTAAATAACAATATTAAATTATTTTAAAAAATTTTTATTATAATAATTTTATAATATTTAATAAATATAATTTTTATAAATATTAAAATTTTTAAATAATTATTTATTATAATTATTTTTTATTAAATTTTATAATTAATAATTTTTATTATTTAAATTATTTGACCATTTTTAAGAAATAAATAATGTAATATAATTTAATTAAATTATAATAACTAATTGTCTTTATAATATAATTTATTAGAAATTTTATAATATTTAATTTAAAAAATTTTAATGGTTAAAAAAATAACGTTATAAGTTATAATATTACGTAGATGAATTAATTTAAATTTATCTTAAAATAAATTTAGGATTATAATAGAAACATACATATAATAATGGAAAAATAATAAAATTTTAATAAAGATAAATATATAAATAATAAAGTGTTAATAACCATTTTTATAATATAATAAAAAAAATATATAGATAAAAAGAATATATAAATATATAAAATAAATTGATTTAATTTAAATGATATTTAATTAATCTTAATATTAATTATTAATAAACTTAAAGGATATTAGGAATATATCTTATTATTTTATAAGTTTTATTTAAAATGTAATTTGTTTAAAATAATTAAATTTTTAAATTTAATTAAAATAAATTAATAATTATTTAAAATTTTATTATATTAATAAATAAAAGTGTTTTTAATTAGTATAAAATAATATAAAATTGTAAATAATTATCGATTTAATGGGATAATTACTTTTATAATATTTAAAATAAAGGTAATAAAAATTTTATAAATATATAGAAATAGAAGAAAATGGGGTTTTGGTATATTGTTAAATTAAATTGAATATTTTTTAGTGATAATTAACTTTTATTAGTTTATTATCCTTTAAAATTGGAAAATTCCCATTTTTTAAATAGATTATTTTAAAATTTTAAAAAATATAAATTCTATAAAATTAAATGTAAAGATTGTTAGATAAAATAATATTTATAAAGTTAAAAACGTTAAAATTTTAAGGAAAGCGGTTATGTTTGCGAGATTAGATAAAATAAAAGAAATGGAAGATTAATTATATAAAAGAAATAAGGAAGAAAATAATAATAATAATATTTTATAAATTAATAAAATTTAAATAAAGTTTATAAAAGGTAAAGAATTAGTTAAAGATAAATAATCAATTATATTTCTTTTTTTTTTTACAACGTTTTTTCTTTTTTTTATTATATTTTTTACGTTTTTTATTACGTTTTTCCCGTTTTTTATTATATTTTTTTTTTTTTTACGCCCTTTATTTTTTATTACATTTTTTTACCTTTTAAAATAATTAATGGAATAATATTTAATTAAATTTAAATTTTAATATTATAAATTTATTATAAAAAATTTAAATTAATTAATTAAATTAAAGAAATTATATATTATTTTAATTTAAGGTTTTATTTTAATTATAATTATAATAATAAATTTAATAAAAATATAAAAAAATTTAATGATTTAAATTAATAATTTTATAACTTATAAAAAATAATAAGTTAAAAAAATTGAGATAGTTTAAATATTTTAGGTAAAAACTTTATTTTTAAAAATTAAAATAATGGTTTAATTAAATATTTTAAAAAATATAATAAATTTATTAGATAACGAAAACAAAAATAAGAAAAAAGAATAAATAGTTAAACTGGTTAAGTAATAAGCGTTAATACCGAAAATTCTAGCAAAAAATATTAAGTAAAAACATTATAACTTAAAATTTTAAAAAAATATAAAGATATATTTAAAAAACTTTTAAAAAAAAGAAAATAATATTAAGTGTAACTTAACATATATTTATAAAATTAAAATTTAATATAAAATTTAATATATAGTTATTAATTAAAATTTAGTAAATCTTTAATTTATTAGATTTTAAGAAAATCAACTTTAATTTCATTTTACAAAATTACTTTATAAAAACTTTAACAAATAATAAATTAATACCATTAAAAAATTTAAATATATTTTATTTATTAATAAAGTTAATTTTCTTATGTATGTTATAAAATTTAATATTAATTTCGTAACATTTATATAAATTTGTTTTATAAATAATTTTTCCCCCAAATATTTTACAAAAATCAAAAAAACGATAAAATATTTAAAAAACTCAACGAAAAAATATATACAATATTAAGTATTTGATAAAAACCACTTACATTATATTTATAATAAATTAAAATTACATAACACGATTAATAATAATTACGTTTTAAACTTAATTATTAGCAAATTTATAATCGGATATATATTCTTTTTAACCGATATGTTTATATTATATAACGAAATTTTATTACTACGTTTTTTAATTTAATATAAACGTTTTTAATAATATTTATTAAATAATTATCCCATTTTTAAGCAATTTCTTAATATTATTACATAATATAAACTTCACTTATTTAATTTTCATTTTCCATTTATTATAAATATTTCTTTAATTTTTTTTATATATTTTTAACGATATTTTAAGAATATTAATAAATAATTAAATATATAAAATAAAATAAAATATTTATTAAACAAATACCGGGATTATTTTTTTAAATTTTAATAACCACTTTTATAATATAATTATATTAAATTAATATTACAATATACAATATACAATTTACAATTAATAATATATCTTTTATATTT
The DNA here is from genome assembly GCA_902805475.1 of Entonaema liquescens. Taxonomy (NCBI): domain Eukaryota; kingdom Fungi; phylum Ascomycota; class Sordariomycetes; order Xylariales; family Xylariaceae; genus Entonaema; species Entonaema liquescens. The sequence continues at coordinate 2,098,455 of CADCSX010000008.1, forward strand.
TATTAACATATTTATTATATATTAATTAAATAATAAAATAATAATTAATTAAAGAAAGATTTATTATTTATTTTAAAATAATAAAAACTTAATTTTTTAATTACATTAAAACGTTAATTAATTATATTATAATAATATTATTAATATAAAATCGAACGTTTTATAAAAACATTAATATAATATTAATTATTAAATATTATAAATATATATAAAAGATTATAATTAAAAGATAATATTAAATTAAATTAATTTAAATTAATAAAAAGAAAAGAATATAAAAAAAACCAATTTTATACTACGTGTTTACGTTTAAATTTTGGTTTTTAAATAAATGTGATCATGTAATAACGTAATAAAAAAAGAAAAATTATTAATGTTAAAAGTATAATTACATAACGCAATCATATAATTAGATTTGGTTTTTATTTTATAATAAAATATATAAATATTTCTTACGGATTTGTAATTTTATTTTTAATTTAATTATTAAGAATATAATAATAATAACTAATAACTAATCGTTTTTCTTTACGTTTTAAAGTATTTTATTACCTTTTTATTAATCTAATAATTAAAAAATAAATAAATTTTTTTACAATAATAAATTATTATTAATTTTATATTATAATTATTTTATTTAAATTAATAATTACGTTATTTATGTTTATTATAAAGTTTAAATATTTGGTTTTTTTTATATAAAATTTATATTTTTTTTTAAATTAGTTTAAAAATTGGTATTACTTAATTTTTTTAATATATTTATAATATAAATTTAATATTTTTTTAAAATTTTTAAAAAAATAAAAATATTATTAATATAAATATTATAAAATGTATTTAAATAATTAAAAAAGATTTTATTAATATGTTATTAAAAAATAGTTAATTTATTTATTAAATTAAAAAAACGATTTTATATTTATAAATATTATATTTTATTTAAAAGAAATTTAAATTTTTATTATTAAAATATATATAAATTTTATAAAATATTTAATAAATCTTAATTCTAATAAATATTTAACTTTTAAATATTTAAATAAAAGTTTTTTTAATAAATAACAAAAAATATTTTTTTTATTATAACGTTTAATTTTTAATAATTTATATAAAAACGTAAATTATTTTTTAATTTAAATACTAATAATATAAAGGTTATTTAAAAAAATAAATTAGTTTTATAAATTTTATTAACGAATTTCTTTTTTATAAAGTGGTTTAATTCATAAATATTAATAATTTTAAAATAAGTTTTTTTTATTAATTTAAAGAAAAATTTAATTTTAAAAATTGTTATTTTAATAGGTTGTTTTTTATTTTATTTGATAGTGTTTTTTAATGATATATATTTTTTTCGATTATTATATTTTTAATATATTTTTTTTTTTAGTTTAAAGATGTATTTTTTATTTTATTTAAATTTTTATTTAAGTAATTTAGTTTTATTACGATTTAAAATTTAAATTATATTATATTAATTTTTTTAATATTATAAATTAAAGATAAAAAAGTTAAATTTCTATTATAATATAAAAGATTAATAAATAATTAAAAAATTATTAAGTATTATTATTCTTTTTAATAAAAGTTTAATTTTTTTTATATTTTTTAAAGTTTTAATTTATATATTAAACGCGGTAATTAATTTTTTATAATTTTGGGTTTTTAAATTAATTTTTCCGTTTCGTTTTTTTTAATTATTTTTCTTTTAAAGTATATTTTGTTTTTTAATATTTGGTTAATGTTTTTTATTTTATAATAATTTATTAATTTTATTTATAAATAATTTATAATAATTATATAAGTTTTATATAAATATATTTAAAAGAAATGTAATTTATATTATTAATAATTAATAAAAATACCATATTAAATAAATTATTTTTAATTTAAAATAAAATTATAATTTAAATTTATAATTATAAAAAAAAACGTTATATATAATTTTATTTTATATTTTTAAATCTATATAAAATATTTTATATAAAGTTTAATATATTTTTTTATTATAATTTTTTATAAATATTAATTTTAAATTATTTATTACGCGTAATTTTAAATATTTCTTTACTTTTTTAATAAAATTCTTATTTATAAATAAAAATTTACTCGTTTTTATATTTATAAATATGTTTTTAATAAATATTAATAAACCATTTAACATTATGATATAATTAAATATCAAAAGTCTTTTTTTAATAATTTCTTTAAAATATTATAATTAATTTTTGATTTTTTATTATTTATATTATTAATAAATATATTTTTAAAATAAATAGTTATTTCCTTTAAAGTAATTAATTCTTTTTTAAATTTTTCTTTTAATTTATATCGTTTTTTTTATATTTAATACAAATTTTTATTAAATAACCTTTTTGAACAATTTTTTAAAATTTTTTATATATAAATAAAAATAATTTTTAAACGTATAATTAATTTATCGGTAATTAAAATATTTATTTTCTTTTATAAATTTAATTATATTGTTTTTTTTTAAATCGCAAATAAATCTTAGCAATTAGGTTTATTACGAGAAAAAAATTTATAAAATTAAAATGCGGGGGTTTTTTTTTAAATTACCAAATTAACTTTAATAAAAATAAATATTTCCGTTTTTATTTTTATTTATATTAAACGTTTTCGGATTAATTATAAAAAATTTAATAATTTTTTTACATTTATCATTTACAATAATTAAGTTAATTACAATAAAAAGATTTGAAAATTTCCAAATAACATTATTAATGCGAAAATTTTAATAAATTTTTAAATTTTTTTTTTTTTTTTTTACATTATTAAAAAAAATCAAATTAAACTTATTCGTTATTTTTTTTATTTAATTCCGAAGTTTTACGTAAATTTATGAAATTACGGATAAATAAACGTTATATTACATTAATTGTGTTATTTAATTTCGGTTTAAATAATTTATTTATTTAAAAGTAGTTTTTTTCGAAATTAATTTAATAAAAACGTATTTCTTTTTAATTTAATTAATTAATATAATTTGATTAACGTTATTTATTTGTATTTAATACGAATTTATAAAATAAATTTTTTATATTATATTATTAATATATATAAAATTAATTTAATTAAATAAAAAAAATAAAAATTTAAATTTTTTTTAAATTTTAATATATAATAATTTTATTATAATTATAATTAAAATTTATTTAATAAATTAAAATTATATTTAAATTATTTTTATCATTTTATAATAAAAGAAAATTAATTATAATTTAATTATAAAATAATACGTAATTATGTAACAATTACTATTGATTTATTTAAAAATATAAAACTGTTATTTAATTGTAAAATTTTTTAATATTTTATTAATTATTTATAAATTATTTTTTATTCTTATTAATTATTTATTATTAATTTTTTTAAAGTTTTATATTAATATTTTACTAACGAAACTATTTTATTAATTTAATTTTTTATATATTTATAATTTACTATTTTCTTTAATAATATTTATAAAATTTTTTAAAATTTATATTATTTTTTTTTACTTATTTACTTTTTTTAATTATTTTTATAATTTTTCTTTTAAAAAAAAACGCTTTTATATTAATAAATATTATATATAATATTATTATAAAAAGCTTTTTAAAGATTTATATATTATTAAAAAAAATTTAAAATTAACTTATTTTATTTTATTATTAATTTAAATAATTTATTTATATAATTTATAAAAAATTTTATTTTCCACTTTTTTTAATAAAAATAATTTTAATATAAAAAAACCTTTTATAAATTAATAATTTTATTTATTTTAAACACCGAATAACCGCTTTTATAATATTTAATTATTTAATAATATTAATTAAATTATTATTATATATTTAATAATTAATAACCTTTTGTTTTATCCGGTTTTTAATTAAAAAAATAAATTATTTATTAAATTATTAATTAAATATTAAAATAAAATACCAAAAAAAATTAAAATAAAAAATAAAAAATAATTATTATAATAATATTTAATCATTTTTAATACACCTTTTTCCTTTTTATTATATAAATTTTTTATAAGAAATTTAAATGGTTATTATTAAAAAAGCCATTAATAATAATAATATTAATAATTATTATAATTATTATCTTAATAAAAAACTTATTACGTTAAAAATCGAAATTTTAATTTTATAAAAATACTTAATTTTAACTTGTTAATTTTTATTAAAAAAAAACTAATATAATATTATATTTTTAATATTATATTTTATAATATTATAAATTAAAAATAATATTTTTAAAATTATTAAAATTTAATTTAAATATTTATTATAAATAAATATTTTAAAATTATTTCAAAATTAAATATAATAAATTTTATTATATAAAAATATATTATTATAATTTAAAAAATAACATATTATATAAATTAATATAAAATAAATAAAAAATTCATTAAAATTAATAAATAATTTTAATTTAAAATAATTAAATTATAAAGTTTATATATAAATAAATTTAAAGATTTAATCAATTTATTATAAATAAAAAACTTATTTTATATTAATTTACAAATTACATAATTATTAAAAAATTATCTATTAAATTAATAGTTAATTTATTAAAAGCTTTATTATAAAAACTTCTTTTAATATTTAAAAATTTTCTTTTTTTGTAAAAATAAATAAAATAATTATTAATAAAAAATTCGTAAAAGTTATTATATTACCAATAATAAAATTATCACTATTAACAAAATCATTACCATTAATAAAAAGTTTATTAAAATTAAAATAATTATATATTTTTTTAAGGAAATTAATTAAATTTTTATATTATAAATTAATATATTTTTAATTTAAAATAATATTTTATTTATTAATTTAATATAATGAAATATTTAAATAATTATTAATTAATTTTTTACATTTATAATGTAAATTAATATTTTATTTATTAATTTATTATAATATAATATTAATAAAAAAATAGTTTAAATAATAAATAATATTTTATTTAAATTAATTTAAAAAGTAGTTTAACGTAATGATTTAATGTTTAACACTTTTTTTTTAAAAAAAAGTAAGTTTAAATTTTGCAATTATTACAAACTTTTCAATTTCTTAATAAAAAACCAAATTACTATTAAAATAACTACATAAAATTAACATATTAATAAATAAATCTTTTTTTTTTATAAAAATTTAAAGATAATATTATAAAATTATTTAAATAATAAATTATATTAAAACTTAAAGATTTAAAAAAATAATAAATTTTTAAATTATTAAATAAAACGGTATTATTTTAATTACGGTCCGTATTTTAAATTATAACTTTATTTATTATATAGAAAACCGAAAGGTTTTTTTTTTATATAAATATTAAAAGACTTTATTTTAAAGAAGTTAAAAATATATTTTAAAATATTATTACTTTAAATATTACCGAATTAAAAAAAATTAATAATTTAAAAAAATATATATAAGAATATATTTAATAAAATTTATAACGTTATTAATAAAAATATTATTTTAAAAAATTTTTAATTAATAATAATTTAATTAAAAACTTATAATATAATATTTAAATTATATAATTTAATTAAAAAAAATAATTTATAATTAAAGAAAATTATAAAATTAATTAATAATATTAACTTTATATATAAATAAAAATAATTATAAAATAACAAATTATAAATATAATATAAAAAAAAAATAAATTAGTTTTTTTTAATATAAATATGGTTTTTAATTAAATATAATTACTTAGTAAAAATATTAATAATATTTTATTATAAAAATAATATAATTATATAAATATAATAAAATAAAAATAAATAAATAAATAAATAATAAATAAATAATTAATTTAAAATTTTAAATTTAAAAATATTTAAATAAATAATAATTTATAATTATATATTACAAAATTAATTTTAAAATTATAAATTAATTTAAAAATAACTTTTGATATAATTAATAAATTTTTAATAAAAATATAAAACAATTTTTAAAAAATTTATATTATATTAAAAAAAACTTTTAATTTAATAAATTTAAAATATATAATTTAAAAACCTTTTAATTAAATTTTAATAAATCTTTTATTAATATTATTTAATAAATAAAAATAAATTAAATATAAATTAAAAAATTTATTATAAAAATATATAAATTATATAAAAATATAATAATATAATAATATATAATTATTATTTATTTATTTATTTTTATTTTATTGTATTTATATGGTTATATTATTTCGTAATAAAATATTGTTAATGTTTTTATTAAATAATTATGTTCGGTTAAAAATTATGTTTATATTAAAAAAAACTTATTTGTTTTTTTTTTTTTTTACGTTATATTTATAATTTATTGTTTTATAATTGTTTTTATTTATATATAAAGTTAATATTATCGATTAATTTTATAATTTTTTTTAATTATAAGTTATTTTTTTTAATTAAATTATAAGGTTTAAATATTATATTATAAGTTTTTAATTAAATTATTATTAATTAAAAATTTTTTAAAATAATATTTTTATTAATAACGTTATATACTTTATTAAATATATTTTTATATATATTTTTTTAAATTATTAATTTTTTTCGATTTAGTAATATTTAAGGTAATAATATTTTAGAATATATTTTTAACTTTTCCGAAATAAAATTTTTTAATGTTTATATAAGGAAAAAGCTTTTTAACTTTTTATGTAATAAGTAAAATTATAATTTAAAATGCGGATTATAATTAAAATAATAATGTTTTATTTAATAATTTAAAGGTTTATTATTTTTTTAAATATTTAGATTTTAATATAATTTATTATTTAAATAATTTTATAATATTATATTTAGATTTTTATAAAAAAGAAAGATTTATTTATTAATATATTAATTTTATGTGGTTGTTCCGATAATAGTCTAACTTTTCATTAAGAAATTAAAAAACTTATAGTGGTTATAAGATTCGAATTTATTTTTTTTTAAGAAAAAATGTTAAACGTTAAATTATTACGCTAAACTATCAATATATAATTATATTAATTAAAAATATACGAAATTATATAATATTTAATAATAAATTTTATTTAAAAGAACTTGTTAATAAATTTAAAATAAATTTTAATAAAATATAAAAAAAATGTTTTAATTTTAAATATATTAAAAAAAATTATTTTAAAAAAATATTAATATATAATTAAATTATAAATATAATATAAATATATTAAATATATAAAATAAAATTAAAAGTTTAAATAATTAATAAATATATTAATATAAAGTAATTTTATAAAATAAAATTATAATTAATTTTTTTTAAATTTAATAAATTATAAATTTATTAAATATTAATTAATAATTATATATTAAATTTTATATTAAATTTTAATTTTATAAATATATATTTAATTATATTTAATATTATTATTTTTAAAATTTTAAATTATAATATTTTTATTTAATATTTTTTATTGGAATTTTCGGTATTAATATTTATTATTTAACCAATTTAACCATTTTTTCTTTTTTTTTATTTTTATTTTTATTATTTAATAAATTTATTATATCTTTTAAAGTATTTAATTAAATTATTACTTTAATCTTTAAAAATAAAATTTTTATTTCAAATATTTAAATTATTTTAATTTTTTTAATTTATTACTTTTTATAATGAGTGATGTTATTTTAAAATTACTTTGCCGGGCTTATAATGTAAATTAACCCATTGAACATTTATAAATAATTAATAATTAAAATTATTAATAAAATAACATAATTTTATAACTTTTTAGATCTTATGATGTAAATAATAAAAAGTAAATATTATGAAAATGTTATATTTTTATTTTTTTTTATATTTAAGAAAAAACGAGATTAAATATTATAAATAATATTAAATTTTATTTTAAATTTATATTTATATAAAAAATTAATAATATTTAAATATTTAACATTATTAATAATATATATGGTATTATTATTTATATTATTTAATAATATTTTATTTAGTTTATATAATACATTTATAAAATTATTTTTATTAAATGTGTTTAAATATATTAATTAAATATATAAAAATAATTTTTATTAAAAATGTTAATGTTATAAAAAAATGAAATAAAAATATCATTATTTATAAATTAATATAATTTTATTTATAAATTATATATTTTTATTTATAAATTATATAATAATTATTAATTTTTATTTATAAATTGTTACTTTTTATTTATAAATTATTTCGAAATAATTTTACGAAATATAGTTGTATTTGTTTAAATTTAATATTAATTAATTAATTAAAATTTAAACAATTAAAATATTTTAAAATGTTTATAAATATTAATTATTATGGTTATGAAATATTAAATTTATTTAATGGTAATAAAGTAGAATTGTAAGTTTATTAATTTATGAGAAATTTTATACGTAATTACGGGTAATTGTAATTTTAAGTAATTTGTATTATAAACCCGGTAAGGTAATTTTGAAATAACATCATTTTTTATAATTTATAAAATTATTAATTTAAATAATTAAATTTTTTATATTTTTATTACATTTATTATTATAATTGAAATTAAAATAAAATTTTAAATTAAAATAATATATAATTTCTTTAATTTAATCAATTAATTTATATTTAATTACATATTATTTTATTAATTAATTAAAAAAGCAAAAAAAAAAAACACAATAAAAAAAACGCAAAAAAAGAAATTTTACAATTGAAATAATTATTAATAAAATATTTAAATTTTATATTATTTAAAATTATAAGAAAAATAAATAATTAAAATAATTATAAAAAAACATTTTAATTAATTAAAAAAATAAATAAAAATATAATTAAATATTTTTACCATAAATTATAAAATAAATTATTATATTATATATTAAATATAAATTAAAAATAATTAATAATTTTATTAAATTAAAAATAAAATTTATTAAAAATAATATATAATAAATAATATTATTTTAAATTAAAACGAATATTTCATAATTTGTCAAATATTAATATATGAAATTTAATAAAAAAAGTTAAAAAATATATATAATAATATTTAAAAAATTAAAAAAAAAATTACCACGATAAATTAAAAATAAATAATAAATTATTATAAATTAATTTAACAATTATATTTTATTATAGAATAACATACGATTTTATCATTAATTTATTTAAAATATTAACAAAAAGTACATTATAAATAAAATTTTTTTTTTTAAAATTATAATATAATAATAATTATTATTTATAAATTTAATAAAAAAATCATTTTAATATTCAATAATATTAAATATAAAATAATTTATTAAATTGTATTAACATTATAATTTATGTGATTATATAATTAATAATTATTAACGAAAATAATATTTAATTAAAATTTTAAATTTATATTAAAATTTTAATAAATATTATTTGTAAAATTAAAAATAAACTTTATTATATTATTAAATTATTATTTACAAATTAATAATGAAATAAAAAGAAAAAATTAAAATATTAAAATGGTTATTTAATATTATTATTTATTTTTATTTAAATTATCAATTAATATAATTTCAATTTCATAATATAATTTCAATTTTATAATATAATTTAAATAATATTAAATTAATAATATTAAAATAAAATTTAAATAAAATAATATATAATTTGAAATTTTAAATAATTATATTAATTATAAAAATATTTAATAATAATATTAATTTTAATATATTATAAAATTTATATTAAAAGAAAATTAAAAAAGTAATTAATTTCGTAATAATAAATATAAAAATATAATATAATAAAATTTATAAATTTATAAAATAAAAAATAAAAAATATAATATATTTTTAATTATATAAAAATATATTTTGTTAAATAAATTATTATAAAAATAGTTAATATAACATATTAAATTATTATTAATTATATAATACGTTAATAATTTATTTTATAAATTAAATATTTTATTATATTATAAAATTTATAAAATAATATTTATAATTTAATTATATAAAATATTATAAAAAATTAATTTATATAATTATTATAAATTATAATTTAAATAAATAATTATAAAAAATAATAATAAAAATTAAATATTATATAAAATTAAAATTTTTTTAAAATAATAAATTAATAAAAAATAATGTTATTTTAAAATTATTTTACCGGATTTATAATATAAATTATTTAAAATTACAATTATTAATAATTACGTATAAATATTATCGTAAATTAATAATTTTATAATTTTATTTTATTATTTTAAATTAAATTTAATATTTTTTAATTATAATAATAAATATTTATATATATTTTAAAATATTTTTATTATTAAAATTTTAATTAATTAATTAATATTAATTTTAAAAAAATATAATTATATTTTATAAAGTTATTTTAAAAACAACATTAGTTCGGCAATAAGGGGCGTACTAACTCGGCAATAACCACACACTTTTATATAAAAACGCTACATTCGCGAAAATCGCATAAATACTACTTATATCGCCATACAAATTTACTAATATGCAATTGTATCTCTTTTACAAACCCCGCCAAATCGCCTTTATTTTTCAATTTACTTAATTATCTACTTACTTACTTATTTAACAAATTAATCAATTAATCAATTAATTAATTAATTATTTAACAAATTAATCAATTAATCAATTAATTAATTAATTAATTAATTAATCAATCAATCAATTAATTTAATAATTAATTAAATAAACGTTACGTTTGTTATTTATTTTGCTTCGAAACATGCGTATACAACCGTATAAAATATTATGGAATTAATAATTTTAAAAAGTTAAAACTTTACAAAAATATTACCAAGTAAATAATAAAAAATTTAACCAATAAAAAAGCGTATATAATAAAAAACCATAAAAAATAAAATTTACCAAAAATTATAAATAAATATTAATAAATTTATATACGCGAAGAAATATTTATTAATATAAAACCATTATAATTATTACTAACTTAATACGCCTTTTATTACCGAATTAATATTATTTTATTTTAAAAATAATTTATAATTAAAAAATAATAATTTATAAATAAATATTTATAATTTATAAATAATAATATTTTTATATTATTTTTTTATAATATTAATATTTTTAATAAAAATTATTTATATATATTTAATTAATATAATTAAATATATTTAATAATATTATTTTAATAAATATATTATATAAATTAAATAAAATATTAAATATTTAAATATATTTAATTTTTTATATAAATATAAAATTAAAATAAATTTTAACGTTATTTATAATATTTATTTTTATTTTTTTTAAATAAAAAAAAATAAAAACATAACGTTTTAATAATATTTATTTTTTATTATTTATATTATAAAATTTAAAAAAAATTATAAAATTATATTATTTTATTAATAATTTTAATTATTAATTATTTATAAATATTCGGTAAAATAATTTTAAAATAATATTACTTTTAATAAATAAAAAAGAAATTAATTATTAAATATTTAATTTAATAAAAAAGTTTTATTTTAATATATAATTAATAATATTCGAAAAAAAATTACTTATATAAAACGTAATAATTTTAATAAATAAATATAATAAAAGTAATTTTATAATTTTAATAAAATTAAAAATATCGGAAATTTTTAATTAAAATAAAAACGAAATTAATTAAAATAAAAATAAAAATAATTAAAATAATAGTAAAATGAATTATAATAAAAACGAAACCGTTAATTAAAATAAAAATAAAATTAATAATTAAAATATAAACGAAAATAAAAACGATTAAAAAATTGTTTAAATAATATTTAAAATAAATATACGTGTTAAAGTTTTATTATTTATAACGTTATTATTTAAATTTAAACAAATCATATAATTTTTCGAATTATTATTAAATTAACATTTTTAATTATATATATTAATTAAATAAAATTTTATTAATTTTATAATATAATTAATCGAAATTAATATTAAAATTTTATTAATTTTACAATTTAATTAATTTAAAAATTAAAAAAATACGTATTTATTATATTATTATTAATTAAAAAAAATATAATAAAAAATAGTTAATTAAAACTTTTCGGGATTTATTTAAATAGATATAAAAAAAATTCGTTTTTTATTATTTAAAATATTTATTTTTTCTTTTAAATTTTAATTTATTAATAATGTAATATAATAAATATTATAATTAATTTAAATAATTACTTAAATATTAATTATATATTTTTAATAATTAATTTTAATAATTAATTATTTTTATTAATTATTTATAATTTTAAATATAAATATTATTTCTATTTTATCATAATAAATTAATAATTAATATATAATTTTATATATATATGTAAGATAAATAATTTAATATTTCATTATATTATTTTAATTATATTAATAAATAAAATTATTTATGTTTTATTTAATTTTTTATTTACGTTTAATTAATAATATAATATTATTATAATATTTATAAAATTAATTAAAAAATAAAATTAAAAAATTATAATTTTTTATATATTTTAAAATTTAATTTAAAATTTAAATATTAATTTTATTATTTAATAAAATAAAAAATTAAAAATAAATAAAATTAAATTAAAAAAATATAAAAATTTAATTAACGTTTATAATAAAAAACAACATTAGTTTAATGATAAAAAACGTATTAAATTAATAATAGTTACACCATTTTATATAAAAACGCCACATTTGCGAAAATCGCACAAATATTATATATATTTTTATATAAATTTATTAATACGCAACCGTATTTCCCATGCCCACCCCGTTAAATCTCTTATTTATCAAATTACTTTATTTAATTTACCGAACCAACCACTTAATCAATTAATCAATTAATTAATTTAATAATTAATTAAATAAACGTTACATTTATTATTTATTTCGTTTCGAAATATATATATATAATTATATAAAATATTATAAAATTAATAAAAAATTTTAAAAAATTAAAATTTTATAAAAATATTATTAAATAAATAATAAAAAATTTAATTAATAAAAAAACATATATAATAAAAAACCATAAAAAATAAAATTTACTAAAAATTATAAATAAATATTAATAAATTTATATATATAAAAAAATATTTATTAATATAAAATTATTATAATTATTATTAATTTAATATGTTTTTTATTACCGAATTAATATTATTTATAATAAATGGGAAAATATTATTATTTTTTTTAATAATAAATAATATATAATTAAATTATATAAATAATTAATATAATTAAAATTTTAATAATTTAAAATAAATTTTATAATAATTTAAAAAGTTTTTATATTATATTAATTTATTTATTTATTTATATATTTATTTATTTATTTTTATTTTATTATATTTATATATAATTACATTATTTTTCGTAATAAAATATTATTAATATTTTTATTAAATAATTATATTTAATTAAAAACCGTATTTATATTAAAAAACTTTTATTTATTTTTTTTCTTTTTTACGTTATATTTATAATTTAATATTTTATTATTATTTATTATTATATATATTTTTTTAAATTGTTAATATTTAAAATAATATTATTTCGAAATATATTTTTAATTTTTTTTTAAAATTTTTAACGTTTATATAAAAAAAAAACTTTAAATTTTTTACGTAATAAATAAAATCATAATTTAAAATATAAATTATAATTAAAATAATAATATTTTATTTAATGATTTAAAAATTTATTATTTTTTTAAATATTTAAATATTAACGTAATTTATTATTTAAATAATTTTATAAAAATTATATTTAAATTGTTATAAAAAATATAAAACTTAATTATTAATACGTCGGTTTTTACATAGTCGTTTTAATAATAGTTTAACTTTTTACTAAAAAATTAAAAAACTTTTAATAATTACGGGATTTAAATTTACTTTTTTTTAAGAAAAAATGTTAAACGTTAAATTATTACGTTAAACCATTTATTATATTAATTTATTATATAAAATATATTTATAATATAATTTTATTAAAACAATTATTAAATTAATTAAATATTAAATTTATAATTAATTGAATATAATAATTATATATAAAATTATTTAAAAAAATTATTTTATATTTATAAAATTTATATTAAAAAAATTAAAAAATAATTTAATATATTAATAAATATATTCAATTATTATTTTATAAAAAAATATTTAAAATTTTTAAAATAATTAATAATATTTAATATAAATTAAAAATTATATTTATAAAAATTAATAAAATATTATATATTTTTAATAAATAATTTAATAATAATTAATTTATATATTTAAATAATTTTATATTTTATTAAATAAAATTTTAAATTATTATAATTTTTAATTAAATTAATATCATTATATAAAATAAAATAAAATTATTTTAAAAATAAAATAAAATAAATTATTTTAAAAATAAAATAAAATAAATTATTCTTAAATTATATTTAATATATTTTTATAAAAATCCAATTTAATATAAAATTAATATATAATTATTAATTAAAATTTATTAAATTTTAAAAAATTAACTTTTATTTTATTTTATTAAATTGTTTTTTAATTATTAATTTTTTTATTTAAATTTTATATTTATTTAATATATATAAAGAAATTATTTAAATTATAAATTTAAAAAGTTTTTTTTTAAATAATTTTAATAATTATAAAAATATTTAATTTTATTTTTATTTATTACATATAATAAATTATTATTATTTAATTAATAATAAAATATTTTAATTAATTTTTTATTATAAATATAATAAATAATAATTTTTTTAAATTTATTTATTAAAATTATTATTATTTTTATTATATTATTAAATTTTTTATTATATATTTTTACGTAATAAATTTTAAAAAAGTTTTTATAAAAATATTAATATTTAATAAATTTTTATATAATTATTTATTAAATATTTAAAAAAATAAATTTTAATATATTTTAAAAGAATAATATTAGTTCGGTAGTAAAAAGCGTATTAAATTGGTAATAATTATAATAATTTTATATTAATAAGTATTTTTTTATATATATAAATTTATTAATATTTATTTATAATTTTTAGTAAATTTTATTTTTTATAATTTTTTATTATATATGTTTTTTTATTAATTAAATTTTTTATTATTTACTTAATAATATCTTTATAAAGTTTTAATTTTTTAAAATTATTTATTAATTTTATAATATTTTAAACGGTTATATACGTGCATTTCGAAACGAAATAAATAATAAACGTAACGTTCATTTAATTAATTAATTGATTAATTGATTGATTGATTAATTAAATGGTTAATTCGGTAAATTAAATAAAGTAATTTAATAAATTAAAAAATCTAACGGGGTAAGCATAAAAAGTACGGTCGCGCACTAATAAATTTATATGGAAATACATATAATATTTATTTATGCGATTTTCGCCGGTATGGCGTTTTTATATAAAATGGTGTAATTATTACCGACTTAATACGCTTTTTATTATTAAATTAATGTTGCTTTTTTAAAAATCTTTATTTAATTTAATAATAAATTAAAATGGTTTAATGTAATGGTTTAACGTTTAATATTTTTTTTCGAAAAAAAGTAATTTCGAATTTTATAATTATTATAAATTTTTTAATTTTTTAATGAAAAACCGGATTATTATCGGAATAATTACGTAAAATTAATATATTATTAAATAAATTTTTCTTTTTTATAAACATTTAAATATAATTTTATAAAATTATTTAAATAATAAATTACATTAAAATTTAAATATTTAAAAAAAATAATAATTTTTTAAATTATTTAATAAAATATTATTATTTTAATTATAATTTTATTTATTACGTAAAAAATTAAAAAGTTTTTTTTTATATAAACGTTAAAACTTTATTATAAAAAAGTTAAAAATATATTTTAAAACATTATTACTTTAAATATTATTAAATTGTAAAAATATTAATAATTTAAAAAAATATATATATAAATATATTTAATAAAATTTATAACATTATTAATAAAAATATTATTTTAAAAATTATTTAATTAATAACCATTTAATTAAAATTTATAACATAATATTTAAATTTTATAATTTAATTTAAAAAATAATAATTTATAATTAAAAAAAATTATAAAATTAATTAATAATATTAATTTTATATATAAATAAAAACAATTATAAAATAATAAATTATAAATATAATATAAAAAAAAATAAAAAAAATAAATTTATTTTAATATAAATAAAATTATTTTTATATATATATATAAATATTTTTTTTTATATTTTTAATAATAAATTATTTTAATATAAACATAAAATATTTATTAAAATATTAAAATAATATATTACATTTATTATTTTAAAACCATTACATTAAAACAATAAAATTAAAACGAAATTTTATAATTTATATATTTTAAATAACCAATTTATTAATCCATATATTTCGAACAATTTATTTTTTAATTATTATATTTTATATATAGAAATTTATTTTTTTATTAATTTATTTTAATTTTTAATTATTATTTATGGCATATTTATTTTATTATTATTTTTTTTATATTTTTTATTAAAACTATTACTTTTTATATAATTGCAATTTTATTTTTTTTCCTTTAAATAATTATTTTTACTTTTAAAATTATTATTAATATTAGTGATAAATTAAAATAAAAAAGGAGTAAACGGGGATAATAATTAAAATTATTTAATATGTTTACATTTTATAAATTAATTAAATTTAAAATCGTAAAATATGGAATTATCAAAATTAAATTTGTTAAAAAGGTAATTAATTTCATTAATATATATTATATTATTTTTTTAATAAATTAAAATACATTTAAATCATTATATTACCATTTATTATTATATTATTTTTTTTATATTAATTTATTATAAATATGTTTTTATTTTAAATTAAATGATAATAATTAATGTAAATTAAAAAAAGTAATTATAAATAATATTGTTTAATTAATAAGTTTAAGTAAAAAATCTACTTTTATGTAAATTTTTATTATAAATAAATATTTTTTTATTTTAAAAAATAGTATAATGGTATTATTAAAAATTAATTAAACGAAATAAGTAAATAAAAACTTTTTAATGATATCATTTAACAATTAAAATAACCAATTATAAAAAAAATATTTTTATTTATATATATATATTATTTTTAATTAAAATATATAATTTATTAATTAATATTAATTATTAATTAATTTTAATATTATAATAAAATATTTTTAATTAAACTATTAATATATATTTTTATATAATGTAAAAAAATTTATAATATTATTAATTATTAATTTAATTATATACTTAAAATTATAACATTTTATTTTATTTTAAATAAACTAATTATTTTTTATAATAAAGATAATATAAGTTTTTTTAAAAATATAAACAAATTAAATTATTTAATAAAAAATATCGTAAAAAACAATTATATTATAAAAAAATATTGGAAAACGGTTTTATATTATAAAACGTATTTAATTAATAACCAATTCATATTATAATAAAAGAATATTATTGTAAAAAAATATCCAATTATTAAAAAAAAATAATAATAAAATATTTAACTATTAAAAATTAAAAATTAATAAAAAATAACAAATATTTATTAATATATATGGTTTTTATATTTAAATATATGAAAATAATATTAATCATTATAAAAAATATTATTGTTAAAATAAGTAATACGTATTGAATTAATATTTATTCTTTTAATAAAAAAAAACAAAAATATTAAATTATATATTACCCGTTACAATATAAATAATGTAATAAATTAAATTATAATTAATATTTTCGTTACGAAAAATAAAAAATTATAATAAAAAATTATACATTTTATTATACTTAAAATATAAAATAATTATAATAATTTCTTTTATTATTTTAAATATTATAAGGATGGGAAATAATAATATTAATTTAATTTAAGATATTTTTAATAATGGGTTTTTAAATTAAATAAAATAAAGTTAATAAATGAAAAAATAAAAATAATTAAAATAAAAATAATAAAAATGGAAAAAATGGATTATTAAGTTTTCATAATAATTTAATATAGTTTTATAATGAAATAACTTTAATTTTAATATTATAAATTAATATTTTTATTATATAAATAATATTTTAATTATTTTATTTTATAATTATAAATAATAAATTAATTTATTAAATGTTTATTTATATGTTATTATAAATTAACCATATAAAATGGCTTTTTTAATTATTATTAACGTTTTTGTTTATTATTATTAAGTTTTAATTATATAAAAAAGATAAAAATTTCGTAATATATATAATTATAATTAAATAAATAATTAAATATTAAGTTAAATAAATTAAATATCCGTAATATCGTAATATATAATAATTTAAAAATAAATTCATATTTAAATATATTATAAATGGTTTATTTTAAAATAAAATTTTATAATTTATAAATAATAATAATATAAAAAATTATTAGAAAAAATTATATTATAATATAAATTGCTTTATAGAAAACAAACTTTTAACGTATACGTTCGATTAAAATAACAAAATTCCCGTAATTATTATAAAACTTATTACTATTAAAAAAAATAAACAATAAACCTTTATATTTATTAAAAACTATTATTATAATTTCCGAAAAATTACAATTTATATTAATTTTTTCGGCTTATAATATATTATAAATATAACTTTAAATATTATTAATTAAACTAACTTAATTTTAAATATTTTAAATTATTATAATTTTATATTTAATATAAATTAAAAAAAATTTAAATAAATTTTTAATAATTTAAAAATTTATTTATATTGTTTTAAAACTATTATTTATTAAATTAATGTTAATTATAAAAACAATTAAATTTATTATATAATTTTAATTATAAATGTTAATTTATTTTTTTAAAAAATATATTCGTAACGTTTTAATAAATCGTTTAATTTTTTTTAAAAAAAACTTCATTACGCATTAAAAAGCTAATAATTATTATAATATAATTAATATTTTAACTATATAAAACTTTTTAAATATTTATTTAAAAACGGTTTGTTTTTTATTTTATTAACGTAATATAATATTTAAAAAAATAAAATATATAAATAAATAATAAATGTTTTTTCTAATTATTTTATTATTTTTTAAAATATTACTTATTATAAATAATAATTTTTATAAAATTAAAAAAATTAAAAAAAATTATTGATAATAATTATATTTAATTTTCTAAAATATTTATTATAACAATTTAAGAAAATTTTATTAAAATATTTATTTATTTAATTAAAAATTTAAAATTTAAATATATTTTTTTTATTAATTATTAAGTAATAAATGTTATTAAAAAAACGTTATAATATTTTTAATATTATTAAATTATTAATTATAAATTAATAATTTTAATTAACCGGAAAATATAAAATTAAATATAAAATTTATTTTATAATAAAATTATTAATTATATTAATAAATATAATTTATATAATAAATAATTTATAAAATATAATAATTACTTATAAATGTAAAAAAAAAAAACATTAATAAGATAAAATTTCTTAATTTTTCTTTTACTATTAAATTAAATATAAAAAAAAAATAACATAATGCTATTTTTTTAACTTTTTTGATAATAGTTTATTATTATATCATAAATTATGCGTTATTTTCTGTTTAAAATATCCCGGATTTTCAAAGGCAATTGCGTAACGTTAAAATTCCTTCGAATTTATTTTTTTAATCATTTTTAATAATTAAATAAAAAAAAACGCAAATATTTATATTAACCAATATAAGTTAACTAATTATAATTTAAATTAATATTTCATTAATTAAAAAGATTTAATTTTTTTTATTTAAAATTTAATTTTAAAATTATATATATTAATTTTTATTAATTTTTTAAAAATTTTTTTATTTTAATTAAATTATTTATTTTAAATTTGTTTTCTTTAAATTTTAAGTTAAAATTCTTAATATTCCTATAATAATTATCTATATATTCATAAATTTACTAATATCGTAAATATATTATTACGTACGTAAAAAATTTCGAATTTCTAATAAAAAAATTTATATATAATTATAATAAAAATAATTTAACATTAATTTTATATAATAAAAATCTTTATATTAAAAATACTTGCAAATTAATTTATATTGTAGAAAATATATAAAAATACGAGGTTTTACGAGATATTATTACAATATTTATTTATTAATATTATGTAATGTAAAGTTCCACTGTTTTAAAAATTTAAAATATAATATTTTTTTTATAATTAATGAATACTTAAAATATTTTTTATATATACTTAATAATTATAGACATTTATATCCTTTTTATATATTAATAAATACGGAATAAATATTAAATAAATAATAATTTACGTTTTAATAAATTTAATTAATTTAAAAAAAAATTAAATAATATATAATAAATTTCTTAAATAAAATAATCTTTTTTTTTAATTAATTTATTTATTAATTTTGATATAAATAATAATATTATATTATTATTTATAATATAAAATAAAATATTAATAATTAAATCCATATATATTATAATTTATATTTTTTTTTATTATAATATTTTATAATATATGTAATGATAATTTTAATGTTAATATATAATGATATAAATTAATTATATTAATTTAAAATAGAATTATTTTTAACTAATTTAAAAAACTATTATTTTTTCTTTTTTAATTTAATTAAGGTAATTTTATCCCGTAATTCTTTAAAGAAATTAAAATAATATTTAAATTCGGGTAATTATTCTTTTTTTTCTTTAATTTGTTTTATTTTTTTTATATATTTTTAAATAATAAATTATATTATAATAATATTTGTAATAATAATTAATGATATTATTTAACCATTTTTAAATAATTTATATAGTTAAAAAATTGAAATTAAATAAGTTTTTTACATTTTTATATTTAATAAATTTAAATATAAGATTTATAATAATAATATAATAATCTTATATTTTAATAAAATAAATATAATCTTTTTTATTTATATTAAAATTAAATTTTAACTTATATTAATTTAAATTATAATTATAATTAAAATTATAACTTTACTATTTAAAATAATATTACTAATTAATAAAGTTATATTTTTATTAAAAAATAATTTTTTAAAATATTATAATTTTTAAATAAAAATATTAAATAATAATATATAAATTTTTTTAAAACAATTTATATAATATTACTATATAATATAATTTATTAATTACTTTTTAAGCTTTAAACCTTAACATATATTAATATAAATTTTATTAATAAAAATTAATTAATATTAAAATTATGAAAATAAATAATATATTTAAATAATATATATATATTTTATACTTTTTATAACATTAATATTAAAACAATTATATTCTTTTTAATATATTAATATATCATAATATTTAATTAAAAAATACTTATATTTTAAATTTATTAAAATTATCGAAAACTTTTTATAATTATATTTTTATAATAAAAATTAAATAATTTTTTTATATATAAAATTTAATATATTTTTTAACTTATTTACGTATAAACATATTAAAAATAATATATAAAAAAATATAATATTTAATAAACTATCCGTTATTTTAACGTATAATAAAATTAATATAATTTTAATATTTAATTAAAAGTTATTTTAATTTTACAAAATCAATTAATTTATGAAAATATAATATAAAATAAACGAAAAAAATAAATACTTAAATTTAATTAAATTTATTTAATAAGATTTTATAAAAAAAAAATTTAAATATTTAATAAATTTTACGGAAATTACAATTTTTAAATAAAATTTTATTGTTGTTATTATTAAATTCATTTCGATAACGTATTTTTTCGCAAAAGAAATTTGTTTCAAATATATTAAATAAAATATTTAATATAATAATTTTATTGTAAATATTATTATTTTACGTAAGTTTATTTATTATAAGATTTTATTTAATATTAATATTTCTTAAATTTTTTAATTTATTAATATTTAAATTATTAAATATAAATATATTTTTTAATAATAAATTAAAATTTCTTTAATTAATAATTAAATTATAATATCCAAAATAATTAATATAAAAATAAATTAACTATTTTTAAATTATATATCTTTATACGTAAAATCGAATATAAAATTATTAAATTATTTAAAATATTATTTCGGATTTATAAAAATGAAAAATTATAATATTTAAATATTTAAAAAATAAAAAAAATTTATTATAAATATTCTTAATATTTTATAAAAAATAAATAATATAACTTTAATATTTATATTATTAATTATAAATTTAAATTATAATATTAAATTTTTATTTTTTATATTTTAATAACATTAATAATAAATATGTATAATATATATATTTATATTAATATATATATAAATAATAAATTATTTTTTTAATGGTGAAAAGGTAAAAAAGTAAGTAAAAATAAACTTTAAATTTAAACAATTTATTATTAAATAATAAAAAAATTTATTTTATTATTTTTTATTATTTTTATAATAATATTTATTATAAATTTTATTAATAATAAGTATAATATTGAATTAAATTTATTAATAATATAGGTAAAAAATTATTTTTTTAATTATTAAAATTTCGTTAAATTCTTTTTTAATAATTATATTTTTTTCCGAAATAAAATAATTAAAAAAATTACTTATATATAAGAAAAAAAGTATATTAAAAGTAAATAAAACCATTTATAAAAAATTATAAATATATAATTTTTTAATAAAGTTATAAATATGTGAAAAGTAGTTTTTATAATATTTATTATTTTTAATTAAACTTATATAATTAATAAAATTTTCAAAACGATTTTTAAGATAATTTTTAAAATAACTTTTAAAACAATTTTTAAAATAACTTTAATAATTTATATTTAAATCCATATTATTTAAATTTATTAATTAAATTAATTAAATAAGATTTTTAAAACGTAGGTTTATTAATTAAATTAATTAAATAAGATTTTTAAAACGTTATTTAAAATGTTTTTTAAAGCGCTTTTTTAAATAGTTTTTAACTTTAATTACGCGTAAAAATTAAAGTAAATAATATAAATAAAAATAATTTACTAAATGGGTTTTTATAAAAAAATAATATAGATAAAATTTTCTTTATTATAACATTAACTTACAAAATATTAAAAAAAGGGGGGGTATAAGATTAAAATATTTAAAACGGCGTTAAAAATAATAAAATATTTAATTAATTTAATATATAATTATTATTTAAACTTTAAATTCTAAATTATTTTTTTTAATAATTAAAAGTTTAAGTAAAAAAAATATTTAATAAATTTAAAAATTCATTAAAATTTTAAATTAAAAAATAATTATTAAATTCCATATTAATTAAAAAAAAATTAATTGTAAAAATTAAAAAAAATTATAAATATAAATAAAAAAAAATAAAAAACAAAATAATATATTTTAAAATTAAAATATTTAATTAATTAATTATTATATATTATAAAAAAATAAAAACAATAAATTATTATTTATAACGCGTTTTTTTTTAAAATTATTATTAATTAAATAATAAAATATAAATAACAAAATATATTAAAATATATTTTAATAAAAAAATCAATAATATTAAATAAACTTTATATAAAACCATATTAAAATAAATTATTATAAATACATTATTTATTAATTAATACGTAAAAAATATACTTAATTATAAATATTTTAAAAAACTTTAAATTTTTAACATTAAAAAAATATTATTAACATTATTTATATTTTATTAATTACTTATATAATATTTATCAATTATTTCATCAATTACTTTATCAATTTCCTATAATAATTTCCATTTTAAATAATATAAAACTTTAAGATTTTATTTTAAAATAATTTTTATTTAAATTTATTTATTTAATAAAAATACTAGTAATATTTTATAATAAAGAAATATAATTATATATAAATATAATAACGTAAAAATAATAAATAAATAAATAAATATAAAAAAAATCGTTTTTTTAATTAAATTTTATTATGTTTAATAATTATTTAAATATTATTTAATATTTTTTATTTTAATATTAATATATAAATAATATTTTTATTTAATTTATATTTTTTTATTATTTAATAATTATTAATAAATTTTTTTTATAATTATAATTATTTATATAAAAATTACTTTTTTGTAAAATAATAATTAAATATTTTTTATTATAATAATTTTCGATATAATTAAATTTTTTTTATTAAATATAAAATAATTAATTTATAAAAGTTTTTTTAAGAAAAAACTTTTTAAAAAAAAACTTGTAAAAAAAATTAAAATTATTAAATAAGTAATAATTTTTAAATTATTTTTTAATAAATTTATATTATTATTTTTAATAATATTATTATATTAATTTAAATATAAAATATTTATTATATATTTAAAAAAAAATTATATTAAAATAAAATTAATTAAAAACTATTATAAATTATTTTTTAAATTCCATTATAAAATAGTTTTTTTTATATAATAAAATTCTTTAAATTTTATTTTTAAAAAAATAAATAATATATTAATAATTTATATATAAAAAATAACTTTTTTTAATTAAAAATAATTAATTAAAATATTAAACATCTTTATATTAATATAAATTATAATTAATTTTTATATATTTTTTAAAATAGTTTTTAATTAAAAATATATATAAATTATAAAATTTATATTTTAATTAATGTTTTATTTAATTTAAATTATGAAAAAATTAAAAAGTTTTTTATCATATAAATAAATTTATTAAATTTTATTTAATTTATTAATATTTATAAATATTTTATTTTAAATATTAATATAATTATTAATTAAATAATTAAAGTAAATTAATTAATAATAAATTTATTTATATAATTATTTATTATAATAAATATATTTATAAAAACTTTTTTATTTATAAATATAATAATATTTAAAATAATTTATATAATTTTATTTTTATTTTTTTTTATTTTTTTTATTTTAATTAATATAATAAATATAACGAATATAATAAATATAATTAATATAATAAAAATATTAAATAAAATAAATTAAATATATAAATTTTTTATTATTTATAAATTTTTTTTAAATATATTTATAATAAAATTTAATATATATTTTAAATTAATTATTATAATATTTTTTATTTATTAAAAAAACTAATTTATTATATTTATATATTATTTTATAAATATTAAAAAAAATATTTAAAAAATATTTTATTTAATTAAATTAATTATTATTATATAATATAAATTAATAAATAAATAAATATTTTATTAATTTTTTTAATAGAATATTAACATATAATTTTTAAAAAATTAATAACAAATAATTAATAATAAATAATAAGTAATTAATAAATAATTAATAAAAAACCATAAAATATTATAAAATTTTACGGTTGCGCGACCGCGGCCACGTGTTTTGCATTGCGCGTTTACGCGCATTATAAAATCGTAATTATATAACATTTTATATATTATTAAAAATTATTATATTATTAATTTT
The DNA here is from genome assembly GCA_902805475.1 of Entonaema liquescens. Taxonomy (NCBI): domain Eukaryota; kingdom Fungi; phylum Ascomycota; class Sordariomycetes; order Xylariales; family Xylariaceae; genus Entonaema; species Entonaema liquescens. The sequence continues at coordinate 2,124,037 of CADCSX010000008.1, forward strand.
TTTATTTTATAATATAATTTAAATATTAAAATAAATTAATTAATTATTTATTATTTATTATATATTATATATTATATATTATTTTTTTTTTATTATTAATTATTTATTATTTATTTTTTAAAGTTTTTATATTTATATTTTATTAAAAAATTTTCATTTTTAAATTATATCATTATATAATATATAAATATTATAAAAAATAAAAATATTAATAATAAATTTAAAAATATTATATAATAAATTATAATATTAATAATATATATATTATTATTTTATTTATTTTATTTATTTTATTTATTTTATTTATTTTATTTATTTTATTTATTTTATTTATTTTATTTATTTTATTTATTTTATTTATTTTATTTATTTTATTTATTTTATTTATTTTATTTATTTTATTTATTTTATTTATTTTATTTTTTTTATTTTTTTTATTTTTTTTTTAACGTTTTTATTACTGTTTTTCGTTATTAATTTTTTTTTTTTACATAAAGTTTTTTTTATTTTAATAATTTATTTAATTTATTATTTAACTATTATAAATAAAATTATTTTCTATTTTAATATTATTAAATTTATTATTTTTTAAAACTTTTTTATCATATAATTAATATAAAAATTTAATTTTTTAAAAGTTAAAAAAAAATTAATATTAATAATTTTTTTATTTTTATTTTTAATATTATTAAATTAAAATTATTTTATATTTATTTTTTACATTTTCCATAAAATTTACAAAATATATTTTAAATATTTTTTATAATAATTTTAATTAATTATATTTTATAATTTAAATTTATTTAATTTAATTTTTATAATATTATATATAATATTTTTATATTTTTTTATATTAAATTAATTATTAAATTTTTTTAATTTTTTATTATTTTTATAAATTAACTTTTTATTATAATTAAATTTAATTATTATGGTTTTATTAATTTTTATAATATATTTAAATTATTTATTAATTTTTTTTTAAATAAAATAATATATATTAAAAATTTTATTATAATATATTTTTTATTTTTTTTTACTATTTATTTTTTTAAAAAAAAATCATTTTTTATTATTTTTTTTAATTTTATATAAATATTTTATATTATTATTATTTTATATATAATATATAATTTATACGTTATTTAATTATATTCCATTTTATTTATTTATTTTATATTATTTATAATTTTAATTATATATAATATAATTTTTTTTAAATTTATTTTATATTATTTTATAATTATTAATTAATAAATTATATAATTTTTTTTTTATAAATTACAATTTTTATACCGTAATTAAATTTAAATTGTTTTATATTTTTAAAATTTAAAATAATATTTTATTATTTTATATTACGTTTTAATATATTATTTTTATTTTTTTTATTATATATTTTTAAAAAATTATATATCGTTTTACTTTTACATATAAATTATTTATTTAAAAATAATTTTTATTAATAATATTATAAATTTTTATTTTATTTTATAAAATTATTTTTTAATAATTATTTTAATAATAATTTAATTTTTTTATTAAATTATATTTAATATATATTTATAAAAATAAAATATATTTTTTTTTCGAAAAAAATATTAAATATTATATTATTATATTATTATATTATTATATTATTATATTATTATATTATTATATTAATTAATAAATTTATTTTAATATTTTTTATTTTATTTATTATTTTTTTTAATTATATATATATATATTTATATATTTTAAATTTTTACTTTATATAATAATTTTTAATTTAAATTATAAATAAATAATTATATTATTAATATATATTATTATATAATTTAAAAAAAATTTATAATTTACGTTATTTAATATATATTAAATAAATATTAATTTTTAATTTAATTTATTTTAATAAATATATATATAATATTAAAGTAATTTATAAATTTTAATATATTATATTTAAATATATAATTATTTTATTTATTTATTTATTTAGTTATTTATTTTTATTTTGTTGTATTTATATGGTTATATTATTTTTTTATAATAAAATATTATTAATGTTTTTATTAAGTAATTATATTCGGTTAAAAATTATATTTATGTTAGAAAAAATTTATTTATTTTTTTTTTATATTATATTTATAATTTGTTATTTTATAATTGTTTTTGTTTATATATAAACTTAATATTATTAATTAATTTTATAATTTTTTTTCATTGTAAATTATTTTTTTTAATTAAATTATAAGGTTAAAATGTTATATTATAAGTTTTTAATTAAATTATTATTAATTAAAAATTTTTTAAAATAATATTTTTATTAATAATATTATAAATTTTATTAAATATATTTTTATATATTTTTTTTTAAGTTGTTAATTTTTTTTAATTTGGTAATATTTAAAGTAATAATATTTTAAAATATATTTTTAATTTTTCCGAAATAAAATTTTTAACGTTTATATAAAAAAAAAAGTTTTTTAGTTTTTTATGTAATAAATAAAATTATAATTTAAAATATAAATTATAATTAAAACGATGACGTTTTATTTAATAATTTAAAAGTTTATTATTTTTTTAAATATTTAAATTTTAATATAATTTATTATTTAAATAATTTTATAATATTATGTTTAAATTTTTATAAAAAGGAAAAATTTATTTATTAATGCGTTAATTTTTATATAATTATTTCGATAATAATTTAATTTTTTATTAAAAAATTAAAAAATTTATAATGATTACGAGATTCGAATTTATCTTTTTTTAAGAAAAAGTGTTAAGTGTTAAATTATTACGTTAAATTATTTAAATATATAATTAATTTTATAAAAAAAAAATTAAAAAAAATAAAATTTAAATATAATTATAAAATAATTTTATAAAATAAAATAAAAGTTGATTTTTTTTAAAATTTAATAAATTAAAAATATTTTAAAATTTAATTATTAATTATATATTAAATTTTATATAAAATTTTAATTTTATAAATATATATTAAATTACGTTTAATAATAATAAAAATTATAAAAAATATAATTATATTTTATTATAATAATTTTTTAATAAATATAAAAAAAAATATTTTAAAATTTCTAAAAAATATTAGAATTATAGTAATATAATTATTTATCTAAATTTAAAATCCGATTTTTAATAGTATTTTTTCTAATTAAAATGCACGGTTACGCACAAACGTATTTGCATGTATTTTCGTTGGGCCATTGACCCGTGTGGGCCGTTGACCTGTGGATTACGTTATGTAAAAAGCAATATTAAGAAGATTGCCGAGAAGAGTTTGATGCTCTTCAAAGCTTGGATTGCCGAAATTTGCAAATGTCCTGATAGGTATCACAATTTCCTAAGCTTATGCTATGACGAAGATTCTCTCTGGTTTTTTCGCGAGCTCGATGATATAGTGAAGGTGGAAAAGGTGGATCACGATTGTGTGGTATTCGCATTTCTGCTAAAAACCCCAGGAAAAAAACAACCCTGGAGGTTACTTGCGCCACCGATTCTACGGAAGGAACTATCAGGATTGTATGAATAGTCTTGTGGAGATTCTTTGGCTGGGCCGTTAACTGCCACTTTTCCTATCATATTTATTAATCGACTAAGTTCACGGACACTGTTCCCTAGGATAAACCGTGGATGAGGCTGTTCGGTGTTTAACCTCTTTCCTGTACTGGTTTATTAGGAGGATGCTATAAAAGCCTCAGTCCCTACCACGCCACCTCAGCAAGATCGTATCAGCCTCTTGCTGAGCCTCCTGGGCTGTCTCGGCACTTGGCTCCTCGTCAGGGAGAGAATTGAATTTTGTATACTTATTCAGAACATACCGCCGGATGCTAATCATAGTGCTGGTCATACTGGGCATAGTGACGCGGCCTAAGAAATGTGACGAACATATACGGTGGATTTCGACCCTGTCCGTCGGTGGCATATAAGGGTAGATTTTTTCCACTTTCTTCCCCCAGGTTTCTTCCACCATCGCCTGCTTTGCGTTATAGTCAGATTCAACTTCCTCGAAAATGCCCTTCGGCACATAGAGGCCTTCTTGTCTTGCAGACTTCTTTCTACTCTGAGGGCGCTGGTAGGACAGTAAGTCAACAAGGGCAACAAGTAAAGCTTTATCTAATCCTCACATAACGGGCATAGATCTTTTGGTTAGTCTCTTTTGCGAGATCCCGGCAGTGTCGAGTAACCCATAAATTGCCAGCTGGGATAAATTTGTAACCTGGTGGTGGGAATTGATCGCGAAATAGAATCTACGTGAAAGTAGTTAGATATGAAATAAAGTAACCCGAGAAGACGAGTAAAGGGTTCATAGGGATAAGCATGTACCTCCTCTCCATGTCGGTTTGTATAAATGTTGCGCCCTTCTGGTTTTGAATTACCATCGCTCGTGATGGGACGAGTAGGGGTACATTGTACTCCAAGCGTGGAAATCGGAGGCTTTGTCACATATTTAATGCCAAGGGCTTTTGTCAGGAAGGTGCGAGATAAATTCCGTAAATGAAGCATTTTTGGCTTGGTTGGTGATGATGTAGAAAGCAGAATAAATGTTGCACCCTACGATGCGCGTGGTTGCAAAAAAGCCGCCAACACACTAATGCATGAAAATCACATAACCATATAACCACACAGTATAAATCCACAGTAGCTTAAAATAGAACATATAATACGTTTAAAAAAGTTTAATAAAAAACATAAAAAATAAATAAATATTAAAATTATAATAATAATTATATATAATATAAATATTTAATTTTAATTTATATATTAAAAAAATTATTTTATTTTATTTTATTATTAATTTATATAATTTTAATATATAAAAACGTTTTATATTATAATAAATAATATATATTTATAAAAATAAAATTTAATATAAAATTTAATAAATTAAATTTAAATTTATTTTTAATTAATTTTTTAAACGTTAAATTATTACGTTAAATAATTTTTAATAAAAATAAAAATAAATATTTTAAAAATTTATAAAATTTTATATTAAAATTTTATAATTATTATTAAATTTTTTTTATTTATTTATATAAAATTTTTTTTTAATTTTTTTAATAATTAAAAAATATATTATAAAATATTAAAATCATTAATAAAATTATAAAAATTTATTAAATTATTAATATATAATTTATATATATATAATAAATTAATTTATAATATTATTTTTTATTTAAATTAATTTTTTTATATAAATTATTTTATTATTAATTTAAATAATTTATTAAATAATTTATAAATATTAAATTATATTTAATATATATTTATAAAAATAAAATTTAATATAAAATTAATACGTAAAGTTAAATATGCGGTTTTTTATCCATTAATTATAATTTGAAAAATCGCGATAAAATCATGTTTCATGCGAGACTCATTCTCTATAAGTCTTCCCTAGTACATTCAAGATATGTGCTATTATAAGGTCCGTCATTCTGTATATATAAACAGGAGACTTTTAAGAATCAAATTTGTCTCCCGAGATGAGTCCTTCAAATACCTATTCATCTTTTCCTTTCATAATGGAAGGACTCCTCGTTCTTTCATACAAGCGTTTATCATGGCAATCTATAATCCATGTTTCAATGCTGGAACTAGAGCCTGCAAAATACGAACTCCGTACGTGTCCAACTAGCTGGGTAAGACATAGTGGGATCAAGTATACATCTGTTGTAACACTACAAGTATCTTTGCGGCACTATCGACGCCCTCTGTCCTAGACAGTGAGGTTGAGGCTATCAAAGCGGTTTGCTAGTTCGATCGTAATATGGCATTAGATACCACCGACACCGACACCTATAGCGACACGAAGAGACTTCTAGTTATATTTATCAGCGGTGTGAATAGCGCCATATTCGTACTTACATGTTGTTTCTTTTATAGTGTTAGTAAACATTGGAGGATGCTTGGGGTCTGAGGTAATAATGTTAGATACTGTCAGTTGTATCGTTAATAAGGAGTGAGACCCTAGAAAACCTGACTTAGACTACGCCATAATCGTGAATCCTCGGCCTTTGGGAGCTTCAGATGGTGAAATGGGCGGGCGGCATCCTTATAGATTTGTTTGGTTCTTCATACTTCGGTCATTCCCTCAAGGAATCCACCATCTATGCATCAATTAGTGTCATGTGTGAGTATTCTATCGATGACGGTCTTCCTTTCTCGGTGCCCGAGCTCATTTAATAGCTATTCTGTGGGTTTGATTGAAACTTAGAAAGCTCAGCACGAACTATCATCGCTAGTTCTAGTTCATGGAACACCTGTAACACCATAGTATATTGCACTATTGACCGGTGAACTGACTTGCTGAGGCATGTCTTTCTGGCTATGTTGCCATGCGATACCTTGTTATTGACGGGAATCATATTAACAATCTTGAAGCGGGTGATAGCTTGTATGCAGAGCATACTGATATTCTATTATCGAGATTTAGTTGGCCTCGTATATACCAGGAAACATTCGGCGAGGTATCAAATGTATCTTGAGTGAACAGCAGAGATAATGGATCAAGAACTAACCCCGAAAACTTTCCTGTCACATTGAGAATATCATCTTTGACTTTGGATGCTTCCTTGGGCAATATAATAAAAAGAATCCAAACTACGAAACTTGGTAAATAGACGATACCTCAACAATGGTGAACATCACTTATCCCTAGGGATTCGTGTAACATCAGGCAGGCTTGTGACGATCCCTCACGCTATCCTTTGTTAGAGGCATTTGGTAATGCCTGCCTTCGGAATTACGAAGCGTATATGTTAGAGCTGGCTTGATACAAACGAACATTCTGGGGCCCAGGTGTGCTTAATGTACCAGAAAGCTAGGCTTCCACTCTCAGCAACTTAGAGTTATCGCGTAGTGGCTAGACCACCCTGGAAATCTGAAGGGGACGAGTGGAAGTAGGGAAACTCGGTGTAGACTCTATCGAGAAGTGGTTCTAATGGGAGTGGTGAAATGCCAACATCCCATTCGGGTATCATTTTACTACTGGCCCTTTAAGTGGTCCACACAAAGGTCCCGTGGAACTTGGGAACGGGTTTAGAGCCGTTTCTTGGTCTTCGACTAACTAGCATACCTATGCCTTCGAATAAGTTCGGAACGAAGCAAGTACTTGGAGCTGGATAATTGTAGTCTGAACCTCATGGAAGCTCACTCTGACCTCAAGTATACCAAGTGTTCATAACCGAGACGGTTGTACATATGATCAATACCAGCGTTGACATTAGGTGTCAGGGGGGATTCGAACTTGTAGAACATTTCATAACTGTTAGACACACAAACGGAGGAAATTACCACAAACCCTTATTAATTATATAATAATAACATATACACTTGGATATTTCGTATTTCATAATACTTTTTGGTATATGTCGTCGCTCCCTATATATAAACTTTTAATACATCACCCCTTCAAAACTGCGCCCTGCGTAATTCCACTACTTATGCTTCCCCAACCTCTGGCTTTCGGCCGTATACAATTGTCCTAAAAAGTAATTAATCGTCAGCGCGGAAACCCCAGATACACGTAAGGATGCTAAGCTGAGCCCTTGGTATCATCGACGGTATGAACTTTACTCACACTTGAAGCCAACCACAGAGACTCTTCTTCTTCAACTCCGCTCTATACTTGGCTACGAATAGAAGGATTTCCTCCGCCGTCCACCCTAATGCCTTGCTGAACAAATAGAGGCAGAAGCCTTCAAGACTCTGGTCCAGCATTGCAAACATCAGCAAGCCTGCCTGTTGCAGCTTAGGATCTCGTGGCCAGCCGTGGCATGGCATCTTGACTTTCACTTCGTGGACGTCAACAAAGCCAGCGTCTATCATATGCTTCTTGAGACTGCCGTCGTAACCGATGCGGAAGGAACGCCCCAATTTGTCGCCAGCCTCATAGAATGCCTTGGCCCAGGTGTTGAACATGTGATCTTCCGGAATCGTGGCATGATCCGATTGTATACGCACATCAAACTCGACGTCCTCGAACCACTTGCCAGGTTTCAGGTGCTTGAAGGCCTTCTTGTATAGGTCAAACCAGTCCGGTATACTCCCTGATAGTAGAGCTGTCAGATTACATCCCCATCATGCAGTGGGGCCAGGGAATTTCGTAATATTACCGTAAAGCATCCTCATGTGGATGTAATCGAAATGATTCTCCGGCCATGTCCAGTCGAGAAGGCAGTCGTCTATCTCGAACTTAACATTTGGAGGCATCCACGCGGGCTGTATGGGGCTGAGATCGGTTCCTATCACCTCCGCCGCTGGAAACACGTCCGCGAAATCACTATAGACGGTCTATATTAGTCGCCATGACTTGATGGTTTTGTACCCTCCGCGCAATACTCACATTGCCCAGATTCCAGTCCCAGTTCCGACGTCGAGTACCTTCTGCGGATTGTCGCCGATTGGCGCGAGAAACAACTCGTCGTTCAAGACCATCAAGGCGGCATTGTGAAGTAAGTCAAGACCTTCATTCTGTTGCTCGTCATTCGGAGCCCAGTATTCAGATGTCTTAGGAGCATTAAACGTCCTACCGTGCAGTACACGGTAGGCGTAGATACTCTCAGTTAATGAACCGGTTGATGATTGTCTTTAAAGTACACTATTAGCCTTGGAACTAAACGTTGATAATGGAAAGATGCGTATTGTTATACATTGAGCTACCAACCGCCGAATTGGCGTCGTCATTATCATCCGGCTCCTCTAGGTCATCGGCCTGTATGTGATGTCAATATTACGGTCGAAGGAAGCAAGGTGGAAGCGAGATGGAAGCGAAATGGAGCGTCCTACCACTTCGATGTGTTGTTCGGTACCAAATGCTTCTCCTTCCGGCGTCGCACTTTTCGCAGGACTCCTAGGAGATGCTGGGCCTTTGGGTGATGCTGGTGACGCGGGAGACGCAGCAGACGCAGCAGATGCAGAAGTTGTGGCAGCTGTGGCAGTCGTTGCCGCCGCTGCTCGCGGGGATGTCGTCTTCGCGGCAGTGTCCGCCATTGCTCTCCTATGATATTTTCCAGGGAGTAACCAGTCCTACGGAAGAGCCGGCTGTGCCGTGGGTGTGTGAAAAGAAAAAGAACTTCGCAGCAGTAAGACGCAAGACGCAAGACGCAAGATGCTAAGTAAGGAGAAACGGGTTCTAATCAACGTAGCAAAATTGTGGGTGCGGATATGAGAACGGCTGGTCCCGCGCCACGCGGGCAGTGGAGAAAGTGAGTTGGCTGCATCTCGAAGCGGACTCTCTGACCAAAAGGGAATATTTGGTGCCAGAGGCGCAGAGGCGTTGGTTCTGGTTGACAAGGACCCCGGATACCAAAGCCAGCATCCTGGGTTCTATTAGCAGCCATTAACAACTTCAACCAATCATAGAAATATTCTCCAACACCTGCGGGGTACTGTTACTCTGTTCGACTCGTGAAAGACAAGCCTGCCGAGCGAGCTACCGGGGAAAAAGAAGTGGACTTGTCTAGGTTAGGGTATATAAGGATTGTCATAAAAAGTGACATGTATATTTCTTGTCTCAAGTTGTGAACTCTGGCGGTGAAGGGGGAAATCCCCTTTGGTTGCTTTGGTTGCTTTGGGGTTACATGGATGTTTCTATCGGCAAACCCGGACATAAAATATGCACTTTTTCCCACAGCTTTCCCACAGCTTTGGGACACCGGGAATTCTAGAAAAGGTAGTCCACTCGGGGAACATGGAGAGAGGCTGGTAATATGACAAGCATGGGAGGGGGGGATCAATAGATAGCTATTGGTTTTTCGTCATAAAATTGATGAAACCTGGATGAGCTTTGATGCTCTCTTTATTTCATTGCATTTGTCGTCGCGTTCTTCTCTAGGGTCATCTTAAAGGAGGTTACCCGCGTCTTTTCTCCTTACTCCTTACTCCTTACCACGTCCACGTTCGGCTCATCCAACCTGATGGGGTAGTTATCGGGTAGATAGATACCTTACTTGGTGAGGAAGCGACTTGCTTCTAAGCTCATCATCTAGCCGTAGCATATTCCCGAACCCCAAAACTAGCAACCTAGCAACCTAGCAACCTAGCAACCTAGCAACCCAGCAACCCAGCAACCCAGCAACCCAGCAACCCAGCAACCCAGCTGCGTTTACGGTGATCAGCAAATGATACGACGGCCGTGCGTTTTTAAAATGCTGTCTTAAGTGTCGCGGTTCTTGCAGACGCGAGAAACAGCAGCGAACATGCCACGTCCATGAATGTATTAGTGCTTAGTTTAATTTCCACTTCTGAGTCTCCCGGTTGATGAGTTCGTCCCACTTTAACATAACCGGATGTTGATTTGCGACGTCTTGAATCGTGATTTCTCCATTACTTCCGTCCCCTCTTACGGGATATTTCCAGCTACCATCCGGGGTCCAGTATTGTTCTGCGAATATAACCTCGGTACGTAGCTCCTTTGATGCTTCTGATAAAAGCTTGTCCATATGCGCCGAGATGTCGGGGCTGTTACCAACGCCGTTCTCTCTCAAAGCCGCAGCCATACCCTCGACTAGTCCGAGTAGTTGACCAGCCTTCAAACCAATTTCAGCGCCCAGACCAAAGCCTTCATCAAATCCGGCCTGGATACTTTCGGCTTTACCAACGGTAATACCATCACGATAGCCCTCGGTGGTATGCTGAGTTTGGAGTCTTCTCGTATCTGGAGAGAATATATCATGAGTCTCCGATTGGTCGTGAGATGCCGCCAATTCGGTAAATTGGTGAGGATCCGGACCGATCATATCAGCAGAAGGTTCAAAATAAGCTGGTGCATAGACAGGATCCATATATGTATATAAGTCGCTGTCCCGGGGTTCCGGCGGTGGTAAATGCATTGCAGACGTCTACTTTGTATTTTTGTATTTTTGTATTTTCATTCGTTATTCGTTTATCATGAGGGGTTGGAGGAAATGATACTAGGTTTTTAAGTCTGATCTGTCCTAACACGAATTTTTCATGCGTTATATACGCGTTACATACTAACCAAGTAATCCGCATCAAATTATTAATAATTACAATTAAGTACGTATATACAATTAACTAGGGTTCACCATATTTAATTTTTTCCTATTAACTTTTCCTGTTAACTTATTAAGAAAGCCACGTAGTTAGATTATTTATTTATGCTGAGTTTATTTCGTAATAATTGAATTTCAACTTTTAACCACTCCATGTTTACTTATATACCCCACCACCGAGTTAGCGACGCGATAATATCTTAGCATTTAAATAGTTAAAATCCTTCACACAATTAATACCTAGGTATGTAAGTGCTTGGAAAATGCATGATAGCATGAAAAAGATGTGCGTGGAGAATGGGGGCTGAATTACTGCTTAAGGAAGGTGGTGTTAATACTATCAGGAGGGGTATTTCGCATTTGGTAACTTAATAGTTATAATTAATAGCAATAGTTATAAAATAATTAAAGTTATAGTGATTACGAATTGCGCTAGGAGATAGGTTCTTTTAAACATAAAAGATAATATATTAGAAATAGCTAATGCGATGAGAAGTTCTCATATGAGACCTTTTTAGGCTTCTGTATTGTTAGTTGAACAGAGTAGAAAAAGTAGTTTTATGAATGAAGCAGATACAATACCTACCCTAAGTGACAATAACATCACCTGTGTAGAAACGGAAGAGACAGAAAGGTTAGTAAAAGACCGAAGAGAAAAGACGCGGGCTATCGTTTGAGTTCCATGCAACTTATTAGCTAAATTGACTAAACTAACCAAAAAGTCCTCAAGTCGTAATGTATCTTATCTCATCGGAAGAAACTGTTCATACTTAAACTAAGTCTCCGGGGTAGCTATTTGCTAGTGAGGAATAGATTGACAACTCTGCCATGAAGACAATAGGAAATTGGTAAAGCCTACGTTTGGGATTACACCATGCGATGTAAACTTCACCATGTTTTATAGCTTTCACAGTCAATATGAGATTGGAATGTGGTACAAGATGTAATATAGCATGATATAAAAGACACAAGCATCCCATGCGTATAAAGTCCATATAACTAGTCGAGCATAACTCAAACGATTATAAGATTAATATTGGTTAGTTATCCTAACGAACACATAAACCACATATGAGGCATTCGTTATGACGGCCCGAAACTAATCCAGCTGAGGCAAAAGGGCACCTCGGATCTTTTCAGTCCTAATCTCTTGTATGGGATTGGCTGGAGATATATTAACCTTGGCATACGAAATGCCACACCGAGCATTGCTACCCACATCGCCACATTGCCACCCTGTATCGATCATGCCAACCCATGTCTTTGCATGGTTCGTTATCTTAAAAGTGAACCTCAACCCTTATCTTTTAGATCCGCCGCTTGCTAGTTTTGACTCGTTAGACTAGCAAATTTGCACTTTTTTTTTTTTTTCGAAATTTTCCAAGGACAAGCCCTCCAGCCCATTAGAGCAGCTTGTGGCTAGCTTTGTATCAAATAACAAGCCGTAGGAACATGTTATATCTACTAATCTAGAGGGCCAGCCCCCCCATGTTTGAAACTAAAATAAGAAGTGATAAGATCTGTAAGGGTATTATCTCATTCGATTAGCACTAGATCGTCACTAGCCAATACCACCATGAGTAGACATCTACACGATCCCCAGCTGGCTGGGAATCGTATTTTTCCTTTCTCTCTTTTATTTAGGTGCTCGCGTGCCATGTGGCTTTCGGCCTTCCGCCTCGTGTATATTCCTCAGCTGCTGACATCAATATTTCATCATCCATCTCTTCCCTTCTCTCTCCTACGGTGGTCCTAATTCTTACTGGTCCTATCTGCGACTAGCCTCGGTTTTACGTCGTAGAGCTACTTTGGGCTTGTAAGAAGAGTAAACTCATCCCTCACCTACGCCAGTTCTGCAACTTGCAGCGCTTTCTCCGTGTGACCTACCAAACTCGTCGGAAGGGCCGAACCTAGTGACCCTAGGAAGCCATCTATCAACATGGCGTGGATTCACGATGTTAATGTTAAAGTTGCGAAAAGTCCGGTCGGGCGATGGTTCCAGCTCGAGGGTTCAGGTCACGTAAGCTACCCTACGATACCCGCGTGGCCGAGGTCCACGACGGAGACTTGATCATTGACAAGGTTGGAATATAGCCCAAGGAACGAAAGGGATCCTATTTCTTCACCGAACTGCGTGCCGGAGTTGCTGCGTTTTTTGCCATGGCTTATATCCTGGCAGTCAACTCAAGCATCGTATCCGACACGGGTGGTATGTCTCTAGTTGCTGTCGCCCGCTCCATTGGAGTCTAGGGGACTAATAATTGTTCAAAAGGTACCTGCGTCTGTAACGGTGGACCGGACGACCCAGTATGCAAAATGAACGAGGAGTACTTATTATGTACTGCCGAAATCAAGCGCGATCTGGTGACGGCGACGGCCGCAATCTCTGCGCTGTCATCATTTTGCATGGGGCTGTTCGCAAACCTGTAAGCACCTCATGTTCCCTACGTAGTGACTGTAGCGTCAGCTAACCAGTCTATTAAACCGCCAGCCCGGTATCGTTAGCTCCTGGCATGGGTTTGAATGCCTACTTCTCTTATACTGTGGTTGGATTTCATGGTACGGGATTGGTGCCTTACTCTGTGGCCCTAACGGCTATCTTTGTTGAAGGATGGGTTTTCTTCGCCCTCGCCCTATTCGGCCTGCGCCAATGGCTCGCAAGGGCAATTCCGCGATCGATAAAACTTGCTACGAGCGTCGGTATCGGCCTATTCCTAACCTTGATTGGGTTAACGTATAGTGAAGGCATAGGTCTCATAACTGGTGCACAAGACACGCCGATGGAGTTGGCTGGCTGTACAACCGTAGATCCAGTTACTGGACTCTGCCCCGATGGCGACAAGATGCGCAATCCGAAGATGTGGATCGGGATATTCTGTGGCGGAGTTTTAACCGTGCTTCTGATGATGTATCGCGTAAAAGGGGCTATAATAGCTGGGATCCTCCTTGTTAGTATTATATCGTGGCCACGAGGAACTTCCGTCACCTATTTCCCCTACACGGCTGTGGGCGACGATGCTTTCAACTTTTTTAAGAAGGTTGTCGACTTCCACAAGATTAGCAAGACCCTTACCGTTCAACAATGGGATATCGCGGAGTACGGAGGCCAGTTTGGGTTGGCATTTATTACATTCCTCTATGTCGACATCCTTGACTGCACGGGAACACTGGTGAGTACATTCTAATATTGCGATATTCCATTCTTTCTGCTTCTCATAGAGGACCACACTGACACTGGGCGCTCCAGTATTCAATGGCACGGTTTGCCAATGTTATTGACCCCGTAACCGAGGATTTCGAGGGTTCGACTATGGCCTACATGGTTGACGCGATCAGCATATCTATCGGATCTCTCCTCGGATGCCCGCCCGTTACTGCCTTCGTCGAAAGTGGAGCCGGTATCGCCGACGGTGGGAGGACAGGTATTACTTCGATGACAACGGGTCTCTGCTTCTTCATCTCTATCTTCTTTGCGCCAATCTTCGCGTCGATCCCTCCATGGGCTACAGGGTGTGTCCTGGTCTTGGTTGGGTCGATGATGATGCAGGCGGTGACTGAGATCAACTGGAAGTATATTGGCGACGCCATACCGGCTGTGAGTAGCATACCTGATACTACCTATTCCCCGTCCCCTTCCTTCTTGCAATTTGCTGACTCTAGATGATATAGTTTGTTACTATCTTCGCAATGCCTTTTACGTATAGCATTGCTGATGGTCTCATCGGTGGTATCTGTCTGTATATCACGCTTAACACGCTGGTGTGGCTGATCGAGAAGGTGTCCGGAGGACGTATTGTCCCGCCCAACAAGGATGAGAAGGACCGCTGGACTTGGAAACTCCGTGGTGGTATATTACCACCTTGGGTAATGCGCCTCTACACTGGCAAGAGTGCTTACCTTCAGGAAGATACTCCTGCGACCGGATCGAGTGTCGATGTACCCGAAGAAGAGGAGGATGTGAAAACGAAATCAAGAGAAGCCGGGAGAGGTCACACCGAAGCATCTACACTCCAGGTTCAGGAGAAGTCGACTTGAAGTATTAAATATATATATGATTAGGATGTAATATGTATATATATTTGCTCTATGTGTATTTGATAAAGAGGTCTGTCCTGGATATATTGATTCTGGCAGTCTCATAACACACTTTTCAGGGTATCAAGACGAGTGTATGATATAGGTTGATTTCGGATATATGCTACGTTAGAGGAGACTTGGGGTCACATGTGGGAGTTATATGAAGGGAAAGGGGAAAGTATTATCGTGTATGTTAGTCTAGGGATCGGATGCTAGATCGCTATTGATTTGAATTGTATACTAGCCAGTTACTGGTATCTACTAAAGTAACAGAACACTAACCGACCTTGTGGTCTCGTACACTCCTAATCACGTCCAACTCCCAAACGCCATCTTGAATGTGCAAAAATCAGCAGGACCGTTCACTCCGTATAAATGCTCCAATGGGTTGGCTCGTTACACGCCCATGGTGAAATCATGCTCTATACCAGGGGTAACACTGGCCATGAACTAGACTTTAGTTAGTATTATTCCGATTTCATGTACTTTCATTAAACCCGATGGACAGGAACTCATTTTACGTACCTTAAGAAACACAACGAGGTATTGATCAACCCGGATGGCTACCTCTTGGTCTTCTACGTCCACCTCCTCCCAGTCGTCATTACTGGACTCGGCGGCGGCTTCGGCACTCTTAACGTCCAGCTTATTGATCTCGTCCACTAGACCCTCCATGCCAGGATCGTTGCCAACTGCTTTTCCGGACTTCATCTTGTCGCGTCTTATCTTTAAGGCGGCATCCGCGCGGTCCAGGAGAGTCTTCATAACAGAGGCATGTTTACAGGGATGCACACTGGCCATTTTGACGTTGTTGGCAAAGAAAGGAAAGTCCTCCAACGTCACTGTCTTGTCTTTATAGTCACCCACGATGTCTTCCATCATCAAATGAGGAGCGAGGGGTTGTCCTTCGGAGTATCCTGAGAGATATAGGCGGGGAGTGCGATAGTAAGGGGAATACATAATGTAGAGAGTGTACGTGCGACGGGCCCTAAAAGGTATGAAGTTAGCTTCTAGATATTCTGGGTGGACTGCCTGTAGCAATGATAGAGGCTAGAGGTCGATGGGCACCTACGCTGTTTTCTTGTGTGGATCGGTATCCCGGATAATGGCTTCGTCATCGTCATCATCATCCTCCATATCTGGGATTTCGTCTTCATCATCTAACTCGTCTCCGACGTTCCCCGCGTCATCAACAGTTCGTACATCCTTAGCTTTAAGCGGCTGCGAACTGCTCAGACCTCCGGTGCGTAGCCATCCATCATCGTCAGCACGACCTTTCGAGTTGAAATCGTCGCCGTCGCCGACTACAGCCTCCTCGTGCCCCGCATCGCCGGCAAAGTCTTCATCAAGGCGACGGTTGCAAGGAACGTTTCGTGTAACTAAGAACTGCTTCCCAGGCGGTAGATAGGAAACGCGCTTGGACTCGGAATCGGCATCTACCCAGGACCAAGTCGGGAATTTGAAGACAAGGTAGTCGCCTGCTGCTAGGAACTCTTCGGGAGTGATCTGGCCCGTCTTTCGAAATGTCGATGTGTGACTTACGGGAGTGTACTTGTCTCGGATCGTGTTTACCGTCGAGTAGATGAGATTCATCTTGGATAGATGCTTCTTGCTTATAAACCAGGCTTTGGCGCTTTCTTTTTTTTTTTCGTTTTCTTCTTTTCGACTGTCGTATAGTTGGATAGAGAGGTAGGAATTAGGATATGGCGATACGGCTGTTTCCGGGGTTAAATAAATCAAGCCGGAGATGGAAGAAACAAAGGCGGCAAATGATGGGAAGTTATTCGTGACGTGCAGGAATCGGTGGAATAGAGAGAGAGTAGTAGTCCGCGCTTGATCTGAATGATATCCGAGTAGAGATATCTTATGGTTTTGTTTTGTGTTTTGTGTAGATTAGGCTACAAGTGGGATAAAAGTTGTAGGCAACCTTCTTATATGAGTTCTTTTTATATAAGTAAGTTGTCTACTTATTTAGGTATAGGTATGCACCTGTATTTAAGGTGTTACTTGATAACGTTTTGGAGGACTGGTCTTTGTCACATGGGGCGCAAGTAGACCAGGCACAGGGACAAGCTCCATGGGCAGCTGAGTGAGGGGCAGCTCCGACTCATCCACTTTATCCTTTATCTTATCACAAGTGTACTATGTACTTCCTAGCACTTCCTAGCTCATTTTAGGTACGTTACTCGAGGTACCTGCGTACATTCGTATATATGCATTAGTCCGACTGCACAGACCATATTTAACAAACGCGGTACTTTAGTGAAAGTTTAGGGCTGTCGCTTCGGGTACTTCTCGGATAATTCGTTCCTGACTCCCCACGAAAATTGCAAACCAAAAATTTCATTCGAGACGCAAAGCAACACCATTAACTAGTCCAGACGTACAACACTCTACTTACGAAACTTTCCCTCCCCCAAGATATCATTGAAGGTAAGCAAATTACAAAGACCTTCCAAAATATTCCGAATTCAATTGCATTCCTCACGTTACCTCCCATACTGACAAGTAATTATCACACAGTTTCGCCGTCAAGATGAGTGCGTATTCCTTCGAAACGGTATTTCCGATGTCAACCTCCGACTAACTTCGAATATAGCCAAGGGAACTTCCAGCTTCGGAAAGCGTCACAACAAGACGCACACTCTGTGCCGACGATGTGGTTAGTAAAATCAATCTCCGGTCACGATACGATCTTGTACTGCGCGATACAATGCGGGATCGTATTCTAAACCAATATCGGAATTGAATTAACGAATACATCTACAGGCCGTCGATCCCTTCACATCCAGAAGCACACCTGCTCCGCCTGCGGATATCCCTCTGCTAAGACCCGAAAGTGTACGTGAAACCTCAACTCTTGGAAACGAACCCGCCATCATACACTGGAGTGGAAGAAAGGGAGAGAGGAATACCATATTTAGGTGCGAAAGCTGACCATCATAATTGCAGACAACTGGAGCGAGAAGGCCAAGCGCAGAAAGACTGTCGGTACTGGTCGCATGCGCTACCTCGGAGATGTCTCCCGCAGATTCAAGAACGGATTCCGAACCGGCGTGCCCAAGGACGCGCGAGGCCCAGTTGCGAAATAAGGCGTTCATCGGGGGGAGTGATAGATGAGGGCATTGGCATGGCAATGGGAACGGTGTTTCTGACATTTGGGCTGGCTCGTCGCGGACTCGTACATATTCTGAGTTCGACGGAAGTGTAATGCTAGCATTTCCGAACAAAAATGGCATCATGATCTCACATGTTTGACGAGGTTCTCTTAACTGTTACATCGCGAGTAACTGCTCGACGTCCGTAGGCCTTTAGGATGCCTATCGGTTCGGGAGAGATGAGTTTTATGGCGGGATCCAATTTGATCTTAGGAGTAGGCTCCTAAACCTAATCGCATGAAACTATCTTGACTGATCAAACCAATGCTTACGTTGACTTCTTTTATTCTATTGGGAATATCCACTGGGTGATGAAATGGTTATTGACCCCGTTCAAATATTTTGACACCACCATCGCTCGCTACGAAGTATAGCAATTCCCGCTCCTCGATTATTCTATCCGTCCCGTTGTATCCACCGCTTGGGGTCACTCTTATGACACCGCTTACGTCTCTAGCGGTTCCCGTATCCAGCATTCTTAAACTGATCACAAGGTGGGCATCGTGGGCTAAGGCTGTAGCAAATGCGGCGTGCTCTTTTTCTAATGATGTCGTTTGTAATGACATTAATGGTTCATCTGCAGACAGAGTGATGATGGATGAATGTACTTTCTATTGCAAACCTATCATTAATCGGCGATACATATAGGGGAAGCCATAATACGTATGGGATGTTTGCTCTTCGGCAACTTACCTCGCGAATGCTAAGCAGCGTATCCCGCAATGCTTGGCTCGAAATATCGTTCCCCGAGGCAGCCAACAGTAGGTCCAACTGGTCAGCAATCAAGACAGTTTTCTGCTTAGGAGCAGAGCGTTGGATATGCGCTGCGGCATCTTCAAGTTCTTTGCGCAGGTGTTGTAAGGAAGCAACAGACAATGCCTTTCCCCCAACGTTCCCTGGCGAATTCTCAGGTGATGCGAAGAACAAACGAGAGAGTCCATCGACGAAGATGAACTTGCCCTTCTTGGTTAATACATCAAGATCAAGCCCAAGTCTTCCGGCACCCTCCTTCCAGAAAGCATAATCCCGTAGAAAGCTAACGAAAACTACGCTAATGTCCTCTGTAGTATTGGACAAATCGATATCCTCATTGCCGTCTTCTCTTGCTACCGAGTTGGATGGGGTCCAAAGCAGAGAGTAGAGATAGCGGAGAACAAGCCAGTTCGTGCTGGTCCCCAAAACCCCACTGAGGAGGACGAGGGATGTCTCGGGTGGTAGGTGGAGATATGTGTCTAGGAGGGGTGGAATTCGTGATGCCATGAGGTGAGATGTAGAAGTGAGATGAGGTGCCGGGGGTGGCTGCAACAAGATTAAACGACTGGCGGAGATAAAAATCTATGCAGATGGCATGTTATCAGCAGGGGGGCTTCTACCACGACCAACCACCCGGACGTTGTAGACTACCTAGGTTAGATCTGTTGTCGGATTGTGGATTGTGGATTGTGGATTGTGGAGTATGCGAGGTATGCGAACGATAAAAATGATATGATGATATTAAGTTTTGACCTTGGTGGTCGGATCCACGTTATGTATCGCGTACAAGATAGCCTAAGGGCCGTAGGAAATATGCGAGATATGCGCTGCTATAATAACAACATTTCGGGGCTGGTGCGGTAACGCGAAGTCTTGGAAGACGGAATTAATGTCGACCAAGAATTAATACGTACATAAAAAGAATATTTGAATGTGTTATATTTTTGATAGGCGCTTGTGGAATTTCGTTACCCAGATGTACCTAGAGACGCTTGGCAGTGGGTTACTCAAAATCACATGTATCTTAGCGCATATACGTAAGTAGGCAAGGTGCCGTCATAGTGCAGTTTTAGTACGGCTTAGCGATGCTATGTATGTACCCCCCGCGTTCCCAACCTTCAATAACATCTGGCCAAGGGTCCAATGGGGATGGATTCGGAATGGACTGAATGGTTGGGATATTTACGATCGACAAATCCATTCCACATTACACCCTTCCCAGCTTTATACCTTATACACAAGAGGCAGGTTACTATTATAAGGTTTTATGAGGTATGTATAGCTTGTAATCTTGTTGATAACTTTGCTCATTGTTAAAAGAGCATCAAGACTAGTTAACTTATGATAGTTTAGTTAGTTACCTAGTTAGTTACCATTTAACTAATTAACTATGGGCTTATATGTAAGTTTTACAACAAACGCCACTTCTAGACAGGTTGAATCTAAACATCCCCACTCACATAACCCCCTTGACCGGAGAGCCGCTTCGTCCTAGCGGCAGATGAAGGCAACCTGACCTGTCCCATGTGCCCCCATTGCTATCACCGCCTGATCACCTGCGCAATGCAAAACCGAACCCCCAGCAGACGACGACCCCATTTGCGGATATCTTATACTATCTCATTGGTCTAACACGAGCCCTTCCATTAGCACGCTATTATCACTAGGTAAATCCTCACTCGTAAATCGCTAGTCCTTGGATGGTAACATCACGTTTTTGTTACTACTGCTGAGGGGGTTAGTTATTTTTGAATTGGCATGGGCATGGCGGCATGTAAAGGGATATAATAAGGAATTGGGTAGCCTTATTTTTTTATTTTTTATTTTTTTTCTTCTTTGATAACTCTTCTCGTCCTTCTTTGTAAGCCTCGGGATAAGTTGGAACTTTTCAACATCCGATCTATGCTCTTACGGGCCTTAGAACCGTAATCATATCTCACTAACGCCTGACTAATACTCAGATTACGACTGAGCAGAGTCATTTGTATAATAAGGCGTATATAGACTGTCCTAGCAGCAGCAGCAGCAGCAGTATTCGATTTTGTACGGTGTGTTCCTATAGAGCATAAATCGGGAAGGATGGCAGAGGAGGAGAAGGGGACAATAAAGGGCCCACGGAAGGCATTCTTCCGGAGAAGAGCTGCTCCTGATGGCGAGCGTCAGAAGAGCGAAAAGTCCCAGTGGAGCATGGGGATGTTGAATGATAGAAAAACGATAGAAGTTCCAGGTAAGTTGACACGACTTAGATTCTTTTGACTTTTAAACTAATCTTTCTGTCAGGATCTGTCCTACTCCTCGCACAGGGCCGCAATGAGCCTCTTGGGCTTCGAAATGCGCCAGCTAGGACATCTCATTCTTCCCTTCCCACGGGTTACCCTCAACCAGCACCAGTACCGGTACCAGCACCCAAGGAAGAGGATGACAAGAAATTAACCAAGGACGGTCAAATCATCTTGGATCCGCAGCCGGATGATTCGCATAACGATCCTCTAAATTGGCCAACGTGGCGCCGGGACTCTGCTTTGCTTTCTCTAGGCCTTTACTGCATGGTTGGAGGTGGAACAACACCTATCATTGCAGCGGGCTTCACTGATGTCGCAAAGGGTACGTGTAACAAAAAGAGACAGCCTTCATTTACTTGGATGTCTATGGCATTTCAATTTACTAAACCGAGATACAGATTACTCCATTGACGTCGCTGACGTGTCGCTCACTACGGGCTTATATATGATGGGCCTGGGCATTGGCTGCGTTATCTTCTCGCCCACTGCTATCTTATACGGCAAACGGCCAGTTTACCTTTTCAGCGCAGTAATTTTCGTCATATCGGCCATATGGTGTGCTCTGTCTCCTAATTTCACCTCTCTCATACTGGCTCGTATCTTCCAGGGAATCGCTGTCAGCCCGGTTGAATGCCTCCCATCCGCCACTATCGCTGAGATTTTCTTCCTGCACGAGAGGGCGTACCGCATTGGCGTGTATACTCTATTGTTGCTTGGTGGGAAAAACTTGGTTCCTCTTGTAAGCGCTGCTATCATCGACCGACTCCAATGGCGCTGGGTATTCTGGATCCTTGCGGTGGTTGTAGGGTTTTGCGGCATTCTTCTATTCTTCTTCGTCCCTGAAACCTTCTGGGATAGAACACCAATACCAAGATCGCGCAAGCACCCCAAACGACCTACTATTTTTAGTAGGAGATCCTCTGTTCGGCAAATATCAAAGTCCCACCCGAGCGGGAATGCCGTCCCCAGCAGCGAGAAACCAACGGAAGAGGCGAATGAAGCCAAGCCAGCAGGAATTCCCCATGAGGATACATCGAAGACAACGCAGCCACGACATAAGAAAGCTCACGTTGGTTTTGCAGCTGGCCCTGAAGGAGATTCGACAACGGATTCGGGACATGCACACGACAACCCGACGGCATCAGGGACGGCCGAGGTTTCTACGGTACCACCTACAGCGGCCGGGGAGGCGGCAGATGGGATCCCACAAACTCCTCGTCCAATTGCTAGCCGTACACAGTCAAACAGCAGTGCATGGTCACGGGCCAACTGGGACAATTCGGTGCCTCGTAGCCCGATGACACCAGACTCGCGTAGTGTCCACTCGCCGTATTATCAACGCCATGGCGATGATTATTTCCGAGTGGAAGAAGGGGGTGTACATCGTCCGGTTCATTCCGATACGGAGAGCGAGAAGATGTCCTTCTCAAACTTGGCGACGATAACTACGGGACAAGCTTACACACATGCCTTGAGGAACGCACCGCCAAAATCGTTCACCCAGCAGCTAAAATTGCATCATGGACGGCTCAACCAGGATAAATGGTGGAAAGTAGCTATTCGCCCTCTAATACTCTTTTCGTACCCCTCGGTCCTTTGGTCGTCTGCTGTCTATGCCTGCTCGATCGGCTGGTTGATCGTCATCTCGGAATCGGTCGCCGTCATATATCGGGAAGGCAGTTACAAATTCAGCGCGTTGGGAACGGGACTCGTTTACATATCGCCATTTATAGGCGGCGTTCTAGGCACTGCCGTGGCGGGCAAGGTTAGCGACGTGATCGTTAAGGCGATGGCCCGGAGGAATGGTGGTCTCTATGAACCCGAGTTTCGGCTCGTGATGGCCGCGCCGATTCTAGTGACGACAGTCATCGGGCTCATGGGGTTCGGATGGTCAGCTTACGACAACGACGCTTGGATTGTTCCGACCGTCTTTTCGGTATCGTCTCGTTTGGTTGTTCGCTAGGATCTACGACATCGATCACATTCTGCGTAGACAGTTATCGGCAGTACGCCGGAGAGGCGTTGGTCACGTTGAACTTCAGCAAGAACATATTTCACGGCTTGGTGTTTAGTCTATTCGTTACAGAATGGCTTACGAGCGACGGCTCTAAGACGGTGTTTATCTGGATCGGTATTATCCAGCTCATCCTGCTTCTGTTCACAATACCCATGTATATCTACGGCAAGAGGGCTCGCATGTGGACTGTAAGAAAGAATTTCATGGAGAAATTCTAGACGGCTCCCGGCCACCCGAAGTGTTATATAGATACGCATATATGCCAAGAGAGCATCCATGGCGTTTTACGAAGGTAACGATTTATACGTGTTAGCATATGTCTAAAGGTTGGTTTACGTTTACACATTCATACGGATTTAGGGATGGATATCTGGGTGTGTAAATATATGAATAAATATATGAATAAATATATAAATGACATAACAAACAACATTGAGATTATATTCTACGTCATCCAATGATAAGTACCAATGTAGCTCGATAATTACGTAAGAACGCATATATGTATGATCTTTTATGTATTCCAACCCAGTGCAACAACTACTTACACATGGACATGTGCATATAGATATTTTATATTTTATATTCACTTATATGCAGTGTTATATTCTACCTTATATATGATTCATACAAATCTCCGATAGGCATCTAGCAACCCATCATGCGAGCTAGAATTCGGCTACCAATATCGGTGGCCCTCTACCGGCCTCCAGTGCGGGCCTTTTCTTTGTCTCACCGTCTTGAAGCTTCTAACCAGATATATTCTCCGTAAGTGAACCAAATTAGTTCTTATACAACAACATCTTATTATACGAGAAACTAACTCTTGCTAGCGTTCGTCGGCCTGATGATTTTCACACTTATCAGCTCCTGTCTTCCTCCTCGAGGACTCCTCTCCTGACCTTATGGACTACCTCGTGGTGTTCTACATGTCACATCGTAGCTCCGCTGATCAAATCTGTCATTGAGTCCGGTGTAGGCGAGGCCGAGGGCGGTGTTGGATTTTGCGAGGTCGAATATGACGCTCCCGACGTCATGAGTAGCTCGCTCGGCATGGATTTCATGATTACTTCTATACCCACGCTGCTTAGCTTCGACGCCGGGGAAGCTCAGACTCGCACCAAGATAACCGACGGAAGAAAACTGGCAGACCGAGCTTTCTTGGAGGAATGGATCCGAAATGAGGCGAGGAGACACGGTGGCCGCGGAGGCGGAGGCGGAGGCGGAGGTGGTGGTTCGGGTATCCTTGGCGGCTTATTCGGTTCGTGGAAATGAGGTACGACTAAGCCTGCTTAGCTTACTGTCGTTGAGGCCCGTGTATAAGTATAGGATATAACTCAAATGTTAGGATACGAGAATTGGTCAGCAACTTTCATTTCACTCCGAAACGAAAGCGATATAAGCATGAGATACGGGGGCCAGTTGACGTGAGGGTGTTGGAGGTATATTTCTATTCTAGGTAAAACACTTCTTCGACCTCCCTCCACCATGGTGGACCAGATTCGCTACTGTGGGCGCCGGGTACAAAGCTCTGTAATGAAACTCAGGTTAGCGCCATAGATACTTCCTCATAACTACGAGAATTAGGAATGTTTACCTCTTGGAAACCATCTGTCATGGCCCACCACTCTCTAACTTTTGGATTCTCACGCATACGTTCCATATCGTTTGCATAATCGCTCCCCACATACTTAAAGCTCGCAAAGAGGATCCCCGTACCCGGATCGTGGAATATGCTGTCTATAATCATTAAGAAAATGAATGTTGGTTCCAGAACGCTTGGCCTTTTTTAGGCTAAGTAGATGAGATATCTTACAGTCCTCGATATTACAAGCCTTGATTTGCTCTAGAACCTCGGGCCACTTTGACATACAGTTAGTCTCCCAACGAACAAGAAAATAAAGAGAAAGTCCTCTTAGACTTGAACACGACGTACTACGGCGGCGTGGACTTCTTTATATTTAGGAATAAACTCCGGCTTCAACTTGACAATCTGTGCGATACGGCGTACGGCCTTCTTAGGCTCCGGATCTGGTGATTTAGTGATGCGAGTAGGTGGCGGAGCGTGCGGTTTCCACATCGTGACAACGTAAGGTAGATATATGCTACTTGTAGATCTAAACTCTCAACTCCCTGGGGGTTCTCCCCTGGTGTATATTTTATTATGTGGTTCACTTTTGTTTCGGCACTCCGAAGTATTCGCCGAATTTGCCCAGTTCCTACGTAATTTAGACCTCTAGTCGAGGGGCTGTTAGCGGGGAGGTAACTGGGGTTCGGTGGAAGTTCAGAGCGAAGCGTCTTGGGCCAAGGGGCGCGGCCAAAGGCGGGGGAACCAAGTAAATTGAAGTACCTAATCTAGACTAAGCTGTATAGCTGGACTATAGTATATACATATATCATCATAGTGTCACTTTTATTATACATACCCTCCTATACGTTATGGTACGTACAACTATATAAATAGAACTTCGAGATCTAGTTATACATAGTAGTAGGATCGTCGTCGAATAGGTGTCTATTATTAGAGGATATTTCTCTTCCGTTCTACCGGCTTCCTCCTGTAGTTATCAAAGGAACTTATCAATGTTTTTATAACTCTGTATGAACCATGAGAGGCATGTTCATAGCCCGGTCTATAAATCACAAGCCATCTATTAACTTACATCTGGGGTCCGCGAATCCCCATGGGCCTCCATTCTGGCCACTGGCCACTGGGTAAATTTGGTAATTCTACAAAGACATGATTAACCATCATCTTCAGCCAATCCCTTTAGACGAGTCTGCTCATTTTATATGCCAAACACCACCCATGCAACAACCTGTCCTGTCCTTTTCGTGTCCCGGGATCGATTACCTTATCCCAGCGGTGACGGTATTGGTTTAAAACCGTCCCATGTCGACCAGTTTCTTTTACCCTGAATTGCATAGACCCTCAAACTTGGAAAAAGGAACGGTTGAATTACTCGACGGCTGAGGAAATGGCATTACGCGTAAATCGCTTCGACGAGGTAGATAAGGGCAAAAGCCAAAAACGCAATAGCACCGCCTATCGTCACTATTGAAGCACTACTATTAGTAAACACAACAAAAATCATGGTCTGTCGCGACTTACCAACTCTCAAGCTCACTTTACCAGCGATCGCTCTACCGCCAAGGACAGCAACGCCCGTACAGCATGCGTGGCCCAGCACGGCTCCCAATGTCACCCACCAGTAATCTTGACCAGCAGCCATTGCAATTGTTGCAATCTGACTACGATCTCCCCACTCACCAAGGAAGGTCATGACAAAGGTTTGCACCCACGCGGGGCTTAAAAGGAGCGAGAAAAGATTCGACAGGCCGACACCGAATCCGCTCAAGAGGCCGCGCTGAGGTGACGGACTTCGGCCAGGGGAGGTTGAAGGGCTGCGTGGTGGAGTCGGGAATCGAGACTGAGATCTAGGCTTCCGGTCGTTCTTGAGCCCCATCTCTAAAGTGTACGGAGATACAGAGGAGCGTCGTCTGCCTTGTTTCATTGCCATATGCTCCTTTTCCTGTAGCTCCATTTCAACCTCTTGCATCTCTGCCGTGACGCCCTCGTTTGGATCCATAGCCATACCCTCCCGTAGCAACTTCGCACCGAAGATAAAAAAGAGTCCTGCGGCTAGGAAAGTTGTTACTCTCTTCGGAATCAGAGCTGGGACGGTATGGCCCATCACCGCAGATAGCACAGTCATAACGAGCAAAGCACCAAAAGCAGCTGAGAACACGAGCATACGGTCGTGCTTCATGGCCATGAGTGCGGCAACCAGGAATGTTTTGTCACCCACTTCGGAGAAGAGGATCATAGTGAGAGAGAGCACAAAAGAGTGGAAAGGCTGAATGAGACCCTCGTTGCCCTCGTCATCTTGCTCCCAAGTCTTAGGGGTAGATTTAGAAGGCTTCGATACGTCGAGGTGATCTTTGTTGGCCGAGTCAGGAACGGGGTTCGGGTCGTCGCGCAGTTTACCTGGCAAGTCTAACGGTTTCTGTACAGCAAGTCAGTACGCCCCAATTGATGTAAGAGGTTTATCCTCATACCTCAAGTCCGGTAACATCTTCAGGGGTCT
Source organism: Entonaema liquescens (assembly GCA_902805475.1). Taxonomy (NCBI): domain Eukaryota; kingdom Fungi; phylum Ascomycota; class Sordariomycetes; order Xylariales; family Xylariaceae; genus Entonaema; species Entonaema liquescens. The sequence goes on from CADCSX010000008.1 coordinate 2,151,442, forward strand.
GGTGTAGATCAACCTTTCCCTTTTCTTTCTTATTAACCTTTTCACTCGTGATCTTTTCCTGCTCGCTATGCGGCAACGGCGGCTTCTCTTTTGGCTTTTGAGGCACGTTCTCAACTTTCTCTCCAGTCACACCTTCTTTGGCCTTCTTAGCTTTGTCCTTCTCGCTCACGCCTCCCTCAGTACCGGTGGTCCCCTGTTTAGGAGGCTGACGATGGGGATCGTCCATAACACCATCGTTACTTTCGGGTATCTTCTTCCCATCGATCACTGTAGGATCTACTGGTCGGTTTTTCAAGGAAGGGAGAGGCTTGGTTTCTATAATGTCATTGGCATCACCCTTCTTGCGCTCCTTGTCGGTCGTTACGAACGGACCCTCGTGCGGCATCCCATCTTTACCATCTACCGGCGCAATTTTGGTGCCGACATCGACCTTGCTAGATTTGGAAGATGCCGGATCGAGAGGTTGGGAGGACGCACCACCTGCGCCTACTGCAGGGACATCTCTAGCAGGTTTTGTATCTAGTGCGGATGTGACGAGAGCTAGGGAGGGTAGAAGTAGAAGAATAAGCGGCGTTTGGCGTTGGCGTAGTCTCATGATGGGCACGAAGTAGTAAAGTAATCTAATACGATTGGCGTTATCGCTAGATACGTGTAGTCGCCAGCCGAAGTACGATATGAACAGATTTCCAACCAAGTGACCACCGCTCTATACGGATACGGTAATGTTCCTTCAAACAGCCTGCGGCGGAGCCAACACAATGCGTGGCTAACAAGGATAAGACGGTGGTGGTGGTGCGTGGTGCGTGGTGCGAACCCTCAAAACAGAGGTAAATTTGTAAAATTTAAGTCAGATGTACAGGAAAGACAGGAGAAGAAGGACAACGCCAATGAAGAAGAATATAATTAAAGAAACCCAGCCTTAAGCGCTGGTAAAGACGATGGAAGTATTATTAGATTACAGGGCTTGAGAAATCTTGAATTGAATAGAATAGAATCAGCGTAAAAAAGGGGCGAGAAACTTGAAGGTGAACATAACAGGGCAGTGAGTTAAGGGAAGTATGTACCTAAGGTACATAAAAGTTAGTTACCTAAAGTTAGTTACGTACTTCGTACGTGACAGTGCTGGAAAACCGAAAGCTGGGGGAGTTACGGGTTACAGGTGCCACCCATAAAACACCCTTGCAGCTGCAACAATTCAATACCATGGTACAGTACCCTTTTTTTTTTTTTTCCACTGCACTAGCCCCAAACGGCCCCAAACACGATACCTACACTAGTGATCAGGCAATCTAACATTAGAACGCTAAGACATTTCTAATTAGGTCTACCACTCCGCAGTTCCGGTATTCTTAGGTATTCAGGTCCCTTGGCTCGAGGCATAGAGCAACTAGATTGGTCTAGAAGATCATGTGATTTTCATAAGCATCTTAAACAGATTCGGAATAAACAAATCTTCAATTCTTGTTCAACTCTTGCTTCAACTACCTATCATGCCTTAAGTGGACATGGAATAGGAAGCTACATATCTCGATAAACGCGAGCTAATAATCTATTTTCTATTTTTAACCAAGTTCGCGTAAACGAAGTCGCGGTTGAGTTTACGCGACTAACTCTTACCAATATTTTAATAAAGTTGGAACTTACCGTTTCCGGAACTAGTCCGTGTGTTTTGTTTACATTATCCCGGGAAAGTTAAATAAGATCTTATTTAATTATTAAGGGGCTAACCCTATCCCTAACCCTAACCCCATTGCTAAGATTTATATAATGACGCGGATTATATCAAGTGGATCTAACTACTACTACTACAACAACAACAACGACGACGACAACGACATTAATACCAGCACCATAATTAATGTGGAAACTTGCAACGAGCTTCTCACACACCTATAGAACAAGTGAATACGCTAGTCAGTTATCATGTCTGGACGCCGTCGTCCTGTGACGCGTCAAACCGAGGCTGTTAAGCCTTCCGAGTCTACGGGGCCGGTTGCTAGACAAACTCGACGTAGTGCTAGACGTCCCGAAGTACCCGTGGAACCTGAGCCTCAGTCGAGTGTAGGGACTTCTCAGCGCGGTACTAAGCGTCGTGACCATAAAAGCCTTGAAAGCGTCGTGACCAACGAGACCCTGAAAGGCTCTGTAGATCACGCGAACTCCGAGTCGGAACAGCCAGGTATGTTGTCTTCGAACTTTCTATTCTGACTTTTTGATTAAGTATTATATAGACCAAGCCCTCATATCTGGGCCTATCGTATCCCAGGATGGCACGGCACCCGAAGCAAACGACGTTCATGAATATTTGGAGGTGGACGCCGCCATGATTGAAGATATGCTTGATTTTGATATACCCAAGTTATCACGCTGGTCTGATAAGATGTACGATGTCCTGTCATCTATAGACAGCAATAAGCCAAGCATAGAAGATCGTTCCAGGTTCAATTCCGCCAAGAGGGCCTATGATCAAGCCCGTCTCCCTTTCGCCGATGCCAGTGCCTTCCTCATCCGGCCTGTCAGCTTCACCGAGGATTATGACCCAGGAGTGCAAACCAAAATACGATTGGCAATCTGTTCTGGAAACATTATATCACTTCTCTCATCTATCATAGACATCACGGTTGGAAAAACGGGACCGCTCCCGATTCTTGAACAACTGGATAATTCGTTTCCGACCTCATTCTACCCAGATTCTCAAGAGAATAGCAATATGGAGCAGCTGCTAGATCTAGCATTTCGCATCCGACTTCGTCACGTAATTGAATTATTGGTTGCTAAGTCTTCCGCCGACCCTTACGAACTGGCTACTAGCGTGTTCTATAGTCAGTCCTCAAACATCACGGACGACCCCCGAGAGGTTACCAGCGAAGAACAATATAGAACTTTGGCTGGTATCAACATTAATGAGAACCGTCACCTCTATGAAGGTTATCAATCCCGCATTGAGGACATTATCTCTATACTCTCCTTTGATGACAGATCCGAAGTGGAATCGCGTTTAGATCAAGAGTGCCCCAGGGAAAAACTCTTTAGTGATCTCAGATCATGGGGCCTAGAGATGTATAAACAGCTTCATGCGCCGACAAGCCAGGACAACGTGGGCACCGCTAAACCGAGTCAAGGAGCAGACACACACGCACTAGTGAGGCGTGAAGAATCAGAGTCTCTCTTTGTCGGCGACAATGAAGAGACTAGAGAGGATTCGGACTCGGAATCAGATACGGACGCTACAGGATATGATCAACTTCCAGCACAGGAATCGAAGTATGCTTGATGTATTATTTCTGGTCTATTTTGGGGTTCTACTGACACTCTCTAGTCAAAACTTCATCAATGATAGCGCTATCTTAGCCGCTGTAAGGCAAAGCGAAAACTTGCATTCAACACGCCCAATATCGGAACCACCCTCTAATCAACAAGCTATAAAGGAGAATGGTCCGATATTGGATGTTGGAGAGGCGATTCGGCAGCTGGACCCCATCCAAGTAATTGGACGTACTAGAAAACGGCCAGCTCCTAGTGATGATGAAGCTAGCGAAGATAATGATGACTTTGAGGTAAACACACAACTTTTGGACCAATCTAGACGGTCTCGTAAGGAGTATACAGCTGTCCAAAGGCCGGCTTCGAAACGTCCCCGAATCTCAGAACGATCTCAGGTTTCTCACGACCAGCAAGTCACTAGAGAACAGTCGGGGAGAGACATACTAGAAGAGCTTAGTTTACAACAACGGGATATTTTCAGGCTAAGTCAAGAGGCCCAAAAGACTCGACGTAGGGCCCTTACGGCAAAACCCCGACAAGTCCGCGTAGCATGGTCCTCGAACGATACCCAAAGGCTTTTAGATCTAATCGCCGATCCGTCTACATGCTGTTCATGGAGTACTATAGCCAAGATAGGAAACTTTGAAGACCCACGGAACCAGCAACAAGTACGTGACAAGGCTCGCGGCTTAAAAGTTCTGTATTTGGAAACCGACATGGTTTTGCCACCAGGCTTCGATCAAATTGTTCTGGGTTACAAGGAAAAGGAGGCGGTCATTAAGTGTAAGAAAAACCCTGATCGGAAAGAAGACGACCTGGATGAAGATGGCTATATTACTAATAATGTGTGGGTTGATTGAGATGATGGGTGACTTATTATTGGTCTATTATTTTCAGTTTCGTTATTCGATGTGTTGCCGGTCATCGAAATGGTGTTTTTGCAACTAGATACCCCGTCAGACTGTCAGACTAGATCTGGCCTGTAACGCTGAATTGACCCTTCAATGCTTCACGATAACTACCTAAGCTTCCTAATAACTCTTAGTCGTACTCCACTATCCGTCTCATGTTGTCATGGATTAGGTGGTGATGGAGTAGATGCTTTAGTTTCATCTACACGGGTACTGCTCGTTTATATATTTACATATTTACATATTTACATAGTTAGGTGATAGTATGCGGAGTTAAAGCACGAAGTCCGAACTAGGTAAGGTTCGTTATACGTACCTATTAACATGCAGTACTGATTAATATGGTAGAAGGCTCATTCTAGGCTTACCTAGCATTCTAAAGTAGTCTGGGTAGTACCTAATCGGATTCGAGAACCTGGAGTTTGGTCCATGACGTATCGGGAGGGACTGAAAAGTTACAACGTAACTAAAAGTAGCAGAGTGGAAGAGTAGCAGATCTCACATGACAAATTTTAATAGCCGCTGTAACAGGGGGGCCAATAAGGCTACGCATAATCTACCTAAGGCTTGATTTGTGTGGAGTGAGCAGGTTGGGCAGCTATCGAAAAGGTTTTTTTTCTTCCATTGTTCAAGCTTGTGTTGTGGTCCAACATATACCTACGGACTTGCAGGTACCTGCTTGTGCCGGTCTGAGTCACCCGACACATTAGGGTACTTACATTTGGTAGTACAAAATACATAATGTGATAACGAAGTACCAACTGACACAAGAGTCTTCAAGGAAAGAGGCAAGGGCATTAGTACGCTAAGAAGAAATCGTACAAGGATAAGAATTAAAGCAGTTGTATTAAATCATATATTAAATCATACATTTATCTACAACTTACCTTAGGGAGGTAAAGAACGCCACCCAGTTCATTCATGCGCAGGATAGATGAGCTCAAATATGAGGCATTCTTAATATTTACGCGTGATTTCTAGTTCTGTGGATTCTGATGGAAAGGAAGGAACACTCTTTGGTTAGAATGGATTATGATGTTGATTCTCTTCCAAACCTTTGGCACTGTCCTGTACTGACTGCAGTTAGAATTGGTGGTTCAGGTGGTTCGATATATACATGTTGATACTGACCTGTAAATAGTCCCCAACAGTAGAGAGAGGTACCTCAACCTACACGTAATTGGATAGATACATGATTAGAAGCGCCTATCCTTTTGATATCCGCCAAAGTTGAAACCACAAGACGGTACCCCGTAGGTATACGTGTATGTAGGTGTAGAAGGGAGGTACTTGATAAGCTCTTATGGTAGTCGCACACACACGGTATGTTTTAGCTTGGAAAATTTTGAGCCAATAGATAGCCACGAACCTTATAGATTAGTTAGATTAGGTACAGAAGTACACTGTGAAAAGGCAAAATGTCAAAGGAAAAAAAAATTTCAGTTTGTGAATTGGGAAGGAGGGGTGCGCAAGCAGGAAGGGCCTGAGGAGGGGCAATGCCCCCACAATCAAAAAATCTACCTTAGCCACTGTCCGAAATAATTTATAAACCCCTACACACCCTCATCAACACACTTTTCAGTTTCCTTTTGATCCTCGTCTCGCACACCGTTAATCAGAAGCATTAACACCTGCTGAACGTAAGAATATCCCTTCCCATTCCCACATCCATTCTTCCATCAATAACTTCATCAATCTATCCATCTATCACCACAACACTTCTCTTCGAACTAATTAACTGACCGTCATCTACATAGTTTTCGTGTCTCCCTTCATCACACACATAGAAATCAGCAAGCTTCTACCGCCAAAATGGGGTATGTAGAAAGAACTCGATCGCGCTCTTCGCGAAAGGGCCTATCGCTAATAATACTATAGTAAGGAAGACAAAACTCACATCAACGTCGTCGTCATTGGCCGTAAGTTCCCTGATTGATTCCTATCTATATATCGCGGATTCCTAACTTCTCATGTCAGACGTCGACAGTGGCAAGTCCACCACTACCGGCCACTTGATCTACCAGTGCGGTGGTATCGACAAGCGAACCATCGAGAAGTTCGAGAAGGTTAGTAAAATTTTTTATTTGTTTATATCTACCACATCGTGAAAATCTACTTGAGCCGAAAAGTCTTGGGACTTGACGTTCTTGTTGATTTTCACAACCGCGTTGCCCCTCCTTTGTCAAAACTCAAACCCCCACCGAGGGGCACAAAATTTTCCCTACCCCGCTCTGACGTTCTGCATAACATTTTGGTGCACGGAGCAACTAGCCTAGCCTAGCCAGTCCTGGGCCCAACGATCACAATGGGTAATCAAAGAAGCAATCCACTAACCCACTCAATAGGAAGCCGCTGAACTCGGCAAGGGTTCCTTCAAGTATGCCTGGGTTCTTGACAAGCTAAAGGCCGAGCGTGAGCGTGGTATCACTATCGACATTGCCCTATGGAAGTTCGAGACTCCCAAGTACTATGTCACCGTCATTGGTATGTTTTCTTCTATGCTGTGTCTATCAGGCCTTAACTTAATACTAACAATGTCTTTTCAGATGCCCCCGGTCATCGTGACTTCATCAAGAACATGATTACTGGTACCTCGCAGGCCGACTGCGCTATCCTCATCATTGCCGCCGGTACTGGTGAGTTTGAGGCTGGTATCTCCAAGGATGGCCAGACCCGTGAGCACGCTCTGCTCGCCTACACCCTCGGTGTCAAGCAGCTCATCGTTGCCATCAACAAGATGGACACCGCCAAGTGGGCTGAGGACCGATACAACGAAATCATCAAGGAGACCTCCAACTTCATCAAGAAGGTCGGCTACAACCCCAAGACTGTTGCCTTCGTCCCCATCTCCGGTTTCCACGGTGACAACATGTTGGCTGCCACCACCAACGCTCCCTGGTACAAGGGCTGGGAGAAGGAAGGCAAGGGTGGCAAGGTCACCGGAAAGACTCTTCTTGAGGCCATTGATGCCATTGAGCCCCCCAAGCGTCCCACAGACAAGCCCCTCCGTCTTCCCCTTCAGGATGTCTACAAGATCGGTGGTATTGGAACTGTGCCCGTCGGCCGTATCGAGACTGGTATCATCAAGCCCGGTATGGTCGTCACCTTCGCCCCCGCTGGTGTCACCACTGAAGTCAAGTCCGTCGAAATGCACCACGAGCAGCTTACTGAGGGTGTCCCCGGTGACAACGTTGGTTTCAACGTGAAGAACGTCTCCGTCAAGGAAATCCGACGAGGAAACGTCGCCGGTGACTCCAAGAACGACCCTCCTGCTGGCTGTGATGACTTCACTGCCCAGGTCATCGTTCTCAACCACCCCGGTCAGATTGGTGCTGGATACGCCCCCGTTCTTGACTGCCACACTGCCCACATTGCCTGCAAGTTCTCTGAGCTTCTAGAGAAGATTGACCGACGAACGGGTAAGTCCGTTGAGAATAACCCTAAGTTCATCAAGTCTGGTGACGCCTCCATCGTCAAGATGGTTCCTTCCAAGCCCATGTGCGTTGAGGCTTTCACCGACTACCCCCCTCTAGGACGTTTCGCCGTCCGTGACATGCGACAGACCGTCGCTGTTGGTGTCATCAAGGCCGTCAACAAGAGCTCCAAGACCGGCAAGGTCACCAAGTCCGCCGCCAAGGCTACTGGCAAGAAATAAGCTTGCTAAATCACACCCCAACTACGATTTCGAGGATATAATTTGTCTTCGGCTGGTTAGGTGCCATGGGCCCTTGACGACACGAATATGCCTCTACGAATTTCCTTTTTCTTGACACGATCTGTTCTCTCGGACATTTGATACGGAGCGCAGTATGAGAGGAAGGGTTATGGGCATTTCCGCGACAAAACTTTCTCATCATGTGCTTGTAGTAAAATAGAGTCATAGACCGTGACCACCTTCTTAACTTCGTTGTGATCGTGATACTCCTTAAGTGATTATGAATGTATGCTTTGCTAGGTCTACTTAGGCTCACTTCTTGATCATAATAATCCTGCCATGCTATGTTCTACTAATCCTGCTGCGTAGTTCTAATGATGCCTAACCTTACGTAACCCTACATGCTATATGGTAGACTTGGTGTACCAGGTCGTCGTTTTTGCGCCAAGTGTTATCAACCATACTGATAACCCATAAGTGTTCTTGATGGTACTAAAATAGGACGATGTTGTAGAAATATTGCCGACTTTGTTTACGTGTAGGCCATGCGTTCCCTGCCTACAACAGGGCAATGCAAGTTTTTTTCTGCCTGACTTTAACCTCTTCACGAAACAATAAGGGATACGGAGTATTCATAAATGCACAATATGCTACATACAGTTGCTAACAACTGAGTACTATATAATCGACATCGTAATTTACATGCTATTTATTCCTGACCACAGTGCTTCGGTGTTAGCGAGTTTCTGGCAGGCCGCAAGGAACTTCTCTTGGAAGTGAGTGGTGTTCAATCCACCGCTAAGAACGTCGGGTGGTTCCAAGGTAACTTCGGTTCTCTGGGGGGGCTCTCGTCCCGCATCTATGGACGTGTACGATAGTTTGAATCCTTCGTACGGCATGGAGATGGAGCGGTGGACCTCGATGCTCGCTAACCTGTACTCGGTATTGAAGACTGTGTTCCCCGACGAATAGACGTAATCGTTGGAGATACGCAGCTCGGCTGGATAGTTCGGCACGGGGAAAGTAGATTTTAGCGGCGTCTTGAGCTTGCCGTGCTCCAGGTCGAGGCGGCACGATGCGAGAAATTCTTGCAGCGGCTCCCAGATGGCGAGCGTATCCATATCGCGCAGTGGCATCGCGTACTGGTCCTGCGTGAAGCGCAAGTCAACGGGAGACGCGGGGAGCATGACATCCGTGATGTGTTCTCGTTTTATAGCGCGGAGGCTCTCGATGCCCTTTATTTCGTTGCCCGAGACTGCGAGGCGAAGCTCGAGGAGAGGCGCTGGAGATGTAAAACCAGTGAATTTAGATGTACGGCGCCGTACCTTTTGGTTTTTGTTCTGGGTAGGCGTGGGCCAGAATCGAATAACCACCGAGGTTCTCGTCTGGACAGGCAATTGTGTCCCCATGTTAAGCTTGGTAAGTTGAATAGCGTGCGGTGCTGCAGGAGTGAATACACGGGGGTGGTTAGCGAGTAGGAGGTCGGGTAGGGCAGGAGGTGAGGCCGACGGCTCTTTCGCATGTAGCAAAGAGCCGAAGTGTGCTATTGTTGATACTTGGGACGGCCTTGTCCATTCAAGCTCCTCTTGGGGGGTGGGCCGCGTCCTGAATGAATCAATATTGAGTTCATAGAGCTCATTGGGCTCACTAGGCTCAACGAATGTGTGTTCTTCGGATAGTGGAGAGACTGGAAGCCCAAGTCTACTAAGCGGCCTCGCTGATGTCGGATTGCTGTCTTCGGATATTACTGGTAGTATGTAACGAGCCCACGTACCTCCCCTGTGATTCCATGCCAGCTTTTCTTTACTGGTCGTATTCATAACAAACCTGCCAGTGGACTCATTGTCTAAGTCCGCGGCCATGAGAGCAGTTGTTGTTGCTGGTTGCGGGCTGAAAGCGGTGTATAGTAGGCGATAGACTTCATCGCCTCGGGATTTTCGGTTTGTAGGAGTTTGTGAAGCACGTTTCTCAGAGTCGAGCCAAGTTACACGGTACTGTAGAAACATGATTAGTACGAATATGAAGAGGTGTTGTCTGGGGAGGTTGCCAGCTTACAACTCCGGTTCCTTCGGTTCTTGATACATGCGTATTTGTAATACGTGCTACTTCATCTAGTACTGCCTCGTCGAGGGGTTCTGAGGCGACGAGGTAGCCTGGATATACTGAATGTGTGACCTGCCTGAGTATTTCCGCTACTTTTCCTATCAGGGCTTTCGCCTTCGTTTTCGTCGCCGTTATCCGTATAGTCTTTTATTCCGGAATGCCTCAATCTTCTCACCGGGGTCGAACCATGTGTTTTCCAAAGTTGCCATCCATTTTCGGGTACCACCTATTGAGAGGTTAATGAGAATTTCTTCGTTCTTGATAGGGAAATATTAGAGGCGAACATACGCATTAGTAGGAGGAACCTATCATTTCGCATCTTGATGCTCATTTCACCGAGCCCGGCATCGAGCTCCGTGATGGAAAGACCCCAACACTCACGCATGATCCGCAACGCCAGTTTCTCTTTTAAAGGGGTTGACTCTGTCGCGTACCCATGCAAGATAGCATCGTAATCATCTATAACTTCTGGATCCTCTGCAGCTTCTGCACCGGCCGACTGGGTTGTTCCTAAAGGCACCCATGGGCTGATTTCTCTAATCCAATGCAACCTCTTGAGGTCACTGAAGCTTGTATCTTCTGAGCCGGACCTATGTATTAAGCCACTCTGTCTGCGATGCAGCAGATAAGCCTCAAGTTGGTTATTTAGAAAGCCGTTTATTAGCTGGGCTTTCAGCTTGTTGAACTTCTTTTTGATAGGGCACTCTCCGACATTGGTTTTAACTTTTCAATATGCTCGTAGACCTCTTCTGCGGATGGTACTTTGTGCTGGAGTTTGAGTAGAGCCTCAAGGTTCGCAGGCCGGTTGTCAGGATCATCGTCAGACTTTTCGGGGACAGAGGGCCGACGTTTCCTTCGTTTTGGACCTTCATCCCTCATAATAATCACAGAGGCAGGCTTGCCTAGCATATCGGTATCAAGGTTCCCTGAACCCTCCGTAAGGACTCGATCACGGGAAAGGCGCGTATTACGGAGGTCCAGGAGTTTGGCACCGCTTCCAACCGCACCTTTGCGCTTCCTATTTGGATTATTCTTATATTCCATAGGCGAATCCGGATCCTCATTTTGGCGGACGGAATCATGGTTTCGGGAGTTGTTATAAGCCGAGTCGCTATAAGTTGAATCGCTATAAAAGCGTTGTAGGGCCAGTTGCTGGGTTCTAATAATTCGACCAGATGGTTGAAAAGGTTGAAAAGGCTGAAGAGGCTGAAAAGGCTGAGCGCTCTGACGAAGAAGACGCAACCGGCATCTTAAACAGATTGCGCCGCTCGTCGCTCTTGTGGTTAGCATGAAGAAGCGATAGAGGATACTCTCGGCGGATAGACAGGCCGAAATACGTAGGACACTAATGTCTACAAAAGAGTATAGAAGATAAGTGAATAAATATGTGAGTGCAACTTATGATAAAAAAAAAAAGTCATTAATAAAATATAAAAATAAAATATTTCACTTCAACTTTTTTTTTTTTTTAGTCTACTTCCTAATCGGGCAATCAGCTTCAACATTCACGTAGGTTTAGGTACGTATACGTATAGCTTATCGATTAAACCCGATAAGAATTATCGATAAAGTTAAAGTGGCAGAAGCGGGATCTCTCTACATATGTAGTACGCGTTAAAAGAAAGTCAAACGCGTCTATTAGTTGATTTCCCCCACCAATCCTTTACATAGTACATGTAACATTTGCATTTGGAAAGGTGGATCTCATATTTGATCGAATCCCCTGCTAGACGTCTCGCATCTTACATCCTTACGTACATTTACTTTTAAAACTCCTTCACATTAACATCGATAACCATGCCTCCACAGACTCAAAGACGACGCAGAACAGGTAATAACGATGACGCCAACGAAGCTCGTCACCGTCGCCAATCCCGACGCAAAAACGAATCGGACGACTCAGAAGTCTCCGAGGAAGATCAAGATGGTGACGTGGACATGGAGAGGACGGGTGATGGGACAGAAGACCAACTAGTTAAAAAGTTGGTTCGATACGCCTTAGCATGTGAATATGCGAGAATACCTATTCGAAGAGACGGCATTCGAGACAAAGGTGAGCCAAGTTTGCTCAAGATACCCACCTTACAATCATCTCTTACTGAAAGACAACCTATAATTTTAGTTTTGGGAAGCAATGCAAGATCGTTTAAGCGCGTATTCGAGGGGGCCCAAGCCCAACTCCAACAAGTCTTCGGTATGGAGATGGTAGAATTACCTATCAAGGAAAAGCGTACACTGAAGGAGAAGCAGAGTAAGAATTGTATAGCGGCGTACTCCATTATCTCCTACTGACGAGTCGATATAGAGGCGAACGCTAGGAAAGCAGCTTCCCAAAGCACCGCATCCTCCAGACAATATATATTGGTCTCGACCCTGCCACCCGAATATAAATCCCAATCCATCATCGCCCCGTCACGAATACCCAGTACGTCCGAAGAAGCTGCATACGTCGGATTTTATACCATGATCATCTCGTTGATTGTTCTCAACGGAGGAGAACTGAGTGACACGAAGCTACGACGATACCTGACTCGTCTAAATGCCAGTCAGAACTTGCCTATGGACAAGACCGATAACGTGTTGCAGAAGATTGTGAAACAGGGTTACGTCGATAAGGTGGTGGAGAAGAGTGACGGTGATGAGGATGCTGTTACCTGGTGTGTTGGATCCCGGGGAAGAGTCGAGGTGCCACCGGAAAGTATTGCTGCAGTAATCACCGAAGTCTGGGGCGAACTTCCGGATGATTTTCACAAGAAACTGCAGAGGAGCTTGGGAGTCGAACAACCTCAACAAGACTATGATGAAAGCGCCATCCCTGAGGAGTAAGGGATGAAGGTTTGAAGACGCTGTTAGGTTAGAACCCACGTATACTTAATGATACCCGATAATAAAGCCATTTCTCGCACGAGATTATTTCTGACGGCCGTAGTAAGCACCTAGAATCCCATACCTTGCATGTCGTAGCCATTATCTTCTATTTCCCGGTTATAATCTGATCGAATTCCTCCCACCGCCCTAAAATATTCGATTAATACGACGCGACGGCCATTTGGCATCGTTCAACAATTTTTAGTATAAACTGCAGCACCGCGGTCGGGCAACGCCATTCTTCTTATCAATTATGTCCCCGGATGGGCTCTTCACCTTCCCTAGGAGGCGGTGGACCACACGGCTGTATCATCTTTCGTAGAAGCTGGGCGCGAACTTTGGCAGCGGGCTCGTTTTGCGCGAGGGAAATGTACGCCAATTGGGAAGGATGACCGACGATGCTCGAGTACGTGTCACGCGCGACGTTCGTTCTCCATTCCCACGATGTCGTGTCCGGGTGACCGGTGCCGATATATTTGGCTTGTAGTCGCTCAAGTTCTTGCTGGGTGCGTAGTTTGTCCGCCTGTACCGCGGTTAGCCTTTGGCCGCCTTGGATCGAGTCAGCTCTGACTTTACCATGGTTGTATTTCTTTTCTTCGACTTGTATCGCGGTGGCGTATACACCTATTTAGCCTTTTCTAGTAGATAAGCCGGTGATAAATTAATTTTTATTCACTTATTTAAGCCACCAGCAGTCGAGGAGATGGCCAAGTTGTTCTTCGTTTTTTAGTAAAATGTGATGATGCTGTATTGTAACCTTCAATTTGAGAGAAACCAGATGTACATAATATGTACCTTCGAATTTGGTCTGAGCGTCTCTTGCAGTTTTAGTCCGTTTTCAGACTGCTTACCTAGTTACATGATAGCTCATCCAGTAATATGTAATATGTATCTAGGGAATTCTTCGGCATTCCCTGATAGGACAAACATTAATAATGGGCAATAAAATCAAATTGAATAACGAATCCGCGTGGTGCAGTGGTTAGCATGGTGCTGTAAGTTACAAAAACTTGTCTCAACTACTTCATTATAGTTTCTAACAATTAAATTAGCTTATACTTTCTCGTATTGAGATATGCATAGGTCGTGGGTTCAATCCCCACCGTGGATATAAATTTCCTTTTTTTTCTTCTTCTTTTTCTCTTCTCTCTCTATATATTTCACAAGAAATAATCAATCTTATTTTTTTATTTCTCTATTTTCCACATCGATTACCTCTGGCAGGGTTCTTTTTAGTAGACGCCGTCTTGTGGCTCACATGTTAGCAATTTCTAGCACTAATCCCTAGCCCTAAGAATTATTCAGTTATAGATGCGCACCTATTGCTGTCATCATTGAACTTGAGGAATATTGTATTCATTGTTTCTTTAGGATATTATCTATTAGTTCGAGTATGCGTTTTCATTATTTATTTGGTGCTATTGGAGTTTCATTCGGAAGATAAGTAGGTTAAAGGTGCTCATTTCCGCAAGGTCTATTAGCGATAGGAAATATAAAGATGTCTTCGATATCGATGAATGAGAAAGAATGATCTTCTAATATAAAAATTTAGTTACTTCTCTAGGTACCTTCTAATATCCACCATGTTCCATCAATCAGAAGTCGTGCGTGTACATGTATCGAATGATGCGAATACACATATAAAGTTCATTGCTGCATGAAGCTTACCTAGGCATAAGGCTGCAGGTTCCATATATTGAAGTACCTAGGTATCTTATCTAGATGTGGATAAGCATACCTAACCCAGCCAACTTAAGGTTACTTTCGATGGTCCGTACCTTTCAATGTTCCAATTAGCACTTAGCACTTAGGACTTAGCACTTATCACTTAGCACTACACTGCATCTAATACACCAAGTACAAACGCGCGTCGCATAGTGTCTACATGTATAAGCAGAGCATCGCGCCAAGCTTATACATATATTCAAAGATATAAATTATTCTAAGGTATAAATCCACACCTTCGTTCAGCAGACCGACGTCCTTATTACGCATAGGGTTTGGTTTTTGTTGGCCTTATTTCGGATATCACCGGGCACACCCGACACGATTATTCAGTCGTTTATCACGATACGGGAATATAGCAGAGCTCTATGAGACCTAAAGTCGCTTAGCCTCTATATAATAGTGGAATTTGCGACTACGTGTCTGAAAATATGCTGGAGCCGTGGGATGAAGTAATCGCCCTTCAAAAGGAACGCCAATCCTGCGCTGATGATGTACAATCTATCAAAACATCCTGTGCTAAGGACCACAGCAAGAGGCATCCTCTCGAGTGTTCAGAATGCTGGACCCGTCTTCTCAACCGCATAAGAGATAGATATCTCAACTCTGCTTCAAAGGAGTGGTTTTCAGGCAGGCGACCTTTTTTGCTCGAGCTTGATACCATGTTTTCCAAGGCTCACAATTTCGAGGTCGATCTTAAGACTATCGAGCAGCGTATAGTCGATGAGAAAACAGAGTGGTACCGAGACAAGGTAAAAAATATAGGATTTCAACATGCTACAAAGTCTCCATCAGAGGATCGAATTCTACAACAAAAGATCAACAATCGAAGCATATCCACAGAGCAACTTGCTTCAGAACTGAGGGCGTCCTTTAGTGATGGCGCCGCCGAGAACCAAGAAGCATTCGAAAATTTTATAGAACAGCTAAAACACGCCAGTTCACTACAGGCACGTGCTGAAGCCTACGTTAACATATTTTTTCAGCCCGCTCACGACCCTACCGGTGCTGCAAAAGCCCAGAAGTATATCGACATGGTCAGAAATGGGACGCCAATCGCCGATACCATAACTGCCATGATCCGTGACCGCCACCTAGCTAAAGGCGATCAAGATCAGAAACAGGCACTTCATAAGCAGCTTGAGGAACTGAAGAGGGCTAAAGCAGCCCACGAACTAGGCAAAGCGAAGAACGATAAGGCCCAGCAGGATAAGACAAGAGAAGCCACGCTCTCTGATGATGATCAACCGGACCTACCGCCGTGCTCTGTATGCTCGAAAACTCCAGATGCGCAGGATTTTATTATGTGTCCCTTATGTCAAATCCTTGGTGAATATTACAGGCTTCGAGTCGAGCCTACGGTCTTCTGTTCTCAGGAATGCGAAAATGAACGTTATGTAAATTGCCCCCCTTTAGACCATTTATGAGTGAATTCTTACCGTCTATAGGAAGCGCATGTTGAGGCGGCGCACGAGTGCGCATCCGGCCAGAAATGCGTCCTGCTTCATGACGAAGACATCGAAATGGACGACGGGAGAACCGTGTTGGTGTTCTGTCGGGAGTGCGTAGAAACACTCGGCATTCCGTCCGTGTTTTGCTCAGCTCGCTGCTTTGACGAGAACTTTCAGCATCATCGCGACGACGTCCACGTTCCTGAGCGGAAGAGTACTCAGCAAGAGGTCAGGGACGAGAACCAGCTTGAGTTCGACCCCGAAGATAAGACGAGATATAGGGCTAGGAAGATCGAAGAGCACCTGGTGACATTTGATAATGCCATAGAGGAATGGCAGCAAAAAACAGGCATCACGGTGAAATGAGTGATCCCCGAAGTTATATTAACCTCTTCACTACTTGTACTTGTATAAGTTAAGAACGGAACCGGCTGAATGGTAGAAGGTAACGATGTATTGGAAGATTAACAGCCTACGTCGTACCTAGTTTTTACCCGAACCCGGTATACGCATTATTCACATAGCTTGGATAGTTGACGAGTTCCAGTGGTTGAGACTATGTCGACCCACGGCCGGAGCGGATGGATGTAAATATACTTGTTATGATACCTAATTGTACTTAATTGTACTTAATTGTACTCTCGACAGTGTGAATATCCTTTTATATAGGTGCCTTACGTACAAAGAGGTCTAAAGTCGAAGGTACATACGCTGATATGTAACCTAATCTTTCCTATCTGTAGATTCAAATTGTCAAGGATACGTAATAAAATGCCCCGCAGTCAAAGTTACATAAGCTTGGTATCTCCGAGGGGTTATTTGAATTTTAGTGGAAGGCCGAGACCTAAAGCTTTCCGTGCTCGGCGCCGATTGCATTTTTGGCCGAGCAAGTTAAATAATAATAAAAAAAGCTACTAAAAGCTTCCGCCGCGACAATATCGCAATCGCCATTTTGCCATTACTTGCATAGTTGAAAACCTGACGTCTCTCTTACGACTTCAACTTTCCCTACGCAAGCCTATATCAACTACATTTGACCACGCCAACCCGAGATCCGACCTAGCGCATCCAATATGTCCGTCGTCTCTGCCCTCAAGGGCGACTTGCCTCAGCAAGCTCGATCATTGGTAAGATCTACTTCTTGCTATATCAAAAATATACCTATGCTTGGCTTTAGGGCGCCGGCAATCCCGGATGAGAAACCTGCACGCTTTATATTTCGCAACCATGAGCTGAGCTAACTCGTCCTGTTTCACTGCCTAGTATCGCCAACTGTTGCGTCAAGGCAAGCAGTTTCAATCTTACAACTTCAGAGAGTACGCAAAGCGCCGGACGAGAGACGCATTCCGAGAGAACGCAGTCGTGCAGGACCCCAGGGAGATACAGACTCTAATACAAAAGGGGCTCAAAGAATTGCAGATGATGAAGGTATGGCGTATATATATCTCTCGCAGTTGGTTGAAGGACTTCCTCGACAACAGGGGACAGTATAGCACCGACGTAACGAATAGTTCAACTAACAAGCATGTTTCTTCTTATAGCGACAAACGGTCATTAGCCAATTCTATCAGTTAGATCGGTTAGTAGTTGAGGGTGGAATATCGGTATGTAGCTCCAGACGCTCATATTCACGCATATATAAGCGGTTGCTAACCTACGTCAATAGGGTAAGCAAAGCGGGGAGTCCGGAGATATCTCGCGACAGAAAGACACAGGGTAAGCATACGGATCTAGTGCTACAACTTGGA
This sequence comes from Entonaema liquescens, assembly GCA_902805475.1. Classification (NCBI taxonomy): domain Eukaryota; kingdom Fungi; phylum Ascomycota; class Sordariomycetes; order Xylariales; family Xylariaceae; genus Entonaema; species Entonaema liquescens. The sequence continues at coordinate 2,169,167 of CADCSX010000008.1, forward strand.
TGACGGCTACTGACTTATATATGTAGATGGGATTAATGTGACCCTTCGGAATACTTCAGACTATCTATAATAGGGCCACCTCGTTCTTCTCGTACGTCTCGCCTCTTATTATACGAGACGTACCAACCCTGTACCATTACAACTTTATTGTACATCAAGCGTGCGGTTGAATTATAGGCTCGTGGCATCCGCTCCCCTCGTTCGCAGAAGTAAACAAGGCCATTAGAGCAGGGGGTGAGAAAATGAAAATGGGATTAGGTTAGAATCTGGCGTGCATGAGGCGGGGAACAAAAGTAGGGCCTGGGAGTAGGGCAAATGTATGTATGGTACGGCGAGGAGTATCCAGGTCATCTCACATCATGATATCGGAAGGTCAATTCAACTCTCAAGTTACCGTGTATGAACTTGCGAATTACAGTTCTATAGAGGGCCGACCGCTCGGATATCCGCTGCATAGCAGTCAATATACACTCCTCACCTAAGATGGATGCACTTTCTTCCACCTGGAGCATATATATTAAATACATTTTCTATGAGTGCGTATGGGCTAACTAGAAAGTAATTACCTTTAAGGCGTACGGCTTAACCCCTGAAGTCTCCTAACATATGTTTATATATACTCTATCCACACTTGACGAGGTTGAGTAAAACTAAGAGGTTACCATTCATATACAAAGCCCATTCCCTAAGAATGAAACGATCCAAGAATGAAAAGAATGGATCAGTAAAATCGATGCTATCTTATGTTTAGTCTCAAAGGTCATACAAGCTTCATTCACATGTTAAGCAGAGTATATATATATATATATATGATTTGACCTCATTAGGTGGAGTTCTTTACAAAACACCACGCGAGGAAGAACAAAAAGAAATCCTATTCTCATCGGCTTATAGGTTGTATTGATATAAAAATATGAGATGCGGTGAGTGCGGATCGAACGCACGGCCTTCAGATTTAAGAATGAAGTGGACTTCAGTCTGACGCTCTCCCAGCTGAGCTATCCCCGCTTGTGGAATACCCTTTCGAGGTATGCCCGGTGGTGAATGAGAATCTTTGTTGAAATTTTAGCCTATCAAGCTGGTTGGTTTGGTTTGAATTTGGATGGTGGGTTTTTTTTTTTTTTTGGTAGCTCGGAAGTCGGGGAAACCTGTTTTATGGATAGTTGCATGTCTAGGAGTCTACCAATACATGGGTATATGGGAATATAGTTACGTGGGTACATTACGTGATGCTGCTTAGTTCAAAAGCATTTGTTGTCGCGTTCCCAAACTCTCTCACCTGCGCAACGGCGTAGCCATTTCTGTTCTCCGTCGCATGCAAGCCAACTCTCTTGGATAGGTTCCGATACTTCTTGCATCATCCGCTCCCGCTACTGGCTCGCCAATCGTTCTTTATAAAATATACTAGAGATACAAAGAGATATACCCTTAAACCATTTGAATCTCCAATTTATTCGGCGAAGACCGAAAACCACCCCCGAATCGCGCCTTAGCCTCTTAATGGCTTCCAATGGCTCCTAATGTGCGAACATCTTATACCCTTCAAGTTATCATTGTATATTTATTTGCCCTAGCTAATAATTATATCTATTTTAGTTTCGGCCAAATACCCAAACGCGACGCGGAAATCGTAGCGGATATGTAGAACATGATGATTTTGAGGGTATGATGATTTGTTTAGTCTATGTCGTGTCGCACGTCGCATCATGACAACAGCAACAACAGCAACAACAACAATAACTAATTATTTAATTTTAAAAGGTCTACCCGTAAGACAATGGCGCCAGGAATGGGTCAAGATTGTCCCACCCCCGCCTCCAGAGACAACCCAGAAGAACGATATATGGGCAATCGAACTTCCACATGGCATGCCCAAAGATTCGCATTTACTACCTACCCACACTCAAGAGTTGCTAAGGGCGGCTCGCTCTGGAAGACTGTATAAACGACCCGCACCTGCGGAAGAAGAGGAAGTCGACCCAGATGCTGCCCTTGCAGAGAAACCAGAGAAAAAGGAAGAAGATCCAAGCATCAAGGGCTACCAAGTCAAGGTTTGGAAACAGGTTGCCCGCAATGCCGAGGGGGCCACCGTCTCCCACTTGGCAAAAAGGAGGAAAGGGGTTATTACATTATCATCTAGCCTTCCGGCTGGCCCGTCCTCTGGCCCGACTATAATGAAAGCTACCGTCCGCCGTATCGATGCCGCAGGAAATCCTTACACGCAAGAGATCACATTAAATGAGGGCCAACCGGTAGATGGAGAGATAATCTCGACCACGGTAGTTCCAGCACCAAATCCCGCAGCAAATGGTGAAACATCCGTTGCCGCGACTCCCGTCCGAAGACGGCCACCACCGCCAAAGAGGAAGCCTAAAGGACCTGGTAGAGGACGAAAGAAGAAGCTACCTTTGCCAACAAACACTCAGCCCGAAACGACGAGCACCGGTGCGGATACTACTACGGACGGCGCCAAATTAAACCTTCCGGAAACTGATGTAAGTTAGCCTTGACCCGTGATCATATTATCACATAACTAATTATTGTTAGAACGTTAAACAAGATGACCTGTCCGAAACCAAAAACCAGGACAGTGAAATGGCAGACGACGATGATGGAGATGACGGGGAAGATGATGGAGAAGATGGCGAGGACGGCGACGATGGCGACGAGGAGGATAGCGAAATGCCTGATGGCGAGAACAGCACGGGTTTCCGAGCCGATAGTGAAACCAAGCCTGAGAGCATCTCGGAAGTTCCCCCTGTTACTCAGGCTGAACCCTCAACTACTGCGATAGCATCGGAGATCTCAACCAGTGTTGAGCCGCCATTAATAAAGGCACCATCGCCTCCTCCCAATCCTAGCTTGACCCCCACCCAACCTCTTCTCCAGCATACTCCATCGCAATTCGAAGGGAGCCCACTCAAAAATGTCATAGCTGCGACGTCACCAACTGTCTTGTCGCCAAAAATCCCGTCGATTGGGGAACTGACAGATACTATCGCTACAGTTGACACTCAGCCGTCGGAAACACCATTGGATCCCATTCCAACTCTAGCCGATCCCATCGAGCCAACCCCCCAGGTAGCAGAACCAGTTGTGGAAAAGCTTGAAGTTGATATAGAGATGACGGACGGTCCTCATCAAGAGCGTACAGACGAGACTACGCAAGCTATCGTGCCGCCCGTGGTGGAAGTAGAGGTGGAAGCTCAACAATCTGATATCGTGGCGGTTGATCCGCTACCAACTATAGATCCTATTCAAGGCGAAAATGCTCCAGAACATCACTCGCCGCCACCTACAACCGCGCCAGAGCCCACAGGTACCGAACAACCAATTGAAGAGGTTGTTTCCGAGACGGTTCTGAACGTGGTGACCAATCAAGACCCTCCAGCCCCCGAAGCAGCTCCCGAAGCAGCGCCGGTGCCCGCAGATGACCCGCCGGCTCCGGGGCCTCTGGATACCAAAGCTGAAAATGCTATGCTGGAAATAGCAGATGGGAACGAAGCTGAGAGTCCCGATTTATTCAGCGGTTTGGAGGCGGCCTTGAATCAGCAAGGCGGGTCAAAGGAGGCTACACCTGCTCCGGAAGAGAAGGCGGCATAGCATGATTTCCCCCAGCTCATCTTTTTGAATAACCCCAATGAAATGTATTCCATTTCCTGGGTATACTTGCGAATAGTGTAAAATAACCGTGTATATCTATCTAAAGGGGAAGAACTGCACCAAACATAAGAGGATATTTCTATGCCATTCACTCTGCTGTGTTCCTATTTTACGTTGTCGATTCTTGTGAGATTAAGACTCGAGAATGAGAGAATTATACCTGAGCTTGACGATATGTTCATTTATATACCTAAATAAATACGAAATACTGTATATAGATATATATATCCCCCTAATGGCGTTCCAGGGGTTATAAAAGCCGGCATGGTATAATGTACAATTACGTGTGATGTCCCTTTCCCCCGCACCGAACTTCAGATCCAGAGGTTGACCCCGATCCGGCCATACCCGTTTAGTGCCAAGCGGCCGGTCGAACATCAGTGCTCAACTCATATTTTGGCTCTTGGCCATCACATTAATTTAGTCTCTTTTGCTTTTTTTTTAATGATCTTGTCGCACATCGTACACACATACACATCACATCACAAGTCAATATACGACATAGGTATTGATATAATGCATAATTCTCTTTGTTGCTAGCAGCTAGCTTGCTGGGTAGTCAATCAATCTCTCTCTCTTTCAATATGCTTGTCTCCCAGTCCTTTCTTGTCTGGGAGTAAAAGTGTACGCCTAAACGCCATCGCATGTGTAATGAGTATAACCCTTTCTAAAGTCATCGTCCCAAAGCTCCGGTCACCGAAACCGTATATGCATGCATGTATGCATTCCAAACCTCAACCCGCCCGTGAAATATTTCGTCCCGCACCGTCTCGTATTCATGTATATACAGTAAGTTCTTCTCCTTCCCGGGCTCATACTGTCGTCACCTCTACCTGCTGCTCCCGCTCGACTCGCTCGAGAGCGGCAGTGAGCCGCTCTTCCTCGGCTTTCTGCTGCATTTCTTGTAGGTATTGCGCATATCGCGACTTCTTGTTGTGGATGCCGCATTCGGACTTGGCTTGGCCCTTCCACCGGCCCGCACGCTCGTCCTCGCCCGCGGACACGGGAGACGTCGAGTGCCAGTCGCCGACGGACTTGTACCCGCGGTCCAGGAGCACGTTGTACGGCACGTCGTTCTCCGTGATGTATTGCTTGACCTGACCGAAGGTCCAATCGACGAGTGGGTTGATCTTGACGATGCCGGTCTCTTCATCGACCTCGAGGACACCGATCTTGTCACGCTCGCCGCCTTGTGAGCGCCGGCGGCCCGTTAGGACGGCGGCCACGTTGAGCTCCGAGTAGGCCCGCTGTTGCGGCTCGACCTTGGCGATCCAGTCGTATAGTTCGGCTGCTGTCTCGTACAGCTTCTCGCCGTAGCGCTGCTCGAATTCGGCGGTGGTGTTTGCGTCATGAGGCTTAAAGGTGTGGATTTTGATGTTGGGGTATTTGTCCTTGACTCTCTGGACTAGGTCATGGGTCTCTTGGAAATGGTACAGTGTGTCGAGAAAGATAAGGTCGACGGGCGAGGAGTCTGGGGATTCCTTCTCGATCTTGGAGAGCATGTCTGTGGATACCAAACCGGTAAGGCCAAACGCCGTCGATTGGTATAAGTTAGGAAATAAGATCTTGACGAAACGAAGCCTGTCCATGGCGTCCATCTTTTCTAATTGTTGGTTGAGATGCTTGACGTGTGGTGCTGTGAGCGTCACTAGAGGAAGCTCGCTCGTGGACTCAGCCGTGGACGACGAAGCTGAACCATATCCTGATTCTAGATCGGTTGTGGAAGCTAGGTCTTTGGATGAGATGCGTGGGGAGGCACGCTCGACGTACGACGAAGACCCCATGTTGAATTATGTGATTTGATATGGAAGAGGTATGTGTTGTGTGTTTTACCCAGGGGAGGTAATAGGTCCAAATCAAGCCGGGTAAAGACTTGAGAGGACTAGAGACTTATGACGAAACGAGAATATGGATTATATTTCTCTACAAAATACTGAGAAGCTTGAAGATGTTCTTGAGAGGTTTTTAAGGATGATGAGAGAACAATGATGGAAGAGAAAAGACAAGAGGATCAGAACGGGGGAACTAGAGTATTTTCACTATGGAGAAAAAAGTGCTAAAGGTACTGTTCGAGTTATTATAAAAGGGGAAACAATAAGAGAGAAAGTTATCCTGTAGACCGAGTCGGTACTTACTTTACTTTACATATACACACTACCTTGGAAGATGTATCATAAATTCCCGTAGTATCTAACTAGTAACAACAGTTACTAAGTTATATTTGCCCTATCATTTCTCCGTATCTTCCCTGACTAATCCGGTTCTCGGGATGTCTTTAACTTGTTGTTGTGTGATTTTGTATGGTTTTGTGCGGTTTTGTGTGGTAAAAAGCTGTTGCATATGGGGCTGGGGGTATTGCGCGATCTGCTTAGATGAGATTTTACAGGCGGTAGTGAGTAAAGACCGGAGACTCCAAGACGTCTTTGGTGTCAAGGCGTCTTTAGAAATTTTAGACACCGATCACGACATCGGCGCTAGTGTGGTCGCGACGGCACAACCGACCCTATTGATTGGCAGAATATTGGGTCCCTTCCCTTTCTTGCGGGAAAGCAGGCAAGAGGTAGGGAAAGTTGCGGTTAGAAAAAGCCGAGAGTGAGTTACCGATACTTCTTTCCCGGTTGTCTCTCTTGACTTATTACTACATAGTACTACTTACATGGGCAAGTGCTATGCTATTCTATGCTATGCTCATGTAAGCCCACGTCAAAACATTTCTGTTACCATGTACATGTACTATTTACTTTGAAGGTTAAAATACCTACCATCAGCTAATCTTTACTTTTTCGACGTCACGATTTGGCTTTTTAACTGGATCTATCCATGTGGTTTTTTGGTGTCGTTGCTTTTCCTCTGCCGGGGCACTACCGAATGATGCCATCGACTTGACATGGATATTTGCTTGGCTATCGGGAACCGTTCAAGAAACAGCATGATTAGTTAGAGTTCGGTCGTGTTTAATGCTGGACAGAGTTCATTGCGTGCTCTATGTTCACGAGTCACTGGTATTGGCGCGGCCATGCAAGGTTTATATACTCGTAGTTGTGAGGTTCGTATGCTGAGCACGCAATCACAAGCCTGGAAAGTTAAGACTTTGCCGTCTTTCTTCAATGGTATATAAGTTTAGGTCTTCCCATCAATGTGATTAGGAAATTGTAGAGTCCTTCCTCTCATTAATACCTACATCTGTATTACGTGGTGCTCGGTTGGGTTTACATGCTACGTAACGGCTGTATAACACGACATAGCTATAACCAGTTACGGATCTATATAAAAGATGAGTGTCGACAGAAGCGGCATATCAATCCTCTGAGGTATAGCATATTACATGTATGGCTTGGAGGTCTGTTACAAATCCGATTGATGTGTTTGTTGTTTATTATCAGCCTACATAACGTCTAGTGTACCTATGTAAAAAGAAGGCCTCTTGACTTGGCCTCTTGACTTGGCCTCTTGACTTGACCCGCTTGTTTCTTTCATACCGCTCCCGGTGCCTTACAAACCAAACGCCCAAGTAAGGGAATGTCACCATCGTTAGAGAATATGGCGAATTCTAAGCGGTTGTCGGAAATTCGACGAGAAAAATCAAAATGATGAGGCTACGAGAGAAGGAAACTTGAAGAACTCGGGTCTCGGTATGATGTTGTAATGTTGCAATGGTTAAAGAGCCGCTTGAACGGGTCATCGGGGCCGATAGCCGTACCAAGAATTGCAATTTCTGCTTAAAAATGCCGGAGATCCTTTTGCCTTTACGGACTAGGCAGGTACCGAGTTTATGTACCATTAATTTTTAGCTGTGTTTAGCTGCTTACATATCTACGTAAAGGTAGGTGGCGAGATTGCATCTAGACCCTGTGAGATCTGGGGTATGAGGTTGCTTGTGGCAAGGCTCATATATTAATATACTACACACGCGATCCCGTTCACTTATTCTTTCTGTCTCTCCTAAGTCCTCAGCTAAAGACTTTGAATCCCATATATACAGATGTACATAAGGTCAGGTACTTTGCACATGCCCGCTCTAATACCACTTGGGTATAGATAATCCGGGGTAATGCATTAGATCATTTACATAAAATTCGTCATTATCTAACATTACCTAAGGTACCTATTCAACTGACGGCATTTCTTCGGGTAGCTGACTCAGCACTCAAAGTACCTAGTGAAGTTAAAACCCATTCATACCTAGCATGTACTTCACGGAGCGCGCCGAGGTACTCTCACTTTTCTTCATCTTAACAAGCCAATGATAGGCTTCATACAGACCCAGCCACCAGGAACGGGTCAAGTACGCATGCCTAACGCTAAACTAATCGCAGGTGAGCAGGTGAGGAAAAAAATACCCCGCGCAATTTGTGAACCTCATTCCTCGCGTAATAACATAGAGCCTCAAACGTTGGGTACCATTCAAGTTCGCCTAAAGAGTTACATCCCAAGTTACATCTCATGGTATCTCGATCCTATAGAGAACCTCTAACCCGATTCCCTAAGTACAAGTCCGCTCATCATACAATAATAAAGTGCATCAATTAGTGATCATTTCTCTCTTTCTTTCTCTTTCTCTCTCTCTCTCTCCCACCCCTCTATAATCCATCATGGCCGCCGACGATAGCCCCACGAAGCAAAACTCGGGTCGGCCGCAGTTATCTTCGATGAGAACTAGTTCTTATCTCAAAGAACATCAGCAATACCGTCCTCCTAAGCACCTGGATAGTCATTTCGGCATAGACACGGTCGTTGAAGACTTGCAAAGCCATAGAATTTCTCCTCCAAAGCCTTTCAGCCCTTTCAACGGTGTGCCCTCCAAGGATGAGCCGCCGCGTATCGTTGAAGGCGCTAGCCACGACTTCACTCACCCAAACTGCGCTCCTCCTAGAGGCACCAAAATAGATCGACTTGTTGCTACCTTGATCTACAAGTCTGCCTCGTCTCGTTCTACGGTCCCATCTCCGAGACTTGCCTCATCCAACTCCGATATTCCCGCGAATCTCGCACCAACTACCAACATTGAGTCATTTCCCTTGGAACCTCCCGCAGCCGCCGAACCCGAGCCTCTCGATCACCTTTATGGATCTTATATATCCCCGCTATGCATCACATCTTTTCTTCACTTGATGTCTACCTTCCCGTTGCCTCAAGGGGTTAGTGAAGCTACGTCTTCTCATCGTTGTCTTGACGACCGAGAGCATCCTCTCGTCGTTGAGTTAACTCTATCTCCCGCGCCATGCCCTACATATCTCTCTCTAGCAGATCTGAGGAAGCATGAGCTCATCTACCGATTTGAGAGGGAATGGAACGTCGATGTCGTATTACAACACGACACCCTCTGGCGACGATATCCGCGTCTGGTCGTCTTCGACATGGACAGCACATTGATTACACAGGAGGTCATCGACCTACTTGCTGCCACCATTACGGACCCTCCGGATCTGGCCGCTAAGGTCGCTGACATCACAAGCCGGGCCATGCATGGGGAGTTGGAATTTGACGCCGCATTCCGGGAACGAGTCGCTCTTCTTAAGGGACTTCCAGCTACGATATTTGAACAATTACGACCCGTACTCAATGTCACAAAAGGAGTTCCCGAGTTGCTGAGAGCGTTCAAGAGAATGGGCGTCAAGACTGCCGTGCTATCTGGTGGCTTTATTCCGTTAACCGGTTGGCTAGCTGGAGAGCTCGGAATTGACTACGCATATGCAAACGAGGTCGTGATTGATGACTCCGGACGCCTAACTGGCGAAGTTAAGGGGCGTATCGTAGGTAGGGAACGGAAACAGGAACTCCTGCTTGAGATTGCCAAACAGGAAGGAGTCGCACTTGAGCAAGTCGTAGCAGTCGGCGATGGTGCTAACGACTTATTGATGCTCGACACGGCTGGTCTAGGCGTCGCATGGAATGCGAAGCCGAGGGTCCAACTGGAGGCTAATGCTCGTCTCAACGGCCAGAGTCTAGTCGAATTACTTTACCTATTCGGACTTACCAGCCAAGAGGTGGACTTGCTAACCGCGTAAACCTATAAGATAGGTACGTCTATTATATAACTATTCTTTCTACTTCGTATACGTATATAGATTTGGCCTGGCTTGATGCCACTTAAAATGCCTGGAAAATTCGGAGAGAAGGCCAGGGAAGCATTCCATTTCAACGACTTTTTATCACGATGGAGAGATGACCAGAAAAGTATCATTTCGGGAATCCAGCGGCCGTTTAACGGGACTAAGTTATCGTTTGTAGGAGTGATGTAGGCTTTTCCTATTATCACATTCGTTGATCCTAAAGTCTAGTCGCCAGAGAATGTCGTATGTCATGAACTAGGCTAAGCTAGTAATTTCACATAACGAAGCAGATATATATCGAATTGAAGTATACGTAAACAAATAAAATATCGGAATTAGCTTATCGACTGAACAGGTGGATTAATGACTGGCGTAATAAATAACAATAGCTGTCCTAATGCTTGGCCTAGGTTATGTACAGTCAATGTAGAAATGTTGCATCCTCTTATAGTTCTAACGACCAGAGAAAGCGATCCGATGTTTTCTCCTCTAGGAGGAAATACATCTAGTAGCCATCCTTACCCCATTTGTTGTACTTGTCGTGGAGAGACTGCGTACACACATTCTGTTAGTATATAAACTTGCCCGAAATCATTCTATATATAGGATGGATAGATGGGCGTGCACATGCGTACCTTTGGCAGGTTGACGTCGGGGATAACGACGACGTTGACGGCGCTGGGAGCGTCCTTCGGGGCGGCGGAGGGGTCGCCGCCGGGGTGGTATCGGTACTTGCCCTCCGTCGCGCCGGTCTCCCAGGGCATGCCGGACTTGGCTACGCCGACGGGGGCCTCGGATGTGGCTTGGGTGGGAGAGCGGCCTGGAGTAGTGGTGTTAGGATCTTAGAAACGAGGTCGAGAAGGAAGAAGAAGAGGAGCAGTAGAGGGGAGGCTAGAAAAGAAATGCGCGTACCAAAGTAGAGACCAGCACCGCCTAGAGCTAGAACCATAACACCTCCCAGAATCTGTTAAGCGGAAGCCAAGTCAGCATTCGTCTGCAGATATAACTATAGGTATCAGATATAACTATAGGTATAAACCTAATGTTTGTTCCGTTCTCGACGTAATAAAGGATATATGTATGTGGTCTAAGGTAGGTATGTAGGTATGTAGGTATGTATGTGTGTATGTGTGTATGTGTGTATGCATCAACCACTACGAGAGCTACAGTGTGGGATATATATTCGGCTATGACGCACCATGAGTTCGGGGTTGCGCTTCGTCTCCTCCTTCAGGGCCGGGTTGGCAGCGAAGCGGCGGGCAGTAGTAGAGAAGGCCCGCTGAGAAAGGGCTCTTCGGGCGATGATAGAAGCCATAACTTAAGGAGATATTCGAGGGAGATCGCGGATGGTGTTGTTTTGTTGTTTGCGCTTTGGCTGGGTTTAGTTTAAGTGTAGGAACGGGTCTGCGGAGGTTTCGAAAGCTAGAGAGAAGAAGCTTCTACGTCGTACGATGTAATAGCCTTCGACGCTTTTGCAAAATTGGCCAATGAGAAGCGGGTTTGATTGTCTTGGGTTTATACCTCACTTTTGAGGCACTAATGGCGTTTTGTGTGGTATGTTAGGTACCTAAGGTACATGCTGATATTTCAATGTCAACATGTGTTAGGAACATGTGTTAGGCTCTTAACTTGGGTATGCATATAAGCGTACATATGTTTGTTGCAGCGCCTTTGCGTCATGGCTGGATGGGCACTTAATCTAAAGTAGCTTCGTGTGGCTAGGCATTGTATGTACAATACTTACTTAGGCTAGGGCTGGTAAGCACTGTAGGTAAGCATCAGCCCCCCCAGCTTCAAATTGTTTAGGTTATGCATTAGCAGCATCGGTCGGTACTTTCATGCATTATAATTATCACATTTATAATTATCACTTGCATATACACTATGTATAACGCTGATGCGCAATCTTCGCCAACTTTATGCATGAACTGGGCTCCCCTTTAGAATTCGTCCTCCAAAGCCAGTTCCGCAAACTGCATCATCTATTTTCGCGAACGACTGCGAACTCTACGCGGCCCCCTCCAATTCGACCCGACCCGATTGTCCCTCCTTTTTTTTTCTTTTTTGATTTGCCTTCGCTACATTACCATATTCTAGTCATCCCACCGCTTCGCGACGCCTGCTGTGCAGATACAGCCGACCTCCGGGGAAAGGGATAATTAACTTGACGCTCTCTTCATTTTCTTTTCGACTTCTCCTTTCGGCAAACTATCGTCTTTGCCTGAACGCTATTACTCAATTTCTTTATTTCTCTCATTTGGCAAGCCGACCGAAACAAGAGTATTTATTATTGACCGTACGATATAACTTTGTAACCGGGAACGTATTCGCAATCACGAGTGATCGATTCTGTTAGGCTGGGTCACGGACCTCCTGGAATACTTGGGAAGATTAGAACCGTTTGCTGGGAAAGTTATGTTATAGGAAGGTGTCTCATGGAAGCTGAATACTCCCGAATATTATTCAAGCTAGACGAATAGCCTTAATCATGGCTTCGAATCACCAATCCGCGCAACCGGCATCGCCCTCGGACGACACGGACAGTTTCCCCAGCCCCAAGTTCCCCGCCGGTCCTCCGAGTATCATATCATCACGAATGACCGATATCGCGTCCGAAGATGGTGATGCAATTACTCAAGAGCAAACAAGAACGACCGCTGGTCAAAGGAGGAGTTTCCGCGCTTCCGACTCCCGGCCCGGCACTGCGAGAACTGGCATGTCTTCGTCGCGCGGCGCCTGGTCGCAAGCAACTCCGCTGAGGAAGGGTATACAAAGAGGAAGTAGTATAAGTGGCAGCATCAAGAGTGGTCGTCCAGTTAGCTCTACAAGCCGAACTCACGTACCCTTGGCTTCTCATGCCTTCTTTCATCCTATGAGTTCTCAGAAGCTCCAAGCCCAGAGAGGCGCACAACGGCCTGGAGCTGGCATGCAGCACCGGTTGAGTGTCGAATATGTACAGGATGATAATGAGTCTCATATCGCACCTCAGGATGTCAGCACATCGAGGCCCGCACCACTTCTGGTTCGTCACATGACAGATGATGGAGATGCACAATTACCTCCTTCCAGGGGTACTGAGATTACAGAGCCGTATGATCGTATCACCGCCACTACAAGCCCGACTCGTGGTCACCACCCTGCAGGCAGCCTTAGCGAGAGTATGCGCCCCTTACAGAAGAAGGCTGAGGAGAAGGGACTCAACCTGGACCTTGGCAAGACTAAGACCTACAGGGATCAAGAAAACTTACCGAGTCCTATCAAATCCCCGCGGTCTTTCAGATCAGGACTTTTCTTACAGAGCAAAGGCGAGCCTGTAGCTACTCCTGCCAACCGTAATATGCATGGCGCAGAGAAGCTGTCTTCTGGCGCATCGTCCCCACGCTTCACCCCTGCCACTGCGAACATGCCGGCTACAAAAGTCAAGGCAGTGAAGGAGAAGGTGCAGGGTCATGGCTATAACCATGAGTATTTCGAGGGCAACACTGTATTCTGCATAGGAGGCCGTCTGCAGAACACACGCCACCGGCCTATCAACATTGCGACTGGCCTCCTCGTTGTCTTGCCGGCTGTTCTCTTCTTCGCATTTTCTGCGTCCTACCTATGGCATCATGTCTCGCCCGCTGTGCCTATCATTTTCGCCTACTTGTTCTATATCTGTATCTCGTCTTTCCTTCGCGCCTCAGGCTCAGATCCAGGGGTAAGTAGTGTAATCCATGACAAAGTATTTTTGACGATAACTGACGAATATTTAACTTTAGATCCTACCCCGGAATATCCACCAATTCCCTCCAGTGGATGAGCATGAGGACCCTCTACGTTTAGCACCCCCAACTAACGACTGGACTCTAATAAAGTCAGCCGAGTCGAGCACTGCAGCAATGGAAGTGCCAACCAAATACTGCAAGACCTGTAACATCTGGCGTCCTCCTCGGGCTCATCACTGCCGTCTATGTGATAATTGTGTCGAGACTCAGGACCACCACTGTGTTTGGATCAACAACTGCGTTGGGAGACGTAATTACCGATATTTCTTTACTTTTCTAGCTTCCGGCACCATGCTCGCGGTTTACTTGGTTGGTGCGTCGCTTGCTCAAGTACTAGTCTTTTCACATGAGGAGAATGTGTCGTTCGGGACAGCCGTCGGCCACTTCCGGGTTCCCTTCGCTATGGTTATCTATGGGGTTATATGCCTCCTGTACCCTGCGGCTTTGATGGGTTACCACTTGTTCCTTATGGCTAGGGGCGAGACGACCAGGGAGTTCCTCAATTCGCAGAAGTTCTTAAAGAAAGACCGATACAGGGCGTTCGCTCAGGGTAGCATGTGGAAGAACTGGGTTGTGGTGTTGTGCCGCCCACGTCCGCCAACGTACTACCGCTTCAAGCATCGATTCGAGGAGGGAGATCAGCGGTTCGGGGTGCGGCGGAACCAGCATGGGGGTAATCCTTCTCAAGGCGGAGAGGATATGGAAATGCAAGCTGTACGACCCCCTTCCAGTGGCTTTCAAGGACCAACCGCTCTACGCAACCTTACAGCCAGTACGCGATGAGTACTAGGCACACCCGTCTCCTTCTACTTGGCTGGTGTCCGGTAGTTCTACCGTTCTACCGTTCTTTACTAGACAATATTTTATGTAATGTCTTCTAGCACGAATACCCCTTCAATCAACTTTGCTTTTCTTCATCTCTTGTACAATTATGACCGTCGGAATTAAAGGAGACGTGTGAAACTACTATGTGTTACTACTTCGTAAGGTCTCGGTAAGAGCTTGAGACCTGATATGTAAAGGGGTGAAAGGATAATAAGGATAAGGAATGGGGTTTATCGGAATGACGTTATGAAGGAAAAGAGTTAGGCTGTATTATGTTCATGTTGAAAATACGATTCTTTAAAAGTGCGATTTCAATGCCTACGTAGATGTATCCAAGATAGCTGAAATTGTTGTTGTTTCCTAAGGGGTAATAAGGGAGGCGAGCGTGCTATCACGTGATAGTTGATATATGTTCGACATGTCCCACTTCCGCCCATTTCGCCGCCCACTTTGCCCACTCTTAGCCGTAACCTGATAAGGAAGTTGGGACTTTTTTATACTAAGATGATTAGCTGATGGTCTCGTGAATAAAAATAAATTTGCTAATTAATCTTTTTCTGCTTCGATTTGTTTTGTTGCATTTCGCCTCTGTCGAATCATATTTTCTTACCTATATAGGTTCGTCCATTGTTCATTCTTTTATGCCAATGTTCGAGCTATAGGTTGAAATTCTGGGCGACTTCATTCTCTTAGATTTGCTAGACTAATTATATAGATTTACCACCTCTGTCTGCGTCGCGCGCCGCTTACATCGCTCGACGATGGGCCAACCGTCGTTTGAGGCATCTAATGCCGTTATATATGTCACTTATGGCGCGTTCTTGTATGCTTTCATACCAATATCTTGAGGTTAGGTCCTGGATTGCTAACAAGAAGACTGCAGGTTATTAGGAACAGGCTTGGCCTGGAAAATGAGAAACCAGCCCAAGGCCGAGTTCCTCGCTGGAAATAGAACTCAAACTGGTCAGGAATCCAAATGAGAGCTGGATGAGTTGACATAACTGTCCCATCTTTATTACTCTCATAAACCCTCTAGCCCCTTTTATTTCTTAAACTGACACTAATACTTATCTCAGCCTTCCCCTTGGCGCTCAACTTCATTGCTGCTGGTGAGTAGGGAATTATCATTGGCACTTAGGCGAATCGCCCCCTCCCCGTTTGGGGATCACGAGCGGTAGCACCTGTACAACAACCGATCAGAGCAGCACGGAAAACAAGATGCTGGACTAGTCCAGTGCGGTATACTACAATGAGAGAGAGAGTAAGCCTTGCGTAACTGACAAGTAGGTTTAATGCCATATTTAACAACTCTCCTCCCTCTTATACGAGCTCGCCACCGGGAATTCGTTTAAGGGGGTAGGTAGATTGCGGCTCACTACGGGCGCCGAATTGAAGCAGTTCTCCTCGGATAGGATCCAACCCCGCCGCTCGCTTCTATCCAAGACTTTGAAGTCGGCGGGGAGATCCCCGAGGTGCCTGTGGAAATGAAGCTGAGATTGTACCGTAATACTCGATCAAGTTAATGCTTGCGTGGGAAACGTGCTGCCGCTCCGGTCCCCCTTATTTCCCCCTTTTAAATCGTTCGAAATATACTGACCTTCTTTAACCACTTCCTCAGCCATGGGCTCGGGAATTCTGTTTTCGTACCCGCAGCTTGCTACTCTCGCAGGTCTCCAGGGCGTCCTTGTGTACGCCATCTCGTCGGCTGTCCCGCTACTGATCTTCGCGGCCCTCGCGCCCATCATCCGGAGGAAGTGCCCCGAGGGATTCGTTCTTACGGAGTGGACGAGACAGCGGTATGGCATCGTGACGGCCCTTTACTTGGGCGCTCTGACGCTGCTCACATTGTTTTTGTACATGGTCGCGGAGCTTTCTGCCATCGGTCAGGTCATTGAGGCTTTAACTGGGTTAAACGGACTTCCCGTCGTTATTGTGGAGTGTGTTGTTACGACCGTCTATACGTGTAAGCCATGCATCTGCTTACTTAACCATATATTACCTTACTAATGACCATATCAGCTCTTGGTGGTTTCAAGATCTCCTTTCTCACAGACAACGTCCAAGGCGCCATGATCTGCGCTCTCATTATCATAGCGACCATCACGATTGGCGTCAAAACTGATATCAAGCCGGAGCTGATCGCCGACTCGGGCCTGCTCGAGCCGAGCCTCGTCGGCTGGCAGCTTATCTACATACTGCCCGTTGCTATCCTGACTAATGACTTCTTCCTGGCGAACTACTGGCTGCGCGCCTTTGCGTCCAAGACCGATAAGGACCTCTGGATCGGCGTGTCGGTGGCCATGGTCGTAATTCTTATCGTCTTGACGCTAGTCGGTTGCACCGGCTTGATCGCCGTATGGTCCGGCGCGTTTGAGCCCGACGGCGACGGGTCCGTCGCTTTCTTCCTGTTGCTGGAGCAGCTACCCAACTGGGTCGTCGGCATCGTCATCGTCATGGCCGTGTGTCTGAGCACCGCCGCCTTCGACAGCCTACAGTCCGCCATGGTGTCCTCTGCCTCCAACGACATCTTCCGCAACCGTCTCAACATCTGGTGGATCCGCGGCGCCGTTGTCCTGGTCATCATCCCGGTCGTAGTCCTTGCGCTCAAGGCACCGAGCATTCTCCAGATCTACCTGATATCCGACCTCCTATCCGCCGCTACCATCCCTGTCCTCATCCTCGGTCTGTCGGAACGCTTCTACTGGTGGCGCGGCTTTGAAGTCCTCATAGGCGGTCTTGGAGGGATATTAACAGTCTTTATTTTCGGCACCATTTACTACGGCGACGCACAGCTAGGCGGCGAGCTCATTCTCCTTGAGCAAGGCCTGTACACTGGGGACTGGGGTGCGTTTGGAGCTTTCATTGCCGCGCCGATTGGTGGTTTGCTCTGGGGTTTTGGCGCGCTGGCGGTGAGACTGGCCGTTCAGTACGTGCTATCCAGGGTTCGAGGCACTCGGTTCGATGCGCTTGATTACCCTGCTATACTCCCGCCGGAGGATTCCGACGCTTTGGCTGGGTCTAGCGAAGATGCTACAACTACCAAGATTACTGGCAAGTTTTTCTAAGCTGGGCTCTACTAAAGCTTGAGATAGAGATAGAGAGGGATAGAGAGAGATAGGGAGATATCACAGGGAGAGGATGATAACCGCTGTCACGTGAAGTTTGGGATGAGAATGGGGGATTTAGGGGACGAAGTTGATATTTTAATTTCTCCATAATGATTACACTGTCGTATTGTTACAAGAGTAACCTTCTCAAGAAGTAATACGGTTCAAGGCCGCATTATATCTAAATAGAGTCAGCATTTACACCACGTGATCGAAAAGCTCAATATATAGTCTAGTGACAAGACGAGTCAAAAGATGATGTTAACTGCTTTGGAGTTTGATTTATACAGGTCTTATGCGTACAAGCCCAAGCCCATATTATACAAAAATTCTTTTACTATTTCTTTCTTTCTTTTTACGACCTCCCCTCGGTCATTATCTTACTTTCCAGACTGATCAACCATAAAGGCATTAAAGTTCTCCAGCTCGGCTAGATATTCCTCGTACGTCGACTCGGGTAGCGTACCCCAGATCTTCCAGGGCTCGGACTCGTACGTATTCTTGTCTATATCAGCCTGCAGGACGATATGCTCGACCATGCTGCGCACGCGCTCGCTGCCGGGGACCTTGACGCCGCCCTTTGAGTCGTCGTAGCGCGCGATGCGCTGGACGCTGGCGATGCTGACGACGATCTGCTTGAGCATCTTCATGTCGCCGCCGGGGAGGGGCTGGTAGCCGGTACGCCAGTCGGCGACGCGGGGGTAGAGCAGGGGCTTGGTGTAGCGGACGAGCTGCCAGTCGGCGCGGGTGCCGCGGGGGCGGACGTCGATGGTGGCGGCCAGGGTCTGGTACAGCTCGGGGGTACAGATGCTGCGCAGGGTCTCCTTGTCGCCGAGGGCCATGGCCTCGGACATCTGGACGTGCAGGGCCTTGGCGGTGGGTATGGCGGCTGCGCGGTGGAACTTGAACTGCGGCCGGCTGAGGAAGGGCGTCGGCTGCGACAGCACTTTCATGGAGAAAATGGCCCATAGGGCGCTGTAGCGCGTCTTGATGTGCGTCCATAGCATGTGGAAGAACTTCTTGGGCTGGCGCGGGTATCGCCATAGAGGAGGGGCAACGAGGGTCTCTGTAGGCGCAGAGTAAATATTTAATGAATATAGATATAATGAGTAGGTATATATAATTTATATACGATTGGTAAGACTAACGGGGTATTAACATGGTTACGCTGGGCTCCAGTTGCTCAGTGCCTTGCTTTTTGGGTGGTTTCCCTGCCCTTGTCCTAACAGCACTTCTCTTCGCCGCATATGGGCGCAAGGAAGTTGTACTTATGCTTCGGTAGACGGCGTATGTGATAGGAGATGGCGCTTGCGAGCGTATGGAGGGGAGCAGCCATGGCCGCGACTGGCGCAGGAGGGCGGCCATGATCTCGACGTTCTTCGGGTGGGAGGGACGGCGGGGTTTTGAGTTGTTGTTATGTTAATGAGGAGCCTTCAATGAGCTCTCGACTCGTAAGTCAAGTTTTACCGAGGCGACATCGGATACTGTAGAAGAGTGAGGGTAGAACTTATGAGCCGTCCCTCTTGTTGCGCAAGTTGTGATGTGAGAAATATCGAAATATCGAAATATCGAAATCGAAAGTTGTACCTCGTTCAATAAAAAATTTAGGTGGGGCAGACTTGTGCCATAGTAGAAAATTGCACTAGAAAGAGGGATGCTTACAAGGCTGACCAATAAGGTAAGAACAATTCGTTGAATTGTATGTAACTCCGTAGCAGCTGCTTGGACCGCTTTACTTCCTTTACTTCCCTATTTATTAAAGTTGACAAGGTTACTCAGAGTTTAGGCAGTGCTACGCAACGCTACGTAGCGTTACGTAGTAATATGACCTCACAAGGCCACATTGCCTAATACCTACCTAATTCTGCCATTACTGTAATCCTTAGGTATATACATACATACCTAATACATACCTACCTACCTACCTACCTGTAACTGCCCAAGTGCTGTACCTAAAGGTATATTTATATAGCGTACATCCTTCCCCCTCCATCCACCCCCCCCAAAAAAAACAAACCCACGCATTGTGCGACTTCGATTATTTCTAAACCGTCTTTTTTTTATCCCCCGAATCTCGCATCTCTCTCTCTCCGACGCCGCCAACTTTTCCTATTTTCCTATGGCCCAACACGACTCGGCTGCGAATACACCGATCATACATAGGAAATCCAAATTGGGGTTGGGCAGAAGTAGCTAGTTAATATATAATCTATATACTATTACTACCTATACTATACTTTAAAAGCCGTTTGCCTCTGCGGGAAGGCCCCGTTGAATGGCCAACCCAAGGATTAGGTCCCCCTCCTCCAGCATAAACGCTACCGATCCCGCCGATAAACCTCATACTTCCGCTCCCGCTCCCGCTCCCGCTCCCGCTCCCGTCGTAGCTGTTTCTCTTCTACAGCCCCGTGTCGCCGTTGCTCTCGGCATACCTAAGCGCTGGCATCATACTCTATCCGCATGCCGTTTACTTTCTATCGTCCCTCCTATCCTATGGGGTCTTCGCTACGCCCTGCGTTTTCTACTTGCCGATCTGTTGCGCCGGTCTGAGCAAGACCAAGGCCGGGATGCCAGTCTTTCTTCCTTGAGGTTGACCGAGACGGCCTTGGCTGTAATATGGGTATGTTGACTCTGCTAGCTACAGACATCCTTCTCGTCCCTTTTGTACTGATCCGTTAACTTTATTCCCTGCAAACAGTGCTACGCCTCTGCCTATCTCGCCTTCTTCTTCACCGACTGTCTCATGTCACGATGGCTTATCAACTACACACCACAAGCGACAGTTGTGCGCCTCTTCACCATTAGTTGCGCCTTCGCCTACCTCACCTCGTGGATCGTATATTTAGCCGGCGGCTCCCAAGACCCCGGTCTACTACTTCCGGCTTGGATAGGCATCGCTACCATATTGACCCTCTGCTACCACTTTACCCAACGCAAGATTAAGATACGGAAGGAGACCTTTGCCAGTATCAGCGTCTTTTCCATAGCAAGCTTCATCAGCATGGTTGCTTTACTATTACATTCCCATTCGACCAGAGCTGGATATCAGAACGTCCCGATTGTTGCTCTGACCAAGCGAGCATGCCAGATCGGAGCATACATCATTTTTCGTATTGTAGGCCTCACTGGGGACTTGGATAGTTTATAATAAGACATTGACTTCGTAATGTTTCGGTCGTGCTACTGTATCTTAGTACCGCCGAAAGACGTCTACTAAGGTCGTGGTTGTACCGACCTGATAAACGTTTAGACGCGTCTGGTTTATTCATCAATTTTAGCAACGGGATGTCCTTAGAGGCGCGAAGATTTTATATATTGGGAGAAGCAGACCCAAATACGATAAATTAATACCAGCCTAAACCAGAAGCGTTTTTTTTTTTTTTTTACATCAGGATATTAGAGCTTTGCATCTCAGATTGTTAGTGGAAGATAGGACTTAGCCATTTTGATGCTGGATGCTCAAACTTTGCAACACTGCTAGCCATAATTTAACCAATGTTTGCTGCTGACGTGCGGGCCCGGCTGAGCAGGTGGTATTTTGATACTGATAGGTTTTATGAATATTTTTTAAAATCTCGTTTCCTGTGGTATTTTTCGAGAAGTTGTTATGGCTGCTGCTCTGTACTGCTTAGCAGAACTAGTAGATACACCATGAAGTTGGCCAATGTTGTATCTGTAGTTTTACCCCTTTTTTTGAGAATCGGTAAGGGGACTCAGTAATGAAATGCACTAACCTAGCAAGCAGGGAAGGGTGGAGTTTGTAGCCAATATGAAAATAAATGACGTTAGACAGCATCCTGAGAATACTACCCACCATCAAATGTCGTATCCAGTAGAGTAAATAGACCTACTCCGTAGCATCTTTACGGACAGCCCGTATACGTGTATGTAGTCGTATGAGCTATATAAAAATATGAGTATTAACATTTTCGGTAGGGGAAGTCACAAAGAAACTACAGGATCTTCCATATTGCCTAACCATTTCATCTTAGTGCGTCAGCATTTCCATATGCTTTACAGTTACATTATCAAGATCTTGGTACGAGTGAATTAAGATAGAGACTTAGATAAAACCTACTATTATTCCCACCTATCTCCCCGTCTACCTACCTATAGGGACATGGCAAAAATCCGACCCCGGACGGACGGCGATATTACGGCATGTCTCCGTGTGCTTGACGTAGTCTACCAAGACAGCGGGTATCCCGTGGAGGGAGTTGGTGACCCGGCTAAATTCTTTAAGAGAGACGAGGTCGCCTGGGTTGCCGAGGCCGACGGAATTGTTGTGGGACACATTGCCCTCTCGGAAGGGATCGCTGGGAATGCTGCCGTGAACTTGTGGCAGAAGGAACATCCTGAAGATGATCGACTTGCGATTCTTGGGAGACTCTTCGTTCACCCTAATAATCGTGGGAGTGGAACTGCTAGCAAACTCGTTAGCACCGCCGTAGAAGAAGCACGGAGGAGAGGACAACGATTACTTATGTTCGCTCTTATCAAGGATCAGGATGCTATTCGGCTTTACAAGAAGCTGGGTTGGCAATATTTTGGCAACACCGTGTATAGATGGGGGGAAGGTAATGAGATGGATGCGGAGTGTTTTGCAAGTCCCGTGTTCTAAGTCTCGAAGGCCAGACTTGATGGTTTGTTAGCATACTTCTTGCCTACAGTTGGTAATATAGAGTGTATGTAGTCGCCAATAAGGGGGTTTTCGGAAAGGAGGCTAGACTTTAAGGGGGACTATGTGTAGATTCCTATGGTATCTGTCTCTCTTGAACGGCGTGTATTTATCTAACACTCCTTTAAGTTGTTTCGTTCTTCTGAATGTGGCTTCGTACTAGGTATCTGATCAATGTGACCTAACCCTACCCCTTTTCTGGTCCATCTCATTGCTAGTCTATATATTATTCTTGAAAGTTAGATTCTGCTTGAGGTGGTATGGAACTCTTGCTGTTGCTGCCATCAAGCAATGTTCTTTCCTCTTCTCTTGTATGTACTTTCCGTATTCGAGGATAAGAAGGCGGTGAATAGCTTAGCGCGTAAACTATTAGTCGACTCTGTTATTCGACTTTTGTTTGTTGAGAAGCTTCGACCACCAGAAGTACCACCAGAAGCTTCGACCACTACAAAGTCGTGACTTACTCTTCACTTTTTTCCCGTAGTTCCTTCTTACTTTGTCACCGCCAACCTTTTCTACAATCGCAACTGCAGCGGCGGCCTACATTACTTTCTAAATTCTTTTTCTATTTAAACATCCTCATTCTTCCAAATACTCCTACTCAATTCACCCACTCCCTACCGTTCAACAATTCACAACCCCTCCTATTCCCTATCTATACTTCCTACTATCCTATTATTATCCTATTACTATTTCCTTAACCTGATGTCATACAACCTGCTATGATGGTAAATACTAAGGAAAAATACTTGAACAGTTCGCGGCGTTTGGAAATGAGATCATGGCCGCACTCTTGGCGGTGGTGGTGGGTTCCCGCAATAGTAAGTTCAATACGCGTTATTCCTTTGAGCCATCACTAATAACTTCCATTAGCTTTCTCACTGCCGCTGAAATTACAATTATTCTCATTCCAATAACAACCATCTATTATTACCTATTGTCGCCAATACCCTATTGCCTATTCAAATATTGGCACATCCCTTAATACATACCTATATAAAGTAAGTCTCTTGATTTCTTCTTGCTCTGTCCTGTTCTCTCTATGCCCATGACCAGTCTTGCCGCCTAAGAACATGTCGCATCTAATATGAGACGCTTCTCGCCTACCTATTCTCATTACTTGTCCTTTTTAACCCCCCTCACACCAATAACACAATGAATGGTCTTTCTACTAAGCTAAGTAACTAATGCTCTTGTCGCGTGTAGCACCCCCTCCCGTCTGTATCCTCGGTCCACCTTCATGTCCGCCTCTGAGTGCCTTGGTCAGCCTTGGTCTTCAATGTCATTACTATCTACAGCCGCCTATCAAACAGGCATACATCGCATGTCGAGTAAGTCCTTTTTTATATGTTTTGATCTCCCCAGCAGTCATCTCTAGCATGTATATCTTCTCCCTGATCTCATGCCTACTGTGATTCTTTACTAAGCAGAACAACGCGATGATCCTTGTTTCTTCGGTATTGTA
Organism: Entonaema liquescens; assembly: GCA_902805475.1. Lineage (NCBI taxonomy): Eukaryota > Fungi > Ascomycota > Sordariomycetes > Xylariales > Xylariaceae > Entonaema > Entonaema liquescens. The sequence goes on from CADCSX010000008.1 coordinate 2,192,722, forward strand.
ACTGACTTTTTTCTTTCAATTTTAGGACCCCTTCCTATATCATGCTATTAGAATCGGCTTCATTAGCCTAAGAAGACAACCATGCTATTATACAAAGACACTCTAACCAACTTCAGATTGCGGTATATATGAGTGTTAGACCTATGAGTCTCACAGCCCTATTATCATTATTAAAGACCGACACAACGCCAGAGTTTCGGCACCCCTATCAGTGCTAGAAGCTTAACTGCAAATTTAGTATCAGCTGCTATTTCCCATACCCCACTTGCTCGATAACAAGCGCAAGCGAGAAGGGGGGGTGCGCGAGCACGAGCACCAGAATCAGCAAGGGGGCGTGGGGGTGGATATGGACATCGAGCCCCAAACACCGAAAACTCTAACTGGTCGCCGTTAATTTATTGAAGGAATTACTCCGGAGTGAGGAGACTGGCAACTATACCTCTTTACCAACATCTTATTGCCTTTATTCGCCAAATTAATCACCAATTGACTTAAACAATTCAAATAATTTCCGCCAAGAGAGTGTATTACTATGAAAGTACAAGGAAACAGCTATCAAAGAACAAGCAACACAATTAGCATATTAGCCACAGATTCTGCTTCGATCGTGATGGATGGTGCTGGCCTGTGTGAAAATGAACTAAAGTACAAGATACCAAGGACAAAAGGACAAATGTGGCCAATTAGCCCATGGTAGATAGACTCAATCTATCCTAGTCCATGTCTCGGAACGAAGAAAAGTACACAACTGTGACTCGAAAGGGGAAAAATCTTGGGGAAAATAGGGGGCGAAGAAGGAGAAGGGACCTGGCCACAAGATTGTAGAGTAATCAGTTGATGGCTAATCGAATGCCACCTGAACTCTTATTAACATCTCGTTTGCCTGGTGTCGGTGAATGTCAAAGCAAAAATGTCGCAATAACTGCAGTTTATGTCCTGAGTTACTACAGAAGCAATATGCAAGCTCTTAAAACTCCGAGTTTTCGTTATGCACAGTGCCGGGTATACATGGATGAGTCGGCAAAAAGATGTGCTCAAGATTGTTCGGATTGTTCTTGGTTGCCACCAAGTCGTTGCACAGTTCCAGAGCTGTGCTTAGTGGGTGTGGTGGCGTCTTCGTCACCCCCGTTGTGACCATGAGCACCGGAAGCGCCCTGAGAAGGACCCATGGGAGAGGGCGAGTAACCACTGCCGTAATAGAAGGGTGCATAGTTGGGGTCTTGGAGATAAGGAGTCATCCAAGAGTACGGAGGAGGCTGATAGTACGTGGCCAGGGGGCTCAACATTCCGGGGTTCATTCCCGGAGTTGCTTGCGGAGTCACCGGAAATGCTTCACCGCCAGCCGAAGGGTTGGCCTGGTAAGAAGATGCGCCACGGGATGACGGGGTCAAATAGCTCTGGTCTGCGAAAGACGTCGTGCCATGAGGAGCGTTGTTACGAGGAACCCGGGAAGAAGCAGATGAAGGTGCTGTGGCCTCTACTGCAGTGGTGTGCGACGGAGTCGCAGGTTCGGAAGGCAAGTTAGCCACGGGCTCTTTCTGACCCTCAAGGTGCTCGCTACGAACGGGGCTCTCAGCCGCATTAGAGAGCATAGATCGAGAATGATAGTGGCGAACACCCTGCTGGGGCTCCCGGCTAGCTTTACGCTCTACGCGAAGCACACATCCACGCAAAACTCTTCCATTCTAAGACAAGAAAAAATCAGCCGACTTGAACTAAGACGTGTGTGACTTTGTGAGATGTTAGAGAGCTTACCAAGTTCTTCACAGCAGCGTCCGCCATATCAGGGCGGGAGAACTCGACGAAACCGAAAGCGATAGGAGCCTGACGACCTGGAAGCGAATTTGGTTAGCACTGGCTCTTCCTTAGCAAGGGAGAGTCACGAACTAGTTCGGCCGTCCTTCTGCACAATTTGCACTTTCTGGACTTCGCCTACTTCGCCAGCCATTACGGTGAGAAGTTCTTCGACATCAAAGTCATCCACGGGAAGGCCGCCGACATAGACAGAGCGACGGTCGACCTCGTATCGCTGGAGCCAAGCCTCATCAGGATCGATCTTGGGAGCCTGCACTGATTTCTTTAGATCATAGGCGATGACTCGGTACAAGGGATGATGACGGTATGCCTGAGATTTTGTTAGCAGACCGCGGACAGATGATATGGCTAAGGCAGGAGGTCACATACAGAAATGACATCTCTGCTGGGGTCAAAGTTGGTGAACTCAACCAACACACCACCCTTGATACGCATCGCTTCCTGGATCTGAGGATGAAGCGTCTCGCACTTGCTAAAGGGACCGAAACTGTTCAGATGAGCGCGGGCCTCGTCCAAAGTGACATCATCTCCAAGAACATTGAAGATCACAAAGCTACCTAATAGCTAGTTAGTATCGTCATGTTAACTCCTCATTTGGATGTGGGGGTCTGCTTACGGTTCGCCTTAACCATCTCGGTACGGCAAGGGCGGCCTTCGATCAGGATTCCACGACCCTGGTTCACCGCGTTGTGGGCATCCTCGTCTTTCTAGTCAACTAGTTAGCCATGCCGTGAATTAGCTTTCGACAGCACTTACGGTGTATTGACAAAAGGCAAATGGCATGTTTCGTTGATCACGACGGATCTTCACGAAGACGATACCGAACTTGCTGAAAGCTCGAGTCAATTCTATCTCGAGACGCGTGTCACGAACGAATTCGGGAAGGCTAATTGCGAAGTTAGTCTTTGCTTTTCTTATAACCAGGGATATGACATAGGCACATACTTAGCAACGAACACACAGGCTGTTGCAGGGTAGAAAGCCTGGGCATCTACACCAGCGACCTGAGCTCTGTTGCCCAAGTCAGAAGCGCGGGTGCGCAACATGGGCATCGGCTGCATAGCGGGAATGACACCCTGCATAGTTGAGCCATGCATGTTTAGAGGGGCCGGCGCCGAAGGTTGAGCGTTGGGTCGAGCGGGCGATTCGAACACATCTCCATCGTTGTTGACCTTACCGACCTGGAAGACAGGACCTTTCCTTTAACGGGATTAGTTAGTCAGGGAAACCCGCCAACCACGAGTAAAAGACTTACTGCTGATCAAGGTTTGAAACTTCTTGGGCGAAGGGGGGTGTATCCTGACCGTTCTGGATGGGGCTCTGCTGGTGACTATTAAGATGGAGTTAGTACTATGGGCCGATTAACCATTTTCGCCCCAGGAGGAAGACTCACATGGAAGACACAGGAGAGTCCTCAAGATTGAGACTGCCAAGGCCTGCATTGAGGCGCACACCACCTCCTACAATAAAGTGTTAGCATAATTATCTCTACCACGGAAGTAGGGGTGGTTAGTCCAACAAATCGCAGCAAACCAGTCTCACTTACCTTGGTCGGACTTGGAGGTAGGCGATTCCGGAACCATGCGAGGCGCTCTCGCGGTAAGGATGGCGGACTGCTTCTTGTGAAGAGTCGACATCTTGTGAGGGTTCATTGGATGAAGTCGTCACAAGATTCAGATAGATTTCTGTCTCAACCTGGAATAAGGACCGTCAGTTAATACCAAAGTTAAGCTAAGCATGACAGCTAAACTGAGCGAATCGAAAAGTATCTCCTTGCGATGTCTTGATGGGTTGTGATGTCAAAACCACAAGGAATTTCAGGTGATTGGTTGCATCGCTATTTGATGCGAAAGGAAGAAGATGAAAGAGAAGCATCGAAATCTCCAGAGCCAGGCGCGCAGAAATAACAAAAAAAAGGGGAAGGGATATGTGCCCGTGGAACACGATACAAACTTCTCAACTTGCAAGTGGAAAGGGGACAAACGCTTGATGACTCATCAGGCGACAACACGACAACACAGATCCAGTGCGTTCGGCGAGGCGATAAGGAGAAAAGACTGCGACAGCGCCACTGATATTCCATTGGAAGAATATAGATGAATAGAGACGACAGAAGAATGGAATGATGATGAACAATAAAATGGATGAACTTACTACTAACGAGGCTTCTCGAGGTGCAGTCGACAACAAAATGGATGTGGTATGAAGAACTGCTTTGTTTAGCAGGGTTAGTATTAACTTGCTATGAGGGGATGATAGGTTATCAGGGCGGCACAAGATGTCAATATTCATCGAACCGAAGTTGGGAATAATGCATCTAGTGTTCCGCGTATCGCGAAAACACTTCAGACAGCAGATGGAATATTGCGACGATAAGGACTTGAGAACAAGGACCATGGACTTACAAATCGGAGATGTGATGATGTGATGATATGATGATATGATGGGCGAAGGTTAATGTTCAAAAGTTGTTGCTGAAAACGAAGCGACGTTAGTTGGGAAAGGGTGGGGCGGAATGAAGAAAGACGACGAGGTATGGGATGTGCAAGTTGACAGTGAATCAATTCAGGATGGAGGAGGGGCACACTTACTATGAGACTTGGAGCTTTGGCCAATACTCAAGTCGGGTTGCAGCAACGAGGCTCGAGAACTCGTGTGCTTAGGTTCAAATGTTAAGAAGAGCGCGTCTCGCGTTGATACCAAGGTACCAATCTTTCCGGCTTGTCAAGATATTGTTCCAACTGTGCAACGAGATGTTAAATGCTGGATTCCAACAACTGCATTCGAGTTGTCTCCCCGGTGATATTTTCCTTGCACCAAAGCCGCATTGCTCAGCGGTAGATATGCTACGTAGGAGAGAAACAATATAAGAACTTACCTGATGATTCCAATTGCCAGTGGGCTAGAGTTGGAACGAGAGTTGTAAACGAGAATTGCGGAGAGAGATGTAGATGATAGATGTAGATGAGAGATGTGAAAAGGAGTTGTACAGAGAGCTGTGTAGGTGTCCAAGTAGAGAGTGATGTTGATTTGAGAACAGGTCCAAGTACGACTGTGGAAGAAAGAAAGTGATTGATTGATTTGATGTGAAGTGATGAAGGAGTGGAGTGGAGGAGAAGGGTTAGAGAAGGCGAATTTAAATAGTGTGCGCCGGCAATGTTGGATATCTACTAGAATCAAAAAAAAACTAGTGGATACTTGATAGATACATGAAGGTACTCCTCAACAACAAGTGAATTCTAGATATCAGCTGAGGCATGTACAAGAATTGTGGCCCCAAAATATTCACCCAAGGAAGGAGCAATAGTACTATGTGTATCACTTTAAGGGGTAAAAGGGGAGGGGACCACCTGTAACTGCCCACCCGGGAATTGTACTCAGATACTATACCCATACATGCTCATACATCTAGGTACCATATATATATATATACCCTATGATGGGTACATGCTGTAGATACTTTATGTATAAGGCAATCAGCTGTCGAAATTCGGTTGAACCACCTTTAAGGTAGGCCCAAGTTTGGTTGAACCGGATCTAGTATACGATCTGTATGCACCTGCTATCTCGAAACCGAAATCCAAACATTCGACAGCCTATCAAAAGCCAGTTGACTCATCTGGACAGTCATATTCTGGGAGGACCTTGCGAGGCAGTTTCCAAAATTCACTGTTTTAGGTTTTTAGTACCATCACTGGATCATTGGATCACTACGTGAATGGTCTGATATGACGATGGAATCTGATTTAAAAGGAGGCCTTCCCCAAATCAGAGAATCATGTCCCGATTTAGTATATAGATTCGTTTAATTGGTCGAGCCACACGAGATCAGAATGCACTGTCCTGGTATTTCCCGTTTGATATTATTCTATTTGGTGTTATTCTATGTGAATTCATATTGATATACCTATTTCCTTGTGTACGGTCATGGAATATTCTTTAGGCCCAATGTATCAACCAATCTGAGCTAGGCCATTGATAATATTCATTCACTAGATTGTAATTACCAAGCTCACAATCACCGTGACTCATGGTACGGCCCTGGATCCACGGCTCTTTCCTGAGCAAAAATCACGAGGCCCACTGGTATCATTTCTAATTTGCACCTAGAGGACGGTTGGCCGTCTGCTGTTGATTTATTTTTACCAGCCGTCAAATGTGGGAATCCTTTGGAAACTATCTAGGCACTTTGGAGGCAGATCACACAGCTCGGTGAACTGGTGGCTAGGTGCCAGAGAATTTCAGTTAGGTTGGATCAGAGCTTTTATTTTGTAGGATAATATAACGCAGGTCATATCTGCTCTACACATATTGCCCTCTCCACAAGGATGAATCTTTTTTTCTGATCAAAGGATATTCTTTTCACGATCATGTATGGAATTTATTGTTAGTGAGGTGACGAAAGTGAGGAGCATCACGTCCTTGCCTAGCTAGAACAAATACCTCCTAGATTAATTCCGTCGTTTGTAAATGGGTTTAAGCGTCATCGAAGCTGTATTTTATCTCACATATCCGTAGCTTATGGAGAAATGGAATGTTACGTTAAATAAGCAGGCCACTGTCGATAGTTTGAACGTAAACCCCAGATGGCGTGCCTTATACGTCTCAATGGAAGAAGAACGACAACCGACAAGAACATGTAGTATGGTGCTGCATGCTGTGTGGATCATGAGGGCCCTGCTGCTTACATACACGATGTTTACCTATTCATATGCTGTGCTTGTTAAATATCAACGTCTTACATATTGTCTTAGCATTTCACAGATTGTATAGTATCTTGGCATCGAATCTATCAAGAATACATTAGCACGGTGTAGAGCGTGAACGATAATCACGCGGGTAACAAGTACAGATCTTTCGTTGGCTCGCAGTAATATACGTATCTATTCTCAAGTCCCCCTTTGTTGGGTTATATGTTGGTTCTGACAAGATTCTTACTACAGGAGGACGTGGCTAGACACATGGGCAGAACGAATATAAAAGCTTAGCCGTTAGACCATTTTTTTGGTTTGGAGCTTCGTTGCCGTGGCTCATATCTAAGGCCTTGCAAGGAATTATTATTGTCGAATTTAACGCACAGTTTTTGGGTGCGTGGATGTATATGATTGTAGCAGACGGAAATATCGTTAAATTCTAAGCGGCTGCATGATAGACTGGACTGAATTAAGAAATAAGCTATCAATACTGAACCAAATATCCACACCCAAGGTCCATTCTACGAACCATCCCCATGAACATAAATCATTTAAGAAGGCTATCAGGATTCTAGATAAGACGCTTGAAACAAAGAGCCTTCTCAGTATGTCTTGTCTAACTGAAGGTTTCTATGACTAGGTAGATTTTGGGTTCCTCATGGGACAACAAAGTTATTTCCATGCTTCTCGCTCTACCTCATAGTAAAGGCAGCAATTTGCAGCATGACGAGTTTTTATCGGAGAGATATAAATATGCAGTGGCATATAATGACTAAGGCTAGTAAGGTTCCGTTCTTCCAATAACGGAGCTCGGTCAGGTGGCGGCGCTATTTACGATATTAAACATGCTATGGGGACAATACAATGTTCGACCATAAATCAACAGGGCAGGGAATTAGCCCGAAAGTAGTAGATCCGGCTGAACACGAATGGTATACGAATTTATAGATATAGAGAAGGGGCCAACGGAACTTCCAAAGCAGGAGCTCTCATATCTGATAGGTGATACTTGAAGAGGATCTGCCCCATCTTCCGAGAGATATAAGTTGGCCGTTTTATTCCACCCGGTGATTTCTAAACAATAAAGGTATATCATGATATTCCCTGAGAAATTGAACGTTGTAAGGCGTGCTTCCTTTGTGCTAGAGATGAGCACATTTTTTGGGTCGCGTAAAAGGTCGACAACGCCAAGTACAAACACTCCTAGGACTATCTGGCAATAAGCACAAATCAGTCTGATTCGTGAATATCTTTAAAGATATCCACCATGATTATGATGCCTGTGATCATGAACGGTGTATATTTAGAAAATGTAGAGACGGAAAGGCGCTTACATCGTGTATCTTGTTGATGGCGCGTCCCTTATATTGGCGGCTAATTCCAGTCAGCGTAAGTGATTCCGGGAAATTGACACATCTTTTTCTATTTAAGCGAGCAAGACCTTAGCATTCAATCAATATCCCCGCAATCCATAGTCAGCCTTGGGTGACATGTATCTATGCCACGTTTTGCTGCAGGGAATATATGCTAGTTCCACGAGATCTGCCGGTGTATTGAGGCTTACTGGCTGGTCCAAGTGCAATATAGGAGAGCCGTACTATACTGGCCGCTTCTAGAGAAATTAGAATATATGGAACCATATCCTGGGGCCGTAAACCGCTCCTTTGCCCCATTCACGGCTCCGGCCCGAGGAATTTGCCTTCAACTTGCTCGTATTCGATGGCGTGGTCTATAGATACATTGCTGTATATTACCTGCTCATATTTGGCATGTAACCTCACGGAAATGAGCCATTTCGTTAGAGAATCTACCTGCTGAGACCCGTTGAAAGATAAATCACTTAAATGGTACCCGCTCCCGCAGTCATGGATAGGCCCCAAGGCTCGTATGCAGTCAGGAGACTAAGGATTCTATAATGTCTTTAGCTTCTGTGTCTCGGTTTGGGTTTCTGGCAACCTTGCTGCTTGCGGCCGCCGAGCCGTTTGCCCAGGCACGCCGTCGATCGGAGCTCCAGCTGAGGTTCCTCAATGGCTCAACACCGGTAAAGCCATCGTACGATTATGTGATCGTTGGGGCGGGCACGGCCGGCTTGACGGTGGCAGACCGTTTGACAGCGGACGGGAAAAGTATGTATTGGTGGGTTCTGATATTTAACTATTTACTGATATCTCGACGTTAGCTACTGTCTTGGTCATCGAGAATGGCAAAATAGGTAAGCTACACAGAAAAAAAGGATTGAAATTTGCATAAAACACTGACATTTGGGCATTATAAGTCGACTCCCCTAGGATCAACCAAGTTTTCTCTGGGACTGCCGCCATGGGTCCGACTTGGTCATACCAGATCAATTCGGTTCCTCAAGTCAACTTACAGAACCGGAGCACGGCGGTTATAGCTGGTAATCTAGTTGGAGGCAGCTCAGCGATTAACGCAATGATGACCGTTCGAGGAACATCAGAAGATTACGACCGATGGGGTAGTTTCTTCAGCAATAGTTCTACTTGGTCTTGGGACGGCCTCCTACCTTATCTGAAAAAGTAGTGGTTTCCACGCCCCTCTTGATGATGGTAACTAACCTGTCAAGGCCCTTACTTTTGTACCCCCTGACACCGCCGTGGCAAAATCAGTGAATCTCACGTTTGACCCGTCATTCTGGGGCAACAGCTCCGATGTATACGTAGGATGGCCATTCTTTCAGTGGCCTGGATTAAGTGAGCACTTTCACCTACCTTGTCCAAGTCTGACCGCTAATAGAGAATTTAGCTACCCAAATGGAGGCCTTCAATGATATACCTGGTGTTGAGTTTCCTCCTGACAGTGGTGCCGGCAGAGCAGGTGTTTACTGGTTTCCAACTTTCATGGATCCTAAAAAGGTCCAGAGATCATATGCTAGGACTGGACATTTCGACGGAATCAACAGAACTAATTACGACGTTGTTACCGAGTCGCATGTGACTAAGGTGCTGCTCGAAGAGGGAACTGCTACGGGGGTTATTTTCCGACAAAAGAATGGAAATGCTACTACCTTTACCACTGTCAAAGCTAACCGTGAAGTTATCCTTTCTGCGGGCGCCATTCATTCCCCTCAATTACTGCAGCGCAGCGGTATTGGGCCTAAGAAGCTTCTAGACTCGGCCGGCTTAAACACCACTGTTGACCTACCTGGTGTTGGCCAAAATTTCCAGGACCACCCAATGCTTATCATGAGCATTATTCGTGAGTGACCACCTGAGATTATGTACACAGGAGGAGGGCTAATAGGGAGCTTTCTAGTCCGGAATTTTACGACCCATCCAAGTCCATTAGATATGTTTGGCGGAAACAAAAACTTCACTGACTGGGCTCTGGAGCTTTGGAGAGCCAACAAGACAGGTAAGTGATCAAATACGAGATTTAGAGCATTATGAACCAAGTTTTGACGTACTCTAGGACCATACTCCATGGGCATTGGAAACGCCGCGGCATGGTTGGGCATGCCAGTAATTTCTCCCGAGAGATTCGAAAGCATAGCATCAAAGCTAGAGAACCAAGACCATGCTGCCCAGCTACCTCCAGACACTGACCCGACTGTCATTGCCGGTAGGTTAATTGAACTCACTGCTTTAAGGGGCCACACAGGACTGGAATCGTCTAATATTTATGCTTAGGTTACAGCGCACAGATGAAGAAGATGGCAGCATCAATCCGCTCTTCTAACACTGCTTTCTAGTAAGTAACTACTGTCGCCTCGAGTTTATAAGTTTTACGGGCGATAATAGTTGCTGACCTTGCATCGAATAGCAACCACGTCCTAACTGGCGCCGGATCCTCGGGCACACTGGTAGATTTACACCCGCTCAGCCGCGGCACAGTTAACATCAACACGACAGACCCATTCAACACCGAGCCCATAGTCGACTACCGGGCTCTCACCAACCCCGTCGACCTCGACATCATGATCGAGATGCTCCGGTTTACCAAGCGGTATTTCTTCGAGACGCGACTGAAGGAGCTTTCGCCCCGGCAAGTGCAGCCGCCCGGCTACGTCAACGAGCCCGAGGATCTAGCCGGCTTCTTAGCGGAGAATCTCAGTCCTTCCGAGTTCCATCCCTCGGGAACTTGTGCTATGATGCCGAGGGAGTTGGGAGGTGTGGTTGATGAGAGCTTGAAGGTTTACGGCGTAAAGCGCTTGAGGGTCGTCGATGCTAGTATCATACCCACGTTGCCTGGAGCGAACACTTGCCAGAGTGTCTATGCTATCGCGGAGAAGGTAAGTAGCTTTCGGTGCACACGAAGATCTGTACTAACGCTTTGTAGGCGGTCGATCTCATTAGAGCCGATGAGTAACTTAGGCAAGCCCGGGATATGAACTTATTCGTGTAGACCATGTAAACTCCAAGTATTATAAATGAGAAGGTTGAATGATTATAAATACGATGGGATCTTAAAAGCTTGTATTTAGCTATTTTTGCCCTCGCATTCTTGTTTTAAGACCTCGCTTACCATATGACGTCCCAAATCACCCATGATCAACCGTAAGAACTAGCTTTATAAAACTCGTCCATGGTATGTCTTCCTTTACACTATAATTACTAATTGCATTAGGTGCCAGGGGTGTGGTAATGAGCGAATTGGCACATATAGTTTGCTGGACATCGTGTAGGTCGCTGAAGGGTGATGCGGCAGTTGGCGGGGATGAAGGTCTAGTAAAAGGGGTTGAGTGAGTCGGTCTCTCTCCAATTACCCCCTTCTTTAAGTTAAGACGATTACCTCTATCGCATCCAACACGCTCTGTTGAAGTCCAGCATACGAGAGGAGCTAGAAAGTAGTGGATACTAAATGAATAACAGACATATAGTAATAAGTAAGGAGACAGAATGACCTTGGACCGGGTTTCAATTGAACTATGCCAAGGAGACCTACTTTAGTAGCTCACGTCCGTGATACGATGTTACAAATACATACGATCAAGATGATTAGGAGGGCTGAATGGAGAAATCTAAACAAGCGACTCGATTTCATTTCCAATTGCCATAATGTTTAATTTTTTTTTATAAAAAAAATTTATGATCGATTATACATCGCCCAAACTCATTCAACTATACTGAATTTTGTCGTTAGGTTTTCTACCATTTGGCATATATTTAGTTGGAGATGCCAATGACACCTAATGAAGGTTGGGTTAGTCACAGTTCTACTGGTGAGAGGTGATATATATATTTAGGTAATATTTAGGTAACTTACCGCAAGCGGGTCGGGGACCGGCGTTACCAGTCTTGAGGGACTCCTCGTTACCTCCCTTGCCGAGATCATCAGTGCCGGCGTGGAACACGACAGTTCGCTTTACCCTGAATTAGCATATATAATAATATAACTAGCAATGTTATTATATTCCACTTACGCCGATGATGCTCTCAGGACCGATCAGCTTAACAAGCGAGTCCTGGATAGAACCCTTGGCATTGCCTTGAGCATCGGTAACAACGTTGCCCAAGTCACCAACATGGCGGGTCTCGTCAGTTCGGTCACCGTGAGTCTTGTTGTGAGGGTTGACTGAATTGAAATTTAGTTTTGGTTTCTTTTCCAGTTTTACAAAGACCCCTCTGTCCCCCTAGGAAAGAAGTATTACGTACAGTGAGGGCCGGCAGACGTGCAACCGTTGGTGTTGTCACCGAATGTGTGGATGTGAAAGCCACGCTTGGCGTTGGGGTCGTGGCCGGTAACGTCCCATGAGATGGTAGTAGGGGAAGACTCGGAGGCCTGTTCGAAGGTAACGGTTCCAGTGACCTTGGAGTCACCACGGACGACAGCGACTAGATTTTGTAGACTCTTGTCAGCAATGACTCGGACGGTTGTTATAGGGCTAAACTTAAAAAAAAAAAAAAAAAAAAGACAAGGCGGTAGGGGGTTCCTCTAGGGATTTCGTATGATCCCAATGGTTCGGTTTGGCCTTTGACCTTTGACCTTTGGCCTAACAGGTTAACAGGTTGCTTTCCCTTGCCCATTGTGTCCAACAAGGTGTCCATTCATCGCAGTCTTGGTGTACGGCAGGGACTACTAGTTGACGAAATGCGCGCAATTGTGCTCATGCAGCCATCCTGAATCCGGAAATGATGGAATTGACGGTAGTTTAAATAACGGAGACTATTCCACGTACCGGCTTTGACCATTTTGACTACTTTTGTTTTGTTTTTCGGTGTTTAAGGCTGGATTTTCAATACAATTGTTGATCTAAGTAGTAGGATAATTTGTTAATTTTTAGGAGGAGGGGAAAAGAAGAGGGGAACTTCTCACGGGTTTAATTTGTACTGAAGGGAAGAGGGGATCTCGGAAAGACACTCCTGAGCCGGTTACCTTCCTTTGGCTTTCCACGCACCACTTTCCCTACTTACAAATATAGGTACATAGGTGAGTACATACATACATCCATTACCTAAGGTACTAATTAGAAGAATAAGACCTTACATAAACAGTTTCACTAGGGAAAAAGAACTTTATCGTTTCTCTATTCAAGTACCTAGCACCAAAGCACGCTATCCCGAGAGCTCCCCTCGTAAATGAGGTACCTTTCTTACTGTTAAGGTGGGGGGAGTTTATAAGGACTGCCCCGCTTCGCGTCATTGGTGTCATTGGTGTCATTGGCGTCATATTTTGCTGTGTGATGCTTACAAATGATATCATTTTCTCGTCAAAGAGAAGCTCGGTCCTTACCACTAGATTCGGACTTTATGAAACTCGTCGCACTACAGCTGCAGAGCGAAGACGGAACTGGGTCTCATTGGCTATACGTGTTGGAGCATTTTCTATATGCAGACAGCCTTCGTCCGAATATCCCGTGGAGTTAGTCTAAGAGGGAATATAGTAGCGAGTCGACGACATCAAATTTGAATCTCTAGCGCTCGGCGCGAAATATTCGAGGATACGATTTGCAACCGCGTTGTGAACTAAGTGCCGAATTGCGACGACGCCGAATCTCGGAGTTGCCGTTATTGTGGTTCTATTCTTCCGTATCTCGACTCACCTCGTCTCCTTTGAGCAGCATGACCATGATTTATCGGTGCCCTTAGAAGTGAGATCAATCCGGTGGCTTCATTACAAGTAGTCGATATAGAAGGTTTAATGTGCATTGTATTAGGTTAATGCATAATGTGAGTGGGATATGATTTAGCTATCTGCAAGGGAAGCGAGAGCACTTTTAAGTACGTGTAAGGTTTATACCTCTCAAAAGTTGGTTGAAATATTGTTTCCAATGTGAACGCCAAATTTCATCCAGCCATATTCTCTTCTGGTATATTCATAGGGTAAGCTACGTTGACTCTTAGCATTTGGTTTACACATTAAAATATTAAAAGCGTTTTGATATCCTGCGACAAGATGGAAGGGGAAGGACAGAAGGCATTTGCTAGAAATTGCTTGTGTTACTAGGTGTATAGACAAGCAAGGTTGACGCTGATATATCCATATAGCCTGGTTCGCATCACGTCAAAAATTGTGAAGTTACAACTTATATTCGAAGATGCCGCGTAATGAGGTTAAGATTAGCCTAGAAAAACGCCAGACCGAAGCCATCTTAAAAAAAATTTGTTGTCTGAAAACTGCCTCGCTGCGGCTCGGGCTTGCGTTGCTAATACTACACATGTGATATCATCATGAAAGGCGAAGGCTAAGGACAGTTTCACATGGATATATGATTAACGTTTAATTGGAATATGGAATTCCTCGGTATGTAGTAGTTACACTTGTATACGGCGTTCTAGACTCTTGGGAATAACCCCCAGCTTTTCTATCTATGTAGGTAAGGTACGTAAGGTAAGCAGCTTATGTCGCGTGGTATTAGACGAAGGATGTGAAGCTGGGGCGATTAGCGGCTTCGGGGTCCTGACGATGACGACATGTTCTGGTTGTTCTCTGCGGTGCAACACCGCGGCTGTAATGCACTCCGGGGGCAAAGCTTATATACAAATATATTCCTTCGAGACTGATGGTAACGTTGATATTACATGTGCTTAGGATACCTAGTTTTCTATTCCGTAGTAGGTTTGAAGAACAAGAAAGTTAAGATCAACCTTCCAACTTTAACTTAAAGGGGTTTAAGAAATAATGTGGGCTACTACTCGGACACTGGTTAACTCTGGTTGGCTGGAGAACCCAAATTGTCAGAAGCTGGATAAATTTAGATCACCGGTTTCAGCCCTATGACCAAATATTGCGGTTCTGACAGTTGGTTATACAGTTATACAGTTATACAGTTATACAGTTATACGTGGAATAGACGTTTTCATTTCGTATGATTACCTACATATAAACTCCACACGTAGTGGAGGCGATTATTATCTTCTATCCTTCGGTGGTTTGTAGAAAAGTTGAAAGAGGAGCTTGGCAGCGGACGGATGCGATATGGCAAGGCAAGGAAGACGTGGCAGCGTACCACTGGGAGTGCTGCGCATTATAACTAACTGCATAGTACCAAGCCGGTTCGAATGTCGCAATGGTACGTTTGACCTCAACGTAATCCGTACATAGTAAGTAGTGTGCGAAGAAGAATGACCCCTAGTTGACTGCGTGTTTCGCGTTTTCTTCGACGAGGCGACTCATGAATCTGACTTAATACAAAATCACTAATTAGCTAGTGATAGTAAATAGTTATCTCTGGATAATGACCCATGATTCACCTCACGGGAGACAGGTCTCACATCATTGACCGACTCTTCGGAATTAGTTAAATGCTCCTATAGTTGATAGACGCAAGTAGTAGGTAAGTAGTACACAATTCGCTAAAGCAACGCGACTATTAAGGTTATTAAGGTAACATAACATAATTAGTTATACGGAGTAAATATTCGCAAGTTATAGAAACTATGGACATGCCCAGCGAATTTGGGGACGAAGCGAAGCGAAGATCCTACCCTCTAGTTTATATTATTTTAATGATTGGTTATTTTGCCGAGACGCCAATTGTTGACATCTGAACTAACACAGTGCTACGCTCGTGTCTTTTAAAGCATGTACTTATCATAAGTGATATATTGCACGTGGATAGATCGTGGGGATTCTAATTAGCGTCAAGTCAACTATGTATAGTTCTACTTCTTAGCTTTTCAAGTTAAATGCAAGTAGATCAGTTGCAATTATAGGAATGGTTAGTAGATCTATATCAGATTAGTAAACTCGATGGAAATCTTTTTGGAATAAATGAGTTCAAGTAGCATACATGCTTTCTAAAGATCAAAGTCCTGAAGGATCGGGTATCCGAGAAAGGAACACACTGTGACAGGGTATATGAAAAGTACTCCTACATACCTAATACCTAATATGGTCTATTTATCGGCTAATAGATAGGTATCTCATATGGGCTCCATGACGTGTTTTCAAAAGAATAGGTAACGTCTCGAGTCTTTCTTTGATTAGTGGATCTAAAATATAATATTCGTGGAATAAATTGAAAATTCAGAACAATGGAAATTCCATATTTTCTTGGTGGTGGTGGTGTTGCATAGCCCTAGTAAAAGCCTCGATATTCAGATGTACAATTGTGGCTTGGCTGTTATTGGGAGGGGACCGCTTTAATAGAGGTTGCCGTAGATTTTCACGGGTCCACCACCGGACCACGCTCTTACCGACCCTTAGAAAGAGAGAGAGCGAACAGCTGGAGAACGGTCCCCATTTACCTTCAATTCAGCCCAGCCCACCCTCAGGTAACCCCAAATATTCTTCCATCAAACATCTATTCATTCCCTACATTCGCGCACAGAATGGTTATGGTCATGGTCGTCTTGACTGACTTTTGGCTTTGCAAACCCTTTCTAGTCACTACGACTTTTGCATTAGCCTGATAGCCTGTATCATTACAGTAGCATTTCTTATATCCCATCACCGGCTGCTAACGGGCTTTATCATTTGACTCCGGGCTTCTATTACGTTACGCCTTAATCCTACATCGTAAAGGTTTTACGACATCAACGGCTTTGACGATTAAACTTTCCGACCTTTTTCAATCTACTATTTTATAACCGATTTACCAGATTAACCCAGGCGATTGTCGCACTTTATTTTAGTAAAAAAACGCTTGTGCCGAATACTTTCCCGCCCGCATCGTCTAGTGTCTTTTAAATTCCCCGAAGACGAACTTTATCGTGAGCTTCCTCGAGATTGGGGCCTATGAGAATGCGAATTGTCGAATTTTAGACAATAGAGTTTTATTTTACCGACGCCCATCCATGCGACAACATTGCATTAGTCCATTCATTAATACCCAATATCCTCACTGTGCGGTCGGCCGTTGCGCAACAACCTAGTTGCCGCAACTCAATATGTCATTTCGAGACAACGACCAGCGCCGATATGGCCATATCCCCCCTGTACAGTATCCCGTCGCAAACCAAGCTTCACAAGACGCGTTGTCCTATCCGAATCGACGGTCGAGTTTCAACAACGGTGACGACTCTGCCGGATTTACTTCTCCCGTAACTAGACCAAGCTATCAGCCGACTTTGAATACGAATGTCACAGGGCTCCCTAGCCGCGATGAGCTGTTCCTAGCCAGCCCGTCTGATTCCAACAGACCCAATAACTATGGCAATTCGAATGTCGCCATGGCGGGATACCAGCACCAATACCAACCTCACTCACCACCTACGCCATCAACGTACAACCCGCAAGCCTTTGTTCGGTCTCATTCTACCTCGCTGCCCTACCTACCGCACCCGTCACACAGGTTTGCTCCACCAAATGCGACGCCCGCTCCTACAGCCCTACGAGCGCGACGCCTAATAACTTCACACCTGCTCCGTATAATCCCGCCGCATATTCCGGGGGATCAATACCTCAGCGCCAGCCGACCTACGCTGGATATACTAATAATAATAATAACAGCAATAGTCAATCTTATGGCTCGCCAACGCTGAACCAGTCGCCCTACTTCCAATCCCAACCACTATATGCTGCTCCCACCCAGTCGAGACATTCATCCACTCCGCCGACTACTTACACTGCAGGCTACGGGCAAACACCTTATAGCTCCGCATACCCTCCTGCTACAAGCACGACGGCCTCGACTCTGACAACCGGTCACGATTCTTCGCAGGGGCGTTACACTACGAGCTATCCCAACGAGGGCACAAGCCCACAGGCTACGTTCTACTCATCTGACTCGTCTACCTCTTCCCAGACGCCGTATCCGACTCATTCACAGATACCTGTGGGCCCTAACTACTCTCCTAGCGATCCACATTCGTTTTTGAATCGTACGTCCAGGTCAAATTCGGCGGCATCGCCACTCCCTTCGCCTCCTGTCCATTCACAACCAACATCTGGCTTGGCGCGGCATCCGACCAATGCACCATTACCTAGCCGGCCGGTCGATGATGTCGTCGAGGAGCGGTATCCATCCAATGGCACTCATGTCCCTGATTTATCACAGGAGTTCGTCACACAAAATAGTATTATGCAGGACATTGAAGCTGAGCTTGGTAGGAGGAATGGTTCAATACATGGTCGGCCTACAGCTTTTGATCAGCGAAATGGGGCCTTAGCCGATGGCGACCTACAAAATCTACGTCGGTTAACGTCGAACGCGAGCTATCATTCAACCGCTACCACGATAACGAACCAAGAAGAGCCCTCTGGGGTAAACCGATACTCTTCCAATGCGTCAACTTTAAACAGGAACCACTCAACCAACCCATATTCTTATGAAGATTATGATGGTGATGAAAGCGATCCAGAAGGCGCCGCAGGAGCTTGGGCATTGCAACAGGCAGAAGAGGACGATCGTCGATTTAGTACAGTAAGCGGGTCATTATCCTACTTCAACCCGCCGGATACACCTGCGCAGCCTACTCTTCCCACTCATAAAGAAGAGCCGAGCAGCGATAGTGACTATGCTGGAATGGATTTGGGACTCATGGGTGGAGGTTACGCAGGGAGCCTCGTGTATGACAATAATCTCGGGTCACCGCCTGCTTCCGAAACAACCCCTGGGGATATGCAAGCTTTCCCGACCCCTCGCAGCAACCACACATCCCAAAGGAGTCATGGGAGCAACAAATATCCAGCTTTCGACCAGGCTGAAGTAGACTACGAGGGTACAGGTGGCCTACAGAAACCCGCTGCTCATCGTTTAAGCTTCGACGAGGGGGAAGAGCGTGTTTCCCTCCACTCGAGGCAAAGTGGTAGCGATTCTCCACCAAAAGAAGACTATCCGGACATGTTCTACCACCCAGGCCTCTCGAATCGCCCCCTACCAGCCATTCCTGCTAGCTCGGACAGCAGCTCGATGTTGTCTGTTCAGTCTCCTACTAAAGCCGTGCATCAACACGGATACTCTCTTAGTGTAGATTCGCCCCCATATTCTGGGCCAGATGCTCTATATGGACAAAATGCACAGCAGCTTCAAGTTGAGAGGTCTATATCATTATCCAGCCATAGTACCTCCCCACATGTCCAGCCACCAGGCAGGTCAAAGACTGATGCCACCGAGGAGCGCAACGCGCGGTTGAGGCATGTGAGGCAGCAACAGCAGTTAACGGCCCAGCAAGGATTGCCGTATGAGGGTTACGAAACAGGAACAGCTTCATCGATAAATTACGACGTGATTACTTTGCCGAGCGGGCGACGGCGGAATTTCCAACCAGAAAAATTTACAATAGTCGATGTCCGTTCTTGCACGGAGCCATGGGCTTTGAGTGGTATTGCCAAATGGGTCCGTGAGATGGCTGAGGGCGAGCCCGACTTAAAGAGGAAGACACTCGAGGACGGTCTTGTCAGGTTATTCTGTCTAAAGGTTCCTACGATGAATGTCGCAGATGCTGAGACGTTGAGTACCCAGGTTACAGACTCCATGTTAGAAGCTGGTATCCTTGTCCCGGAAGAAGAATGGCTCAAGTTTGGGCCTGGCTCTATATCTGGTGTGTTATGGCAGTTGACTGGTTCAGGCTGTTACGCGCCAAAGCTTCACGAATTCGACGATGATATCACAGGACATGAAGTACCAACACGATGCTACTCGCACCATTGTACCAGGACGCTTAAGAAGGCCAACTTAGACGATCTTATGTCTAATGGCGTTAAAACACTTGACTGGGTGAGTTTCTATAGTATGACGAAGGAGGGTACGGAAAGCAAGTCGAAGAAGGAGATTTCACGACAAAATGTCCTCCACGAAATCGTTACTTCGGAGGAAGTATACATGGACCGCCTGGATGTTCTTCGTGTTCTGTACCGAGATCGACTCCTCCAGTCTCAGCCCAGGATTATTGCTGAAAGTAAGATCGAAAAGTTCGTAAGCGATGTTTTCGGCAAGGCCGACGCAGTCCAACAGGTCAACATGGATCATTTATTGGCACAGTTGAAATACCGACAAAAAGAGCAAGGTCCTTGGATAGTAGGCTTCAGCGATATTTTCAGAGAATGGGTACGAAAAGCAAGAACTGCATATGTTGATTATGCCTCCTCCTTTCCTTACGCACGGTATCGAGTGAAAAAAGAGGCCGAGAAAAACTTCCTATTCAAACAATTTCTCGAAGAGAATCGGGCCCATCCCCGCTCGCAGCGTCTTGACTGGACCAGCTACTTAAAGGACCCTATTACGCGTCTGCAAAGATACTCCCTTCTCCTAGAGACGGTATTGAAGTATATGGTACAAGAGAGTGAAGAGAAGTCGAATCTTAGAAGGGCTATTGAGGAAGTTAAATCCATGACCCTTGAATGCGACGCGAAAGTGGACGAGATGCAGAAGAAGGTGACGATGATTGAGCTAGACCAGATGCTGGTTCTTCGGCCAGGTTTCCACGCCGATCTCCACTTAGATCATTTAGAACTTATACTTCAGGGCGATCTTCAGAGGATGGGCTCGAAGGGTATGCGATGGGTAGACACGCACGCTTTGCTGTTCGATCATTACTTGATCCTTGCCAAATTGGTCATATCAAAAGATGGTAGACAAGACAGGAAATACGACGTGTCAAAAGAAGTGAGTATTCCCCCGCTTAGTATGATTTAGCATTCGTTAATATTTTTCAGCCTATCCCTATGCCTTTACTATTCCTCGAAAGCAGCCAAGACGACCCCGTCTCTAAGCAAAAAGGAATCACTGCTCCGTTGACCCGAGCAGCAAATTCAGCCTCTGATACCAAGCTCAACAAAGTAGCGTCAAACGGTGCCGAGCGACCTGGCCTGGATCATACGGTCACGACTTCGTCCATCGGCTCCGGAACTGTCACCAGGCTAGGAACCAGTGGCTCGGGAGATACCGAAGGGAAAATACTTTATCCTTTCCGTGTTAAACACCTAGGGCACGAAGTATATACTCTATTTGCCCAGTCAGCTCAGACGCGGCAGGATTGGTGTGACAGGATTATTGAGGCCAAAACCCGTCATGCTAAGGCCTTACATGCTCAAAACGCCGAGCCATTCCGGTTACGTGTGATGGCCGACAGTGCTTTTGCCTACGACCCAATCGCAGCCATTGGAAAGTATGTTGGTGGTGTACATATTCGTGGAACTCCCCTTGATAGAGCCATTCGGGAGGTTGAAAAGATGTACGGAACCGGCCGTGGCCCGCCTCCCATCTCTCGAGCAGCAGTCAATTGTGCAACTGGTTTCTCCGCTTTTGGTAAGAATATGGTCGCAGTTGGTACGGACGCTGGCGTGTGCATATCGGAGGCTAGCGATCAACGGGGTTGGAATAAGGTAAGATTCTTATATGCGCATGTTTTATACTGTTGACTAACTATCTTCTTAGACGGTTACGGCCAACCGAGTCACACAAATCGCGGTCCTTGAAGAATTCTCTGTTGTTCTCGTGTTGTCCGACAGGAATCTTATTTCATATCCCTTGGATGTGATATCACCTCCGTCTAACTTTCCAGTTCCGGCAAATGATAGCCACCGCCGGTCTCCCCAAAGGCTTGCAAAGGATGTATCGTTCTTCGCTACAGCCCGCATGAAAGATCGCATGCTGGTGTTCTACAAGAAAAGGAGAGTTTGCATACCACGTTCAAAGTACTCGAGCCAGTGTTCCAGAAGGCAACAGAAAAGAAATCTCGTTTCTTTGGTGGAAGCCGAAAGGCCGGAGTGGGTGTGACGGAGAGTTTCCGAGATTACGACGAATTCTTTTTCCCTACGGAGTGCTATTCGCTCAATATTTTCCATACGTATATTGCCGTCTCAACGGCTAGGGGTTTCGAACTTTTAACTCTCGACAAGAAGATACCTATGTCAATTCCTGATGTCAAGCAACCCGCTATTGCCGACATTGCTTACCGCATCAAGGAGCAACGACCTCTAGGTATGTTCCGCCTGAACGATCAGGAATTTCTCTTGGCATACGAAGACTGCGCTGTATACGTGGATAAGTATGGCGATGTCAGTCGCAGCGTCATCATGGAGTATTCAGGAAAGCAGAAGAAGGCAAGGGGTGCCACGATGTATGGGCAATATCTGTTATTGTTCAATGAGGATTACGTCGAAGTGCGCAATGCCGAAAACGGTCGGCTGCGCCAAATCATTGCCGGAAGGGACGTAAGAGTTCTGGACTATGGCGTTCGGGGACCAACGGGGGGCGCATCCAGTGCTAATGGGTCAAGTCCTATATCTGGCGGTGATGACGGGCTCGGGTCAAACGGCACGGTCAAGATCTGCATGGCGCATCCAGAGGTTGCGGGTCAACAAATCGTTTTAGAGATGATACTCAACAACGGGCACTGAGAGATATGACAAATCACACGCTTTGGTCATAGCCGGCAGTGTAGAACAAATAGTTGAGGGTTTGGTTGGTGTAGGGGTTTGCATATTTGTTTTCGCGGCACGGCTGCCCGCATGCGAATGTTTCTTCTCAAATGGATATCCGGCCGTACCAATGGCCAAGTTTCCTTTTCTTTCCTTCTCCAGACAATTCGAAGACGGCCCAGAGATGATGAGCTATTATGATGAAAGCCGGATCGAAATATGGGATCCGATAAATCAGTAGCAGCTGTAAGGTACGGCATTGTATGATCCCAGGGTTACTTAGCCGTCTTCGAGTTTTGCGTTACTTTATATTTCTATTTATGGAAGAGATGGACCTGAAGTTACCCTCGGTAGTAGGGTAATTCCGTAGACATCGCTGCTACAATTCTATGATATACCCCCTTTGACGGCATATTTGTGCTTGCTCGGGTGATTTAAGGAGTTCAATGTATGTATCAATCAAGTAGGAGTTTGTAAGAGATAAAGCACAGTTTGTCTTGAACCGAAAAATGAAGCCGCTGATAGTTATGCTAAGGTGTAAAGCCAGTTGAGCGTGGTTAGATATCCATATCTAATGAATGACAATTAGGGGGTCATCTCTGCATCACCCTATCCCTTTAGTCTCAAGCCTCTCCGTTACCAACCAAGTCTTGAAGGAGCGTAGACAATAATCAAAACACTTTCCAAACTTTCCAGATATCCAGATACCTAGTTACCCTTCCTCATCCTACAACTAATAGTTTACTTACCCCCAACATCAACCCAGCCACCCTCCGCAGCCGCCCCATCCCAACACACCCGCATCGTCGTCGGCACAGGCGAACACGCACTCTGATCAGCCGTCATGTAGACCCGCAAGCCAGTCCACTCGCCGCCCCCGCCGCGCACGGCGCTCCGCCCAGCCTGGCCCCGCCACTCCTTGAACTCGAGGCTCTTGCACTCCCCGCGCGGCCCCGGAGCCCGCCGCAGACTAGGTAACTGAAGCACCACCTTAAACGCGGCGGCCAGAGCGACCCGCGTCAGCCCGTCGCCTAGACACTTGTGCGGGCCGGCGCCCCAGGGGAGATAAGACGATACGGCGCGGTCGAGACGCAGGGCCTCCGGGTCCGGGAAGGCGAGCGCGTCGTGCGAGGCCGTTACGAGGTCGATGATGGCGCGCTGGGTCGGGGCTAGGACGTAGGTGCGGGTAGATGAGGGTCGGCTGTCGGGCGGGTTGGGGATTGGCGATGGGCTGGTCGGGGATGAGGGGTCCGCGAGACACGGGACGTCGTCGGTGATGGTTTGTGGGCCGCTGGTGGGCGGGACGTGCCGCGCTACTACCACGGTGCCGCGCAGGCGGATGCCTTCTAGGAGGCTGGGCTGGTTAGTATTGGGAAGTATTGCGGTGTAGCTGGAATGAATATGGCTTACTAGTGCATTAATTTGTCGTCTGCTTCGGGCGTGTTCTCGTGGGCTAGGCGGTGCAGTTCAGGGAGGTGTTGACTCCCTGTTCCTAAGAAGTAATCCAGACATTGCGAGAGTAGACCTGACATAATCGTGGCTCCGGCGGCGCTATGAGATCCAGTCAGTACCTAGGCAGTCTATATTTGAAGGAGTTCGTAGTCATGAGCAGCTCACCAAATAGGCATAACAGTCCCCGCAACGCACTCCTCCACCGTCTTGCCCTTCTCCATCATACGGGAAAGCAACTCTCGCCCGTAATGCGGGAGTCCAGGCCACTCATCCTTCCCCGCCGAGTTCGACTTATCCTTCCCAGAAGACACGAAGCCCAACCGCGCAGCCACCCCAGCGACCCAGCCGGTCTTCGCATCCGCCTCGGCCTCGAGCCGCACGAGCTGCTCAAGCCCCAGCGCGAGCTCGCGCGACAGCGTCCGCAGCTTGAAGGAATTCGCCGGGTCGCTGTCGAAGAATACGGCGGCGAACATGGCGGACAACAGCCCGTACAGCTCGTGCTCCGTGTAGATGCCGTGCGGCGACGTCTCCGCCGTCTTAATCGGTAGGCCGAAGAACTCCGCGACGAACCGCGTGTTCAGCGGGATGATCACGTCCCGGATGATGTCGACTTCGAATTCTGCGGCTGCTCCTGGCGCCGTGGTAGGACTGGGCGGCAATGCGCGCCCGGCCTTCTTAAGTAGATTCTTCGTGGTCTGGTCGAAGAAATGTCTAATCTCTGCTTCCCACTCCTTGGGCTGGTAGAGACATCTAGCGACGTGCTCCCGACTTGCGTGGT
Organism: Entonaema liquescens; assembly: GCA_902805475.1. NCBI lineage: Eukaryota > Fungi > Ascomycota > Sordariomycetes > Xylariales > Xylariaceae > Entonaema > Entonaema liquescens. Next base: position 2,217,166 of record CADCSX010000008.1, read on the forward strand.
TGGCGGTTGCGTCGCCGGCTAGACAAAAGTCTTTTGCAAAGGTCTTATCCGGCGGGCTGACGAGGTAGGATATAGCCTCTCCCCAGGGGACGTAGAAGTCCTTATTATTGTTTAAAATTTGGCTAACAGCCTTGTGGGATTTGATGACTACAGGATCCATCTGTCGTGTAGGTTTCTCCCACTACAGTAATAAGAGTTGGTATTAGCTATAAGTAATTTAGAAAACCCTATACCCTAGAGAATTGCGCTTACCGAATATAGTTTGGATGTACCAAGAGCTTCATGGATGGCCTTGTTCTCCTCGGGCACGACAAAAGGGAAATGCGCGTGAATGCTGTTGCGCGCGAAGTGGAATGGAAACGCGCGGAATATCAGCTTATGCATCACTTGTCCCTGGTCTACTTTCAGGTCGAAGTTGGCCTCGTTATAACTACAAGTTTCTTAGCTTTTATGTCTTACCATGACGGATATAGAGAAATAGGTGGGATTATGCCCTTGCTTACCCCCAGTTTGTCAAGTTCGCTGGAGTATAGTCGGTGGTGTAAAAGCGATCTCCGCGAACGAGAGCCACGGCATCAGAGAGGATAGCGCGGCTTGTCGTGACATTCACGCAAAGTCCACTACCAGACATTGGAGGCTTAGGCTTCTCGGCTACGACTAGTACATGTCAGTACATTCCCATTCGTCTATTAACAAGGAACGTGGTAGTCATTAGAAAAGGGGGGGAGTGAATGTGTACTAAATGTATATACGTACGTCCGGGATATAGCTCAACCGCATCAGGCGAGTCATAAAGCGCCATCAACTTCTCCGCAACCACAGGATCCGGGTTGATATCCTCGAACGTATCGTGTTTCTTCAAGCCAAAATACCGGCGGAACTCGTTAAGCGTAGCAACGTGCCATTCTCGCGCCTGGGTAATTCCGAGAATTTCGATTACTCGCAATGCGCTTGGAACTTGGTTGGCACCGAACGCGCCAGCGACGTCCTCGATGGAAGCAGTTAGGATGTCGATGAGATCATCGTCGGAGTAAGTTCTGTCATCACCTCGCTTCAGACCCGCGAAATCGCGCTCCTCCGGATTGTTAGGGATGCTGCGCCGGGATCTGGCCAGGGCTTGTAGTACCTCATCGACGCTCGCTTTTGCGGGATCCGCGCCGCCGAGGATTTTACGGAAGTCGTCAGTCACCCATTTCTCATCACGGGCCGACAGGGCGCTGTGCCACCGGTATATGAGATTGAACTCGACGGAAACCTGGTTGCCTGTAGCCTCCGGGGCGGGTGAAGTGTTGAAAATGTTCTTCTTCTCTTGGGTCCGTGGGTCCAGATCCCATGTGGACGTGGAGCGGTTTATGTTTAGAATGGTTCGGACGTAGTCCTTTAGAATGATGTTGACGTAAAGCCCGCAAGTAATGAGCCGTCCTGTTTGGAATAGGTCGTTGTCGTATTTCTCCCAGGCCTCCCAATTGCCGCTTTCGCTAGTGTTGGCCGGCTTGGCGAAGCGACCATTCTCATTGATTCTAATAAGTACCCAACATATTAGCGTTCCTGAACTGGTATATAATGTTCAGGTTGATCCTGATGTGAAGGTCTTACCCTGCTAGCTGCGTTACAACATAGTTGTGAAATCGATTGAACATCTGAGAATACTAGTTAGTATCGACCCGTGATAGTGGAAATAGAGGCTACCAACAATTAAGAATACTCCTACCCCCGGAGGAAATCCGAGGAGGTTCTTTGATGAAAAACAATCTGGTTTAAGGAGTCCATCTTTGAATGTACGCATAGCCTTCTGTTCTTCGGCATTACGCCCATACAAAGGTGAGAGATCGAGATACGACGAAGTCAAGTTGACGTTCGCGTCCCGGGAGTCCTTTACTTGGCAATTAGTTCCCAGATAAGACTAAGAATTATATATATTCTGATAGCTTACCGTCTGGAAGATATCGTGAGTAATGATTGTAGCAAGGTAGAAAAGCACACTCGATATCTTGTTCGGGTGCTCGCGGAATGATGCTTCATCTCTAGCCATGATGCTGTCGTAGATCAGACCCGGGTCTGGCAAGTTGGGCCCCTGGAAAACTTTGGGAGGGGTCGTTCGCGAGTAGCGCGTGTTGGCTGCTCCCATAGCAGGAGCTCCGAGATTGTTATGAGAGCCATCTGCTGTACGGTAGCAAGTATTACCAGTTGAAATCTGACCGGGAGGATGTTCAAGCGCGTTCCAGAGGGTGTTGACGAAAGCGTCGGTAGCTTGTTTACCTTCTCGAGAATTCGGAGGCAATTTAGCTAACAAAGTGACAATACGCTCCTGCAACAGCTGGTTGTCGTCCTCTTCGCCAGAGACTGTAGCATCCAAGACATCTTTCAACGTCTTGTAGTCCTCAATACTCAAGTGTTGCAAGTCCTGAAGAAGACCCGTCTCCTTCGATGTATCATCATTTCCCGGTGTAAACTGATACTTAGGAAGAGGCCCTAAAGCCCTGGTGATAGCTTGAATAGCCTGGGCGAAGGGGGAAGTCATGACTGGTGTATTAGCAGTAGCTACATTGGGAGTTTCCGGTGTCACGGTGGGAAATATGAAATCCCTAGTCCACTTATACAAGGAGAATCCATGAGTTGCCCGCTGGGGGTCTACAATTCTCGGCCGATTCGGCTCCATGCTGACAGACCTTTTCAATGCAAGTATGATATGAAGTTGAAGTCGTCATTGTCATGTGGAAGGCTGCGAGTTACCATTGTACATAAACGGGTAGGTGGATGGACAAAGTGGAACATGACATCTCCCCAAGGCTTTGCTATGCAATCCCAGCACAGTGTATATAAAATCGACACAAGCCATCTTCGTACGAGAATTTCAGCTGGTATTAATTATTAGAAACACGGCCGGTAGCACACAATGACGAACTCGTGTGAAACACGAAGTCCTATAGAAGGTAAATACTATTAACGCGACAGGACCCCAACCTAGTCAACGAAGGTTCCTTACCTATCCTTTTTCCAAGGACTTAAATAGGTATACGCGTAAACTTGACAATTTAAGCTAGTCACATTATACCGCTGCCACATATGCTACGTCAGATACAACAGTCTAAACACTCCGTGAGGCTGGTTTCGGGACCGAAAATATATACCTATATTAAGGTTGACTCACACCAAGAAGCTTCATATTACACTATACAATCAATACAGCTAAGGAAGGATTGGAGTTGCAGGGTTAATCTTCACTATCCGACTTGATATTGTTCGTCAAGGTAGTGGCACTAAGGTAGATTTATCATATGGTTTCAAGCTGCAAGCCACAATCCTCCATCTTATGTTGGCCGCTCAGTTTGAAGATGCCAGTATAAGTGGCTTTCTATAGTCTCCTTGGCGCTTGCGGAGCCGACGAGACTTATCCAACTCTAGTTAAGATCCGTGCCAATGTTGTCTAATCTATAGTATATACACTTCCAGTCGCAATCTTTTAGATCGATCTAGAACGAGCGCTCCTTATAAATAACATACGATAAATAACTAAAAGACGACTCATCAGGTACCCTAATGGGATTGTTTCTTCGAAGTAGCTAATAGTCAAAGTCATATATATCCCTTTTACCGACCTAATTACCTATCATCATTAAGAGCCGTGTTCAAGCATAAACATTTTGAATGAGCTTATTGAAGTATTATTATGATACGTTCTCCGGTACAGGACGCTATCCCTGAACCCTCCACTTACCTATACGCTTACACGCGAGACACTAGGAAACGCGCGTAAGCGGATATTATATTCGACCTCAGCTTCCACGCAAGATCGGGACGACGTCGTACAAACTGCTTATGCAGGGGCATATTAATTAAAGGCTTAAGTTGACCTTCACCTAGGTATAACATCACGGCTCTACCTATACCGTGCTTTGATTTGAGTTTTCACGAGATTAAGATAGCTTATAACATATGTCTCTTCTAAGGTACTTGAGTCTTCTCAGGCCACGTAAGGAATTACGGATAGCCGGGGTGCTCTACTTTGTAACTGATATGATTTAATATTTAAAAGGAGTTAGTTGAGTTGAATTATAAACCTCCTTCTGAGTAGCTGCATTCTCCAGATCCTTCATGAGACGGGATATGCACAATTGACATGTCAGCACTCCTTACGAGTCGAGGATCTCCTTCGATAAATAACTCAGACCATAGTGATAGGACAATGTTATTACCTATTCAGCCGTACTTGGAGCTGGCAATAGATCGGCATAAGCTATCATGAACTTGATGACCATAAATAGCTGATTTAATCTATTGAGACTCCTTTCAAAACAACCTAGTCATTTCAACTGAATTCGTATCTTTTTAAGTACTCTTACCACGTGGGTTGTTTATTTACAGATTCATAAAATACCTACCCAAATGCATAACTACCTGCCTCATATCTATGGCACCTCATATCCTTTAAACTATCGGTGGCGTCGTCGGCATAAAACTATTGTGTGGGATTTGAGCCATCGATCTGACTTCATCTGATAGGTAAGAACGCATCTCACATCCCGCTTAGATACACTCATGAAATCATGACCACAAATGTTAGAAGCACGTAAACATTGGTATACTCGCTATTCTATCTTCTTGCTTCACGAACAACAACATGTTGAGCTATTGCCTAATTATATAAATTATCGTATATCCCTTCACGTGACAATGGCGACATATCGAATGAATATTACGAATACTATATGCATTGGTAATAGGTCCATGCGGGATCCTCTCAAGCCCCTCCTAAAGGCGATTACGTATCCGGTTCAATTGAAGATGAGGTTTAGTTCACTACAATATTTATTATAGAAGATATGAGTGAGAAGCGTAGAATCAAGTCCGTAGCCGTTGTTGGCGCGGGCGCAGCAGGTGTGTGAAGCCATCATCTTTAAGACTTTTACATATATATATTCATATGTGTGGTACTTATACTTTCTGTGTGAATTGACATACGATAGGGGCCATCTCGGCGGCTGCATTGAAAGCTGAAAACTACTTTGAACGGATTCGGGTATTCGAGAGGCGGGAGACAGCTGGGGGAACATGGTACTCATAACCCCTTTTATGCTCGTGGCCAAAAATAATCACGCCCGCTTACACATTGCAGGATCTACGACTCGGATCCGAAGCCCGCATTAGAGGTGCATCCGGGAAAGTTACCTCCCGATGTCGATCCGCCGCTGGAGATCCCGAAGGACCTCCCGCAGATAACACCACCGAACCAGCAAGAAAGGTTCTCTAAGACACCTATCTACAACTCTTTAACGTGGGGACTCGGTTCGAATAAATATGATGAGCAAAAGTGTTAACACCCAAGTAGAACCAATGTTCCCGATATCGCCATGTGCTTTTCCGACAGGAGGTTTGCCTACGGGCCCTTCCCGCCGCATCATGTGCCCAAGCAGTATATCGAGAGTTATTTCTCATTCCACAAGACGGACTCGCTACTCAGCCTCAACACGACCGTAGAGGATATCACCAAGCTGAAGCCCGATTCGAAAGATGATCTCGAACGGTGGAAACTGACTCTCCGGAAGTACGACCCATCTCGCCACGTCGACGTCTGGTGGGAGGAGGAATTCGACGCCGTGATCCTTGCTAATGGACACTACTCCGTCCCCTACGTATGCCCTTAGTCCCCCCTCACCCGACTTATACAGCATTTTCTCTCTCTTCCCTCTTATTAACACCTCCTCAGATCCCCTACGTTAAAGGCCTCGAGGAATTCACCCGCAAATTCCCCGGCCGCGTCTCCCACTCAAGTACTACCGCTCGCCCCTCCCTTCACCGGCCAACGCGTCCTCGTCATCGGCAACTCCGCATCAGGCCACGACCTAACCGCAGACCTCGCCTCCACCGCGCGCCTCCCGGTATTCCAATCCCGCCGCTCCAAGTCGCGCTGGGACGGGCCCTCTCCGCCCCGGGATATCCTGGAAGCCCGTGATCAGCGAGTTCACCGCCTCGGGGTCCGGCAGCATCATATTCTCCGACGGGACCGAACTGACCGACATCGACTCCGTGATCTACGCCACGGGATACAAGGCGTCGTTCCCGTTCTGGAACTCCGCCGCGAATAGTAGCGACGGCGGCCCGTTGTGGGACTATACAAACGGCAAGCTCGTGGGCAACTACTGGCACACGTTTTTCCGCGCGCACCCCACGCTCGGGGTCGTCGGCGTCCCGCGTGTGCTCACGTTCCGCAGCTTCGAGTACCAGGCCGTTGCGCTGGCGCGGCTGTTCGCCGGGCGGAATGCGGTGCCGCTGCCGGCGGCGGAGGAGCAGGAGCGGTGGGAGAGGGAACGGTTAGAAGTCACGCAGCGGGAGGGCAGGAGGTTCCACGATATTAACTGGGAGCGAGGGGAGACGGCGGAGTGGCTGGAGGGGCTGTTCCGGATAGCGGGGCTGGGCACGCTGAAGGGAGAGGGCAGGATACCGCCGCCGCTGACCAAGGAGGTCGTCTGGGCTATTGAACATTTGAGAAAATATCCGGAGCCTGGGAAGGGGAAGGATAGCAATGGGGAAAGTGATGAAGAAAGAGATAAAGAGGGAAAGGAGAGTGGTTCAGTCGTAGAGTCCGAGAATGAGCAGGCGAGCATTCAGGATGATGGATGGGTACTGGTTGATAGACGACATAAAGATTTACTAGGATTCCTATAGACGAAGCCGCCAAGATCGAGGGACCGAGTATATATAGGCACATATAACTATAAGTACATAGCTCACTAGGATTTTGGGGTTATATACATCGGCAGAACTGTCTGTGTGAGATTGGAATAATGATACACGACTTATCATATAGATTAAACAACATTTTCAAAGAATTATTTCATATTTGTACCCAATTTTCCGCGTTAATATACTGCGTGAACATTCTGAAAATGAGCAAGATAACGCTACTAGACCCGTTATATACAACATAAATTAGTTTTCCAAAATGAAATTCCTGTGAAGGAATGTCCTCATGTACGCTTGGCCGAAATAATAACGCCGCCCTGCTAACCCAAATAAAATGACCCGATGTGCTCAAGTAAGATTACGAACATGCGTATTAAACACATCGTTTCGCCAGCCACCCGCTTCAAACTGCTCGATGCGATCACCAGCTCGAGACGCCTCCTCGTGCCAGATCTTAACGACGCTGCCTGGGGCATAGACCCCCTTGAAAACACCCCGACCTGGCTGTTCGACACCCACTCTCGTGTATAGATCAGGATCCTCTTCAGGTACCAGTCTCGCTGCAACAGCCCTGATGAAAGTCCACAGGTCCTTCGGATCGGCGATCCTCGTCGCGCGTAGACGTTCGCGAGCAAACAACAATTCACGGTTCGCGGCGTGGAGCAGATCGCTGATGGCGGTAGCAAGCTGAGCTTCCATCGTCGCCTTGAGGATGGGGCGGAGCACTGGCTTAATGATCCAGCTTAGCCAGGAAAATTTACTCTTCCGGAGCTTGTAGTTTAACTTATGTACCCTGACCTTTACGCCGCGTAGCGTTAGGATCTGTTCCAGGCGCTCGCGGCAGATCTCCACTTCGAGGTGGATATCGATGCCGCGCTCGTCTAGCGCAAAACTCGCGATGCCTTCATCGGCTAGATGGAATAGCCCGCTATGAGCACGTAGCCAAAAACCGACTTCGTCTGCACGTGCCGAAAGTCCGTCTATCTTGATGAGCATGAGATTCTTCATGCTAGCATTGGTTCGGAAGCGGGCTTTGCGGATTTCCACGTCGTTATACGTTTCAATCTTTAACCTGTACGGGAGGAACGACGTGTTATTCACTGTAATTCCGGGTTCAATAATGAGGTTTTCCAGTAACAGATCGACTGCTGGTGTGCTGACTTCGAGACGCGGAATTGGTACGTGCTGAACGGCACTGATGATAAGCGGAATGAAGACATTTAGCGCGTCATGAATCAATTCTGTATTCGTAGCTGAGTCGGTGGGAGAAAGGACACCAAAGATACGAAGAGTAGTGGTTGTTAGATTATGGATATCTTCGTCTTTGGCCACGCTTTGGAACGTAACAGATAGCTGTTGTAATAGTTCATCGATATCTTGTTTCAGACTACTCTCTGATCCGACATTCTTGCTCTTTTCTCTCAGCTCCCGGAGTTTCTCATCTGCATTGGAAAAGAATTCGGGGTCCATAAGGAGCTTCTGCAAGCTGTCACCGAAGTCCTGTAGCAAATTCTCAAACTCGGGATCATTGTCCTTATGGCCCATAACCTTCTTCAAAAGTTCTTCGCACTTCTCCCATTCATTCTTATCACCGAAGCTCTTAACAAATTCCCAAAGATTGGTGAGGGCACGATCCGTCTCCCGATTTTCCTGGACGTCGTCCTGGGCAACTTCGACTAGTTGTTCAGCGGCTCTCGAGTAGACAATAGCGTAACGTTTGATGAGCAGTGAGAGTGTTGATACGGAGTCCGAGTAGTCTTTGCGTTTGCGGAGGTTAAGTACTGCATGCTGTAAACGCTTTAAGAGTGTCTGGCCCTCATCACCAGAAAGCTTGTCTTTGGCACTTTCGACTGTAGCGCTTGCGACTTCAGCACCTTGGCTCGCAACAACCTTACCGGCGTCTTCGAACTCGTCCTCAAGGTCTTGAGCTGTCGGTGGCTGGCCGTCACTAGTAGTTGCCGACTCGGCTATGCTTTGCTGTTCCTCATGCGACGGCTCTAACTGCTTGCCTACTTCCTTAGCAGCACTACTCAAGGCGAAGGCAGAATCTCTAAAGACTTCGCGGCCGACTATATTGAGATCATGAAGGAATGTCCTAAAATCGGGGTTCGTAAGTAGTAGCGATCCAACGGTGCGCACACTTTGGTACGCAGCAGCAATGTCAGCCTTTGTTTTAGTTTTCTTGGCCCTTGCGCTGAGATCGTCCACGTCGATGGATATTCTACTTTTCGTTAAGAACCAAATGAGATCTTGGAGTTGATCCTTGCCGTTTTTATGCTGCAGTAGGGTGATGAATTGCTGCAGCCATAGCTTGGTTAGACGCACCAAACGGCGACCGCTGTCGGAGAGGTCTGGGTTCTCGGGATTCAAGAAGTCGCTTGCTAATAGAGTACGCAGGTTAACAATGGTTTGTTCAGTAGTCGGCATGTAACCTTTAGTTAAAGCCCTGAGCATCTGGTAGCTATGAAGCTTCCGATACAGCTCCCGCTGCAGGTGAGTGTCCTGCTCATATTGAGGGAGTAATGGTTCTCGCTCAGGGTCAGTGCCCTTCTTTTTTAATCCAAAGCAAGAAGATAGCATTGTCGTTAGCTGACCTTAAGCATGTCCCTCTGGAGGATTGTCCTTCTTTTCCTCCTTCCTGGTGGAAATGGTGATGGGTTGTAATACATTGATGGTGACATTTTGGAAAAGAGACAGTCTTGACGAATAAATGACGTCTACGTGGAGAACGTATCGAGTTTAAGCTGCCAGCTCAGGGATTAAAGCCACGGTACTTTGGTACTTGTAGCTGGTTAGACCGGAACTATTCCGACTTATAATGCATGCCAAGACATATAGCTCGAAGCTTAATATTCTGCTCCGGCTCTTCTTCCCTTCCTCCCTTCCAATTACGAAGGCTTCATCTTTTCTCATCTATAACTTCACGTCCTCAACAAAGTGAACCGAATGGACTCCTTACTAACTCCGACACTACCATGTAATGAGATATCTAACTTAGGTAACAGAGAAACCAACTGCGTCGCATTGGGCTCCATTACCATAAAACAGACATGTCAAAACCAACGCCTTATACCCAAAGTGGGAAAGGTTTACGAGATGGCGGCAGGACTGTCGTCCCGGTTGTCTGACCACTCCTGGCCTTGCTGCCTTGTTAGAGATTCTAGATTAACATTGTGTGCAACGTGCTACGCTATGCACAACATCGTGGCAGTGCACTACAGTCCCACCAATCAGCCTGGTGCCTTTCACTCACGACTTCACATAACAGGATCTTCATATATGCATATTTTAGTCTGCCAAACGAGGGTTTCAGTGCGGCTGAGAAGCCAGCCCACAACGACACGTAAGCTAAGCGAGCCTGTAGTATCGACGGGAATGTCTTCAGAGAAGCAAGAAGGTGCCACGAAATCCTGGTGGTAGCCGAGACCTTAAGTTTACCGATACATAGGGTATTCTGCATGTCTTAAGGGGCTATCTACATCGATTCGCCGCGAATCAGACCCCAAAGCTGTTTGTCTCGCTGTATCTATACAGAAGTATGACAACGCTCCCGCAAATCCGCGGGCTCCGGCGGCCGTCCACGGGTATGACTACACCTATCGCCTCAAAGTGTATACGCCATTAGAGCGCGTATCACCATATACGTAGCCAATTTGTATAGATGAGATTTCTATTCTAGTTCTCGTAGGAACAACATACCCCCCATAACGCAAGATGGGCATCCTGATCTTTGTAACCGACAGAAAATAGAACTATTCAGAAGATACTACCCACTCTCACGATAGGCTCGATAACGAAAAATTATCTCAACTAGGCAATTCGCCGACCCGCAACGTCTTACCCTCGCTTTCGCCTCTATGCGCTACTCGCGAGTATGACTAGACATGTCTCTAATTCAGTCCGGCCCTCCTTTAGGCTGAGCCGCATATGAAGTAGGTATCCAGACTGATATAAACCTTTGTGAAACCCATACCCTTGGAACCCGCGGTCTTGCTCTTCCATCTTGTAATCTTTTAACTAATAACACATTTATTTTCTACCGTGAGAACTGTTTTACTCCCTCTGAGTTTTGTCTGTTTCATTATAGAGCCATTTGCGCCTGGCTGCCCTGTAATATCCCTTTGGCTCGCCTTCGATCGACTTGAATCCCGTTCCCACAATGAGTGACCAAGCCGGGTCTGACGCCAGTGCCAGCGGCGACGACCTCGCCAACGTCGCCATCTCCTTCAAGGACTGCACGCCAGAAATATGCCCCTACGACCAGTCTTTTTATATGTACCGCATCGACCTAGCGCCCAACGCAGTTTTCCTAGCACTTTTCGGTGCTTCCCTCATCGGCTTCCTCGCCGTCTTTGCTTTCACCCGACGTGGCGGCATGTTTACCATAGCTATGGTCCTCGGCCTCATCTGTGAGATACTGGGCTACGCCGGCCGGATCATGAGCTGGCAGAACCAGTGGTCTGAGAACGGGTTCCTGATGCAAATCTGCGTATGTGGTGATACACAACCCTCTGCTGGCCACTATATGGAGGCGATGACTGACTCGTGTGTTTCTTGTAGTGTCTAACCATCGCCCCGGCGTTTCTTGCCGCTGGCATCTACCTGTGTATCCGGAAGATAGTGTTCGCCTTCGGGCCCGAGAACTCGCGGATCCCGCCCAAGTACTACACTCGCATCGTATGTCTCACACCCCTCACCCCCTTTTTGGCCAATAATGACCCAGGAGTCCACTAACGCTTAATCTCACAGTTCATCCCCTGTGACATCATCTCCCTCATCCTGCAAGCCGCCGGCGGTGGCCTTGCCGCCTCCGCCTTCCACACGGGCGAGGCCACAGATACAGGCGATAACATCATGATCGCCGGTCTAGCCTTCCAAGTCTTCACACTCCTGGTATTCATGGCGCTATCGACCGACTTCCTAATCAACACGCTTCGTCGACGTCGGGCCCTCGGTTCCGCCGCCGCGCTCGACCAGGACCCCGCGCTCGTCGCGATGCGTCGGTCGTGGATGTTCAAGGCGTTTCCGTTCGCGCTCGCGCTCAGTACCGTCTGCATCTTCTGGCGCAGCGTGTTCCGCGTCGCCGAGCTGAGCAACGGCTGGACGGGGTCGCTGATGGGTCGCCAGGACCTGTTCGTCGGCTTCGAGGGCGTCATGATTACCGTCGCCGTCTTGGTTCTTAATGTTTTCCACCCGAGCCTGTGTTTCGGCGAGATTATGGGTCGGAAGTTTGGTACCCCCAATAACAAGGATGATGGGACTTCTCGCGGAGACGTCCGTCAGAGCGATTCCGAGATGCTCCCCGAAGCTAAACCTAGCACTGCCACTAGTTTCACTGATGTTCATGGTAGTAGTCTGAATACGAATGACGTTGAGCGCGGAGTTTGAAGACGGCTTGACTGGTTTGAAGTTCAAGAGTTATGGCGTTCCATAGATAAATGGGCATGTGAACTAGTTGGATATACCTTTGATCATCTGCGAGGCGTTTTAGATTTTCTTTTAGTTTTAAATACCTAGAATTTAGACGGAGCAATATAATAACATTCAATTCAACTATTTTCACAGGGCAATATTGATGACCTATATGTAACTCGTCTGTAAGATGCGAGATGGAAAGGTAGCTTAATTATATATATAATTCGTGTCCTCTCGGGAGTTATGGAAAAGATAGTATCATCACGATCACGGATTTTTAAATAAGCAATAAAGCTCTTAAAAGAGATATTGTATGCATTCACTGAGCTATTCAGCTATTTTCCTAGCGTAGACTGCAAATACTTCCTGAACATGGTCCCGCGAGGCTTTTTGGTTATCCTTTATGAGGGTGGTGGACTGCATATAGATAAATAGTAAATGCAAGTGCCTCGTCCTATTTAATAGTTAACCGACTCCTAATATTATGCTGCGGGCAGCGACTTTGATCTTCTGTTTAAATTCTTCTTTCTTCCAATTATAAGCCGACGATGTGGCTTAAGTCCGCCTCTTGAAGTTAACTCTACCGACACTCCTGTCTGGTAGGTCTCATATTTCCAGCGTACCAGCGCCCGATCAAAAAGATCGTGGGCGTCGTAAAGCCCATGAACAGGTGCCCAGTCCATAAGTGTTGCTGGGTACCCTGTCACAAAGATGGATACTGCCATGACCTCTCATGGAGATAAATAAGTAGGCTGAAATAATCATGGAAGATCATGATTTGCCTAGCTAATGTAACACGACGAAGTTGAAGAAAGGGGAAGAAAAGGGCTAAGTACGAAGTCTACAAGGGGGTTGGTAGATGTGCGTTTGCTGTGTAAGTAAACTACGGGGTTGCTTAACTGCTGCCAGCATCGAGTGGCAAAATTTTGGACTTGTCCTCGAGGAATTCTTGTCTGTGCTTGACGATAGCTTTGGTGATGCGATCGAAGTCCTTAACTTTGTTGGCCTTTAATTCATTAAGAACTTTCCTTAAGCCCTCAATGAATCTGTTTCTCGTTTCACCGGTGAACATGTCCGAGGAGCCGAGCTGCGTAATGATCTCGGCATCTAAACCAAATGACCATGAAGTCAGTTATCCAAAGGGGGGGATGTTTCGTAGACAGGATCAAGTGATTAGGAACGTTAATTCAAAAACTCACCAGGAAGTACCATATTTTCAAAGTGCTGGAACTCGCAAGAATTACCGTTAGGACACTGTTCTCCAGCTAGCACATGCGGGCATAGTGGCCGCATGGGATCTATCCTAGAGCTATACGTCATTGACTTCAAGCCACCCGCTACTTCGTCGAAGTACTTGGGATGAAATCTATATGCACGAAAATATCCAAGAGGGCTATGATAAGAAAGCAGATCCTCTAATTGGGTCGGCTTTTCAGACTCATCCTGGCTAGAAGTCAGTAAGGGGTGCTCATGAGAAGAGCTGTTCTGTACTTCTCCATTCGGGTTTTCGGGTGCGGACGAAGCCGGTTCCTCGCCCGGCTGAAACGGTCCAGTCCCATTTAGTACGTCGCCGCTAAGTTGCTCATCAGCGTATAGATTACTTTGCTCTTGTGGCGAGAGCGCCTTTGGTACATTATTTTCAAGTCTCAGGGGACTATTGTGGTTAGGGAAGCCGGCATCGATTGTGGTCGGTAGGAACCATCATTGCTCGGAGAAGTCTCTCGAGAGGGTTTCTCAGGACCGTCTAGCTTAGATAGATCTTGTCTGTCAACCTGAACTTCTGAAATGTCGACCATTGAGTCGGGGATAGGCTGGCTCTCTTCAGTAGACATGGTCGCAGAATTACCCTGCAGAATTCCATCAATACCGCCGGCCTCGACCTGGGCGTCTCCATTGATTGCAGTAAAGTCTTGAGATGGTTGGATATCAGTAACAGGAGGCTCGTTGTCAGTAGACGTGGACTGAGATGGATCTAAATCAAGCTGGGCACCATTTGAATCAACTTGCTGGTCGGGCTGAGTCGAGTCTCCCTCCGTCATAGAAATGTCTGTCACTTCTTCAGAATTTGCCTGCTGCTCACTAGAAGGCTGTGACTCGACTTGATTTGGTTGCGAATTGGTTGTTGCTATAAATGTATACATGTTAATATCCTAAAAACACGACACGGGGAACGATGCAACGCTAGACATGGTAACTAAACTCACTAGAAGAAACGGGTTGATTTTGTGTACTCATTTCGACGGACATAGGCTCTGCAGGAGTTGCTAACCGCTCCGCTTCGTCGGCTAGTCTGCGCCGTTCTTCCATGCTCGCTTGAATTTCAAGCTCAAGTCGAGCTGCTTGTGCAACGGCTTCCCTTAACCTGTCCTGTTTCTCCTTTAGGGTAGCTTCCACGGTTGGCAGTTCGTAGCTCACGATTCTATCGCGTCTCTTTACGTCGGCCGCCTCAGCCCTCTTTTGCGCTGGAGAAATTTCTGAGACTTTAGTGGGCGTAGTCGATTCTGTTACTGAAGGTTGAGTCTGAGGCGACTGAGGAGCATTAGTCTTCTTTGCAGCCTTTTTGGCTTCGGCTTCAGCAATCAATCGCTTCGTTTCCTCGATCCTTTTATGTAATAGATCTAGCTTAGCTCCGTGCACAGGTGGTGTTGGTGCAGTACTCGAGCTGGGACTCGAACGCTGCTTCCGGTTTAGGGAATCCGACAGTGGCGGAAACGCTGCTAGGGGAGTTTGCCGGGGATGATTGATTATTTCATTGGATGAGTTGGGCTCATCGGTAGGGGAAGCGATATCCATCTCAACATCCTCATCGTCGCTAACATCAATGATTAAGGTTTCCTGGGTGCGGGTCCGCTTGAGTGTGCCGGTAAGAGTTGAGTAGTTATCAAAGTCCGATGCTACCGGTCGCTTTAGATTGCGATTACTCGGCTGTGTTGATTGAGTAGTCAGAAACAAACCCGGATACCTCCATCTCTTGACAAGCTTGCCTCCGTAGATGCAGAGCGCCGATTTGCTTCTGGGGCGGGTACCGCAACTGTACTAGCGTTCGTGGACGATTCCATTTTACTTGATATGGAAACTTTAGGTGGGTGTCTGGTAGGAATAGATAAAGGCGTCGTAGATTGAGCTATGTTTTCAGCAGCTAGCTTTTCGGCGAGGGCCTTCTCCTGTGCTTTCTTCAACTTGGCAAGCTTTTGGTGAAGAAGTGCGTTAGTCTCGGCTCGTGTTTTTGGTTTCGCCGGAGAGGAATTCGTAGAAGTTACAGCGCCCGCATTAGTTGAGGTTGGTTGAGATGGTGGTGTTGATGCAGGAGGCTGGACGGCACTTGCGGTCTTCTGTGCCTTTGCTGCTAATTTCCGGGCAATTTTGTCTTTCCGTTCCTCAGCGGCAGTCTTTTTAGTTGGCTTGATATTGTCAGTGGCACTAGTATCCATCGTAGTTTCGATCGTTGTAGATGTTTTTGGCTTTGATATAGTTGGGGACTGTTGAGTTTTGGTATTTTGCGACTCGGGTGTAGCCTGAGAGGGGTTGGAGGAAGCAGCTGGAACCTTTTGCTCACTTTGAGTCTTTTGTGCTGCAGTGGGTTTTGGTATTGAAGCTTCCAGGCCCAAATCAGTGAACAAGCCCTTGATGAGCTTCTCATCAAATCCTTCCTCGATATAGTCTTGATATCGAACCTTCAAGGGCCATAAGCCAAGGATTGCTTCCTGTGCCTTCTTTTTTGCTTCAGCTACAGAACGGAAAGAACGGACTACAGCATCTTGCGTTGAGTTAGAAGACGTCCCATTTGCCAATGGAGTCTCAACTAATGGCTGCTGTGGGGGTGCCATATTTATCCCCGGTAAAGATTGTATCGGGTTTTGAGTGTTTGGTATTTCTAGTGGCCATTAGATATGCTCAAAGATAACTGATATATGTATTGTGACTTACGCTTAATTCCATGAGCCGCAGGTTTGCTCACTGACACTCTACGCTGAATCTCTCTAGGAGACAGGTAGGGAGAGTAAGAACCAGACCTCTCGCGTTCTTGGTAAGAAGGTTCCCAGTCTTCGTCCGGGGAATACTCTCGTTCGACGGCAGGAAGCGATGTAGATGTACTATTGATGACGGCTTCGCCTCGAGGTGTTGTATCATCATATATGGATGACCCATCCGCGTCCCCAACACTCCCATTCTCATTCCCCATTACGCTAGGGGGTCGAGGAGATGGAGGGGTTGGTACTGCGATATTAGTGGTATCCTTAGGCTCATATAGATCCTCAAATTCGCCCTCGCTAAGTTCCCCCTCTTCCGGAGTAGGTTTTTGCATTTGGGATGGTACAGGCAGATCTCGTTTCTCCATGGTGCTTTTCTGAGAATTAATCTGCTTAGCCGTAACGACAGGGTGATTACCTGCCGATTGCGTTGGAAGCTGTAATGCAGGTTGTGATTGAGGATTCCAGATACTATTATTTTCGGGTCGATATGGCGTAGGTGGTAAAGAGTTACTCATTCCTAGGCCGGGTATATTGCTTGCATTATATTGAAAAGAATTATGGGCGGTTGCGTAGTTGCCCCCGGCAGCGACTGGTTGTTGGAAAGCCCCATAGTAAGGTGGTTGAGCATTTAGGGGAGGAAGTGACTGTTGGCCGAATGGTGGGAGAGGTTGCGAATGAGGTTGTTGGCCCTGATATGGGCCATACCTATAAGGATGCTCTGACATCATGAAAAGAATCGACGCGATGCATGAAGAAGCCCGTTCGTAACGTTGAAGCAGTAGTTTAATATACTAGCTAAGGACAAGAGGATGGTCTAGGTAACGAATAGCTAGTCGCATAAGAGTCGCGTTTATGTATAAGTAGATGCTTATACTGGTCAATTAGTTTTATGGGATAAGAACAGGCGAAGGTGTCGGATGGAAAGTCTGATTGACATGGCAAGGGACTTTGACGCGTCTCCTTCAAAAGCGATAGATCGGCGGCGACGAGCAATGTTTGAATCTAGGGACGGAAAATTTAAGCGGCAAAGATTTCGGACCACCGAGATCAAAGACGGCGTAGACAATGTATTACCAAAAACTTCTTTCACCGAATGCGAAAGATCAAGTTGATTTGGAATTGTACTTTAGTTTGTAGTACTTCCTATAATGATGAGAAGTATTTGATAGATTTCAAGATTATTGTTCGTCAGTTGAACATTCTAACTACCTAACGTAATGGCCCAAGCGCTCTATATTACATAATGATTCTCGAGACCCACAAAGAAATACATACATCCATTGTAATCCATAAATCAAATGTGCCCCCGCTTTAAGTGTACCTATGTAACGAAGCTATCCGGGTACATACCTATGTACATATACCTAGGTACTTTAAGTACCCAAACCCCCACTTACCTAACATTCAGCCAGCACACTATGCGTGGAGATACGCTAAACCTGAGAGCTGTTTACTTTCCACACCACCCGTTGCCATGTGCATTTGCATGTCAACAATTGCCTTCCTTCGTTTCGTAGTACTTGTCTCAACGACAACACCCGCATAGGAACTGGCTCTTTTCTTGGGCAATCTGCCTCTAATAATTCATTTGGAGACGTGGGTTCTGAATTGGTTTCGTTCGCTCAATACCAGCAATTGTTTTACCAGAAAATTCATCCTTGCTATATTCTATGGCATCGTGTCCTATGATACCAATCTCCGCATTTCACGTAGTAACGTTTAAATAACGACTACGGACGATAAACTACGACTAATGAAGCTGAGACTGAGCCAATGATACCTTGGAATCTTTATTTTGATATTGAATGCGTCCGAAATGTCAGTACGAAATAACCCTTTCATGCGGAAGGCCTCACCTTCGCCGTCGCCGTCGCCGGGTCCGAGCGGTGTGGGTAGACCGAAGTCTGCTATATTCCCCTCCCAGTCAAATGTCTTAACGAGAGCAACAACACCACCCACACATAATCGCACGCAGTCGCAGGCATCGATAGCTGCTGCCAACCTCCTACCTGCTGGTACAAATGGCCCCCGACCACACCGAGTCGATTCGAAGAGTAATGGACCAAACTCAACAACCTTTGCACCGTCGTTTATTAAAGCTGAAGAAGACCGCCGGAAGAGCTTAGACCCTGTTAAAGGAATCGAGGGCGAAAATGACTTTTCCGGCAAGAGATATGTCTGGCTTAAGGACCCACAAGCTGCTTTCGTTAAAGGTTGGATAGTCGAGGAGCTCGGGGAGGGCCGTATACTAGTACAATGTGACGATGGCAGTGTAAGTCTCATTACCATGCATTGTCACTTTTATAGTTATACTAATCTACCTGGTAGCAACGCGAAGTCGAAAGCGAAAGTGTGGATAAGGTCAACCCGGCCAAGTTTGACAGGGCGAACGATATGGCGGAGCTGACGCACTTAAACGAGGCATCTGTTGTCCACAACCTTCACATGAGATATCAGGCCGATCTAATATACACCTACTCAGGATTGTTCTTGGTCACGGTCAACCCTTACTGCCCTCTACCGATATATACAAATGAATTCGTCAACAGGTACAAGGGCCGAAGCCGGGAAGATACAAAACCGCACATCTTCGCCATGGCTGATGAAGCGTTCCGCAACTTGGTCGATGAGGGAGAAAATCAGAGCATATTGGTCACCGGTGAATCCGGTGCAGGGAAAACTGAGAATACAAAGAAGGTAATTCAATACCTCGCCGCAGTGGCTCACTCAGAATCTCCGGTGAAGGGCAGAACACAACATTCTACTCTTTCTCAGCAAATATTACGAGCCAATCCTATACTCGAAGCTTTTGGCAATGCGCAAACTGTTCGAAATAACAATTCCTCTCGATTTGGAAAGTTTATTCGTATCGAGTTTACTCGAAATGGAGCAATCGCCGGCGCATTTATTGATTGGTATCTTTTGGAAAAGTCGAGGGTCGTCCGTGTTAATCCTCAAGAACGAAATTACCACGTTTTCTACCAGCTCTTAACCGGTGCCGATAAGCAGATGAGACGAGATTTCTTACTTGACGAATTCGAAGTGCAAGATTTCGCTTATACCCGTGACGGTCATGATACCATATCCGGCGTCTCTGATATTGACGAATGGGAGTCGCTGCTCGAGGCCTTTGATGTGATGGGATTTTCCGACAGTGAACAGAAATCCATTCTACGTACTGTTGCCGCAGTCTTACACCTAGGTAACATTACCGTTGTGAAGGAAAGCCGCATGGCTGACCAAGCCCGCCTCGCGCCGGATGCCAAGGAGGTCGCAGCTAGAGTGTGTAAGCTTCTAGGGATTGCTTTAGAACCGTTCTTACAAGGACTCCTTCATCCGAAAGTCAAGGCTGGCCGCGAGTGGGTTGAGAAGGTTCAAACTCCTGAACAAGTACGACTTGGCATCGATGCCCTAGCAAAAGGCATATACGAGCGAGGCTTCGGAGACCTTGTTACAAGTATTAACCGTCAATTCGACCGCACAGGGCTCGGAATCGACGATTCACATTTCATTGGCGTACTTGATATTGCAGGGTTCGAGATTTTCGAAGAGAACAGCTTCGAGCAACTGTGCATCAACTACACCAACGAAAAGCTCCAACAATTCTTCAATCACCACATGTTTGTTTTAGAACAGGAAGAGTATGCAAGAGAACAGATTGAGTGGCAGTTCATTGATTTCGGTCGCGATTTGCAGCCAACCATTGACCTTATCGAATTGCCCAACCCTATCGGTATATTCTCCTGTCTGGACGAAGACAGTGTCATGCCAAAAGCTACTGACAAATCATTCACGGAGAAGCTGAACTCCTTGTGGGATAAGAAGTCCAATAAATATCGCCCTTCGCGTCCTGGTGCTCGACAAGGTTTCATCTTAACTCATTATGCAGCTGAGGTTGAGTATTCAACCGAGAATTGGTTAGAAAAGAACAAGGATCCCCTTAATGACAATATAACCCGACTCCTAGCCGCTTCTACAGACAAGCATATCGCGAATTTATTCTCGGACTGCGCCGACTCTGACGATGACAATACTACATCTCGAAGCAGGGTCAAAAAGGGATTGTTCCGAACGGTCGCTCAAAGACATAAGGAGCAGTTAAGCAGTCTTATGTCCCAACTTAATTCTACACATCCACACTTTGTTCGTTGCATTCTCCCGAATCACAAGAAGCGGCCCAAACAATTCAATGCGCTACTTGTTCTCGATCAGTTGAGGTGTAACGGTGTCCTCGAGGGCATAAGAATAGCTCGAACCGGTTTCCCTAACCGACTGTCGTTCACGGAATTTCGACAACGATATGAGGTTCTCTGCAAGGATATACTCAAGGGACACATGGATGGCCAAGCCGTGGCAGCGTTGATGTTAGATAAGCTGGGAATAGACAGGTCTCTTTTCCGAGTCGGTCTTACAAAAGTATTCTTCCGAGCCGGTGTGCTTGCCGAGCTAGAAGAGCAGCGTGATGCCTTGATTACCGAGATAATGTCTCGGTTTCAATCCGTAGCTCGCGGCTACATAAAACGACGCCTAGCTTTCAAACGGCTGTATCGCACGGAAGCTACTCGGGTAATCCAAAGAAACTTCAATGTCTACCTTGATCTCTGCGAGAATCCTTGGTGGCAGCTTCTTATCAAGATGAAGCCACTGCTAGGCGCAACGCGCACGGCTATCGAAGTGAAGAGACGTGACGAGAAAATCCGACTGTTGAACGATAAGATGCGACAAGAAACTGAGAATCGCACTCGGCTCGAAGAGGAAAGGCGCAACTGCCACGCAGAATTAATGCGAACGCAGCAGATTCTTGAGAGCGAGCGAGCCCTGGCCCTAGACAAGGAAGAGATCTTTAAACGGTTACAACTTCGCGAGTCCGAGCTCGAGGAGGAACTAAAAGGCGCCATCGAAGACCAGGAAAAACTCGAGAACCAACTAGATGATCTACTCAGTGCGAAGAAGAGAGCTGAACAGGATGTGGACAAATACAGAGCCCAACTTGAGCAAGCAGCTGCTCTCATTGCTCGACTCGAGGAAGAGAAGTCGGAACTCGACACTAGAGTTACAGATCTCGAAGAAGAAATAGAGGCTCTCTCTCGGAAGCAAGCGGACAGAAGTGCACAGGAAGCCGCTCTCGAAGACGAGGTTAAGATGCTTCAGAGTCAGCTGTCGTTGAAGGATCGCAAACTACGAGATGTCGAGGGAAAACTACTTAAAGCCGAGCAAGATGGAGACATCAAATTCGCTGCCACTCAAAAGGAGCTGCAGTCTCTAAAGTCTCGGGAGCAACGCTTAACAAGGGAAAACCGTGAGGCGCTTCAACAGCTTTCTGAATTGTCGAAAACGTCGACGGACTACGAAGAGCTTGTGAGGAAAAAGGAGAGCGAGCTTGCTATTCTTCGCTCCGATAACAAAAAGTTTCAAATGGATCAACGTAATTTTGACGAGCAGAGGAAGACTTTAAACTCCGAGAAAGAGAAGATGGCCGACCGCTTACGTGAAGTCCAGGCTGAAATGGTTGCTATGAAATCTCAGCACTCGCAGCTCCAACGTGAAGCAGAAGATGCGAAGCAGCTACTTCAGGCAAGGCTCTCTGAGGATGCACAAGCAAACCAGAACCGAGAAGTCTTAGAGTCGCAGATCAAGGACCTGAAGGATGAGCTATACAAAGTTCAGATGGACTTAAGCCGAGAACGCCAATCACGAGATGACGTAGCCCTCCTTGCCGAACACAAATATCAGGCCTTGCAGGAAGAGCATGATAGGCTCAAGGAGTCGAAAATAACAATTGAGAAGGAGCTCTATCTGCAGCAAGACACTCTACGACGAACGATGGAAGCCCGAGCGACTGCTGAGAAGGAGCGCGACGAAGCGCGTGACGAAATTCGGCGATTACGAATAGCGAAGACCCAAGCGGAAGAAGCCCGACTGAACGCAGAAGAAGCGGGTGAGCGGAATGCTACTCGTGTAGCTCGGGAGCGAGAGGCTAGTCTCCAGAAAGATCTCGACGCGACACAAGAGCGGCTGCGATGGTTCGAAGGTGAATGCGAAAAGTTGAATCGCGAGATAGAAGATCTCAATAAGTTCATGATCTCGTCTGGAGAATATGGTCTCAAAAATGACCAGGCCAAAGAACGCCTAGAGCGTGAATTAGTCACAGTGAAGGGCCGTCTAACTGCCTCGGAAAATGATAACCGAGCCCTGCTCAACAAGCTGCAGCAAAAGGGTCTCGAAATCGCGCGATCCACCTCAAGGGCTAGTGAGGCCTCGAGAGGACAGATCATAAGTCTGCAGCGCGAAAAGGCAAGGATAGAGGAGCAGAATGCGGTACTCAACAAGCAGCTGGGGGATGCATCTCTGACTATAGCAGGCCTCGAAAAGAAGGTTGAAAAGTTGCAACTCAACGTGGAAGATCTCAACCACGAAGTAGCACGTGAAGTCAAGACCAGCCGCAACGCCGAGAAAGCCTCGTCCAATTACACGATTCAGCTTGCTGAGGCGAATCGAACAATAGAATCCGAGCGTCAGCTACGAACTCAGGCCCAGACTACTGTACGCGCTATGCAAGCGACCCTTGACTCTCGAGACAAGGAGTTGGAAGAACTTCGAGCACAAATGCTGCGTATTTTGAAGGCGGTGGATCCCGAGGTCTCGATTCCAGCCCAGGGTGATGCAAGTCATGATAAGATCATGAGTCAAAACTTCGATATGCTTAGGAAGATTGAAGAATTGCAGCAGAACCTCCGTGTACAAACTGCTGCACGCACCAGTGCAGACGCACAACTGGCCGACCTACGTGCAAACCGGGCAGAGTCTCCGGTACGGGCTAAACTAGAGGAGATGCACCCTAACGAGGCTCCTTTCAACGGCTCTCCTACGCAGAAACGAAGCAAGGTGAACGGAAGGCGTAATTCGGTTCTGTCTACGCCTACTCGCCGTGTTGGTAACGAGAACGATGTGATTCCGGACTCTGGTAGATCAGACCGCACTGCAGATATTCTCAGCTTCAACAACAGGCAAGATCTGAAGACAGAAGTTGAAGAGTTGCAGAATCAACTTCAAATATCGCAGATGCAAAATCGCCACCTCCAGAGCCAACTTGAACGTATCACGCCTACACCAGAAATGAGCCTTGATGATAGCCCCTCGGCTCGCCGGATGAAGAAGCTGGAGAAAGCCAATAACAGGCTGCACGACATGCTTGACGACTCCGCCAAAAAGGTTTCCCAGTTGGAGAAGTCTATTAGGAGTGGCGAGCTGTCTGTACGAGACCTCCAGACCAAATCTCATGAAGAAATTCTTGATCTACTCAACAGTCAAGAAGACTCTAGGCGTGCGCTTCTCCACAATCACAACGACGCCATTGCCGAGCTAGCCGACGTCAAAGAGCATTTCGAGAAGATGAGGCACGAACGCGCAAGGCTAGAAGTGGAGCTTCGAGATACAAAGTCGGATCTACAAGAAATGGCCGTCGCTCGAGAGCAAGAATCTACTAGCCGCAGCCAATTACTCCAAGAGTTTACCGATCTACAGATTCGTCTTGACGCTGAAAGCTCTCAGTTAGCAGATGTGACTTCGAGTCTCGAGATGTATAAGAGTCGTGCCGACGAATACTTCAGCAAACTGGAACAAGCAGAGATCGCCGTCCTGAAGGCGACACGGGCAGAGCAGTTTGCTAAATCCCAGGCTAAAGAGGCGGAAGAAGCCTACGCTGAGATATTATCCCAGCGCAACAAATCAGATGGAAGTATGGAAGATGTGATGCGCCAGAACCAGCGTCTTGAGGAGAAGCTCGAAGATCTGTCAACAGATCTTGAAGCTGCTTTGCAATCTAAGAAGCGTCTCCAGCACGAGCTAGAAGACTATAGAAGCCAGCGAGCTATTGATCTCGAGGACAAGGAGTCACAAATGGAGCAGACTCGCAAGAAGTATCAAGCAGAATTCGCTACACTTACTAAGGAACTTGACATAGCACGGGAGGAGAAGCTCTTCAAGCAGTCCGAAATCATCCGATTACGCGAAGAACTTGATGATCTCCGCTCTAAGTGGGACGATGAAGTACTCAACAGCACGACATGGTCAAAAGAAAAAGCACGCCTCGAGAGTACGCTTGCTGACGTCGTTTCATCCCGCGATGAAGCTGTTAGTGCCCACAACGAAGCCCAGAGCAAAGTTGTTTCCCTCCTTTCTCAAGTCCGTACCCTTCGAAGCTCAGTGGACGATCTTACCGCTGAGCGCGATACTTTAATGAGAGAGAAGTCCAGCATTGAAGCGAGACTCAAAGAAGCCAAGGCAAATCTTGAAGAGTTGGCCAATAGTGAGAGTCCGGCGATGCGCAACGCTGCTAATACAGACAAAGAAATCCTGGACCTAAAATCTAGTCTAGCTCAACAGGAAGATATCGCTGCTGCTGCGGTAGAAAAGATGCGGCGAGCCGAGTCACTAGCTACCGAAGTGCAAAAAGAAATCGCGGCCGAGCGCGAGATCAGCGCCGACCTGTCTAAACAAAAAGCAGAGCTCGAGAAGAGCCTCAACGAAGTGCAAGTACGACTTGTCGATCTGGAAACTAAGGGATATACAAGCGGCAGCCAGGATATTAAATTCTTGCACAAGCGTATCCAGGAGGTTAGTACAACACCAGATCCCGAACATGAACCTCCCAACAGCGTGACAGTATCACAATCTCCAACAACAACAACAACAACAACAACAAGGCCCCTATCTTCTTTATTCCGCAAGCTTACAAGGCGTGTTGCTAATACTCCACCAACACAATAGCTCGAATCGCAGCTTGAGGCTCAAGAGAACGAGCGGTCGAAATCACAGCGTTCTGTCCGCAACGTAGATCGAATAGTAAAGGATCTACAATCTCAGCTAGAGCGCAAGGACAAGCAAGCTGTGCAGCTCAACGATGACGTATCACGATTACGAGACAGGGTAGAGAAGCTCCTAGTAACAGTCGACGAGCTTCAAGCTAGTGAAAGCGATATCCAACTATCGGCCCGCCGGGCTGAGCGGGAATTAAGGGAAGAAAAGGAGAAGACTCTACGGCTAGAGCGCGAGCTCGAAGGGTGGAAACACTTGAGGATGGAAAAGGGTAGCGTGAACGGTAGCGTCCGGCTTAGCACGCCCGCCCTAGAGGGAACGCGGCGTCTCAGCGGATGGCGAAACGGAAATGGAACCGCGGGTGACGCGGACGAGACTGCTAGCCTTGGCGGAACTGGTGTCGAGGTGCCAAAACGGACAAGTAGTATCGGACGGAAGCCTAGCCTAACGAAGGGATTTTTGTGAAGCATTGGGGGTTGGTGGAGTTATGAGGAACATTGTTAATGTATCAACGATCGAGCGGCGGCTCATGTATGTTACGGAACTACGCTTGTATTAATCATGATAATGCATCGAAATGAGGGGGAGGGAGGATAGGATAATATTAAGGCATTGAGCTGGTATTATTTTTAAGGTACGGTTGAATGTCTCTATGATGGTAGGATGTAGTTTAACCTAGCGGCCACCCGGGTTTGCTCTGAGCTTTCTCTTCATTACATATGTCTCACCATAGAGCTGTGCTTCTGTATTGATACCGTCTGAGAAACAGAGTATACGGATGGATATAATCGCATCATCATATAGCAATTGAAGTTGCTACCAACAATAGATCCGAGACATATCATTAATTTCCCGACCATGTGATACACAGCAGCACACAAGATAGTCTTTGTTCACCAGATGTGCGACTTGTTTCATACAACCTGGGCGGACGCTGTCCTCACCTTGAGCTCAATCACGAAATAATCACCATGGGATTCCTTTGTCGTGGAGCGGTAGGGTTTGCTGAGAAGTAGCGCTTGTCAAGCACGTATCCGGATACGCTGTAGCAAGTAGTACCGTAACGATGTTTAGCCTCACATAAGTTAGATAACCGTTTGCACACTTACACAAACACAAGCTTATGCTTACCTTAGATAGGTACTTATAAAGACAGCATCATCATCATCATCGACATCAGAAGGTCTCATGGTTCTAGGACTCAGCATCGTCTATCTACCAGTATCCAGTCAGCCAATTTAGTTACACAATACACACGCCTTTACTCCAGCGTAAGATCTCCTTCTCTCCCCCTCTCTCTTTCTCTCTTAGAAGAAGAGAGCTAGTTAGCTCATAGCAATGAGTTTTACTTACTTCCTCCACCAGACACGCTCCTCCGCCCACCAATGGCATAAAGCACCCGCCGGAATGGGCAACATCCTCGGCTCCCAGCGCGTCTTCTACGTCGGGTACGAGTACTGCCGGGACTCCTCCCACGGATCGAGCGACGACACAAGCGACGACAACGACGTGGTTTACACCCACTATGGCAGGAACCAGTTCTTCCAGGAGCTTTTCGGAGGAGGACCCCCGGAAGGTTGTGAGTCTCAAGAGGAGATTGGGGACTCGCCGGGAGGATGGAGAGGATGGGGAGGGAAAGTAGTGGGGATCCAGAGGAAGAAGGGCTGTGTATGAGTTTTCGTTCATTTCCTAACACAACTTACATCTCCTTCTCACCCCTCTCCCCTTTCCCCCTTTCCCCATTCCCTTTCCCTTTCCTTCATCACACACACCCCTACCGCTCTCAAGGAGAAAAAAAAGGGGGTAATATCGGGAGGAGTCCGACCAAGTATTTAATAGCAGGACTAAACCAGCATATCCAGATAACCCGCGACCACTGGGCGCTCAAATTCCGGTCGGAAATCGACACCTCGAAGTTACCGCGGCGAATCAAAGGGTTCCGGACGAAGGTCCCGAGCCGGTGCGGGCGGAACTGCGGATAAGTGCCGCGAGCCCACACGAAGGGAAGTTTTCCATAGCAGGAGATATTATTGTAAGGGGAAGGGATGGCGATACCACATTTTCTTAGTTAAATACTTTTGAGTTTATGTGATATTTTACTACCTAGGTATTTGGTGGGTAGAAGCTGGGGATATTGATGGTAAAGTCAATGTGGACACGACCAAAGCTACCTAGGTATCATGGTAATGCTGGGTAATACAGATTAATTCAAAGGGACATATAACGTAACTAAGAGGGCATATCGACGGGGACGATCTAGGAGCCCTTTCTGTTAGACCACTGGATAATACAATGCGGAAATACCAAATCATCATACGGAGACGGGGTTAAGCTTCGCCTTCCGTAATTCTTATTGTGAGTAGACTTGGCATACTTATTTGTATGCCTTGGTAGAAAGGTAGTTAATGAAACTAGTCAACTCATTATTCAGTATCTTCTGAAATGTTCACCTAAGTGACGATATACAAGTGCCATATACAAGTGCGATACAAGCTATCATGACAGAAAAGTCAATGAGATGTGGGCATCAAGACTCTTCCTCTCTTCCCGGCCCCCTCTTCACCACCCCTTTTTTTTTCATTTCCATTTTTCAGTTTTTTTTGTCCCCCTTGCAGATAAATCCTTAGACTCCTAATAGGGCTAAATAAGTGTAAAAGAAAACACAAGAGAATATCGTTAGGAAAAGGCCAGTTGCTAACAACAAGGCATAACTAACAGGAAATAAAGTAGGGTGCAAGGGACAATTGGGATCACAATCACCCTCCCTTTACCCCTACTTTGCCGATTAAAAAAAAAAGAGAAAAAGAAAAAGGGAAAAAGAAAAAAGAGAGAGAAAAAAAAAGGAAAGGAAATGCCAACGCAATGACGGCGTGACGTTCCAATAATACAGGACGGTTGCCGGCAATAGGAATTTGTGATAATGTATCACGTCGTCTTCATGATTATGCGTTGTAAGCTTTTTGGGTACTGGAATGCCGTTGCTCTTTGTGGTTGGGCCATTGCTTGTTGTGCGTAGGTCCCTCGGATACTCTCCCTATTCAGGGCTCTCCTCTAGGCTTTGCTCAACCTTTCGAAGTCGCTCCTTTTTTCTTTCCAACCTAGCTATATAGGCTGTCCATCGGGCTGCGTGCTTCAACCAAGTATTTTTCCACGTATATCGGCGCCGTTGTCCTGCGCGGAGTTCTTCGTTGGCATACGAGAGAAAGTGGAAGCCCCCTGCAATTTCGACTATGTCACCTAAAGTTGGCTTGCTTTTAATCTCATCTAGGCGACTGACGTCACCGTCCTTGATTATGCCCTGATAGAATTCACAGATCTTCAAGGCGTCAAGGGGATTTAGTACAGCAGAAATATCTTCCCAGGCCATATCTTCCCGGTCTAAGTATTGGGAGAAAGATACTTCACACTGCACATCTGCTCCATTCCAACGGATATCGTGTATTGCGAGTACGTGAAAGGTCAATAGACCATCTGCACTGTATCTCGGTACATCCCTAACTAGTTGACCTCGTGAGTTGGGCGGTTGACATTTACGTCTCGTCCGAGAAGAGATAGTTCCATAATCACTATTAGCTCTATCCAGAGCCACTCGGTTTTCGCCCGGAATAAGAAGATCTTTAGTAGAGAATCTCCGCAAAAACTGGTCGATCGCCGGGAAGTTGTTCATCTGCTTGAACCATTCAGGTCTATCCATGCCAATGCGTTCTCTGCGATATTCCACTAAAAATGTAATAGTTAGCAGAAAGCTCATATTATAGAGTGAAAAAAAAGGTTAAATCACGTATTGACTTACGTGTTTTATTGATTTTCTCTATCAACGTATTAGTGGCTTCACTATGGTGACCGTAAAGGAAATCTAGTCGGAAGAAAGGTAGGTTCCATATGGTGTGCAGGTTGTCAGGGTACTTAACGAGGCCACGAAGATGCTTGCGCATCTCATCGCGCTCGTCTGGACCTGAAGGTCCTTCTTCCAGTTCCAGAGCGGCTAAATCCCGAACTAAAGTGAACTCCTTGACGCCAGTTTGACTAAGGATTGCCAATGTGATGTGGTCTAATGGGTGTTCAGGGTTGTTCACATACTCACTCCAGTCGTCGTCCCAGCAACATGACTCTAAGGCAATTCGGCGAATTGCCTGGCGGCGAGACGGTGTGATGGCTATAAGATATCGGCAAAGAAAGACTACTTCGTGAAAAGAGAATACGTTGACCTTATAGAACGGCTGGAAGTATTCAAGCTCAGCACAGATAGTTCGACACACACCAGTAAGCGAAACATTGGTTGGCAGCGGTTCGATCCGGGAATATGGTGGAAGCTCGCTGAATATTTGACGAACAAACTGGTTTGAGCCTCGGCATCTTGGATCCGGTTTAATATCTTCATCGATATACACTGCATACTCATAAATTGCGAGTCGGATCTTTGGAAGACGTTAGTAATGTTCTCTAGTAATGGGCATGGATTGACACAAAGGATTATACGTACTTCTAGAGGGATGGTGAGAAGTCTAGACGAGTTGTTCGCCTTGGTGAGAGCGAGGTTGGGGTGTTGCTGGTCGCCAAGGTCAACAATACCTCTCTAAGAGAATCCATGGTGTCGGACCAGACAGGCAGTCGGCGGGCAATTGAATCAATACTGATTGCGAACTAGGATTCGACAGTGGGAAGATGTGTCGTTAATACGATGTAACTGAATAAGACAACGGATATATTAATATCATATACCGATGATATTAGTATAAGGCGTAGTAACGATGCGTTGTAATGGAAAGACGATATGCTGATGAATGAACGGCGTCTTGTAAGAGAGGGATGGAGTGAAGGATATTTGTACTGGTTATTTATGCACAAAGTTTGCATCCAGTAAAAAGATTCTTTAGTAGTAAATTGGCAGAGTGGGATGTTTAAATACCTGCCTAACAATGTCGAAGAGCTGGGAAGCGGCGATGTTCATATTGTTAGCGTGGTTGCCGTAGATGTTACAACTAGCGGCGTTGCCATGGTTAAAACAGCTGCTAGAATTGCGTATATTGGCAGGTACGAGTTACTTTGAAGGTACCTTCGACAATGAGGGAAAGAACGGCGTATGTGAAAGATTGCACTTCGTACCTTATACGTAAATTAGGCAGGTACGTCAGGTACGTCAGGTATGGTAGGTATGGTAGGTATGGTAGGTACGGCAGGTATGGCAGGTACTCAGATCACTTCATTGAGCGTACCTACCTCCAGTCATCAGAGAACTCGTTTGTTGCCAGTACTCTCTAATGTTTACCTACGGGTAAGTGCAACACATGTCGACTAGAATGGGTAGCAAGACCTTAAAATTGTGAATAGCATCACATGCTGAGGAGGAGCTTTCTAAGTTGAAGTTCCCATAGAACCGACAACTTTAATTAGTAGAATTAGAGTAAATAATATAAATCAAAATAGCTAGCTATTAATATGATGTAGACACATCTCTACACCATGATAATACGCTCTCATTTCTTTCCTTATCGACTACCAGGACGCGTATCGTTCCAGAATATTCAGGTCTAAATGAGAAAAAACTTTCAGAGAAAACCAGACAAATTCCTTAGCCTCTAGAAACTTAGACCCCTAGTATATCTAACTAGTATTAATATTTAATTGTTTGAGTACCTAATATATGCCTTTCATAATTCCAGACAACTACAATATGCCTAATACCTAAAATCAAAAGGCCCCACAAAAGGGGAAATAGGGGGGACTGCTAAATTTTAAACATTTTACAGATTATTTCACGAGCACAATCACCAACGATTCTTAGGAAAATATATAGTAAAGTTCAAGCACAGCTAAATTTTATTGGGGGTATTACTATTACTACAAGTCCATCCATGTTTTTATACACACTCCACCGCCCCAAGCCGCACCCACTTCTCCCCATCTCGCCGTCATCGAGACAAGGGGAGAAGCCCACTTTCCGCCGAGCCGCCACTGCGTGCCCGCGTATATTAAAAGAAAACCCATCTTTTTGGTTCCAGGTTCCCGAAAAAAAAATATGCAAGTTCGTTCGTAAGGATCGTAAGAATCTTATGTGACGGCTGTTGGTCAGGTTTGTACTGTACAGAGAAAGAAACTCGCCCTCGGTGAGGCTACTACTAATGTGTCATGTGACGATGCTTATGCGCTCTATAGGGCGGCGGCAACGACCATACCGGCGAAGCCGAGGAAGCCCATGCCGGCACCGACGTTGGCAGCGCCGGCGGTGACGATCACCGAGCTGCTGCTCGGGGTCGGGTAGACGGCACCGGTGCCAGAGGGGCAGCGGTGGTCAGAGTGGTGGAGCCACCAAGAGTAGGGTAAGGGGCAGGACCAGTCGGGTTGGGGGTCGAGACCGGGGCCTGGGGAGTAGGAGTAGCAACCGGGACGCTAGCGACGTAGGTGCCGGGGACAACAACGACACCGGTGGAGCTGGGACCGTTGGTGGCAGTGCTGAAGACAAGGCCGGGGACGGTAAGGCTGGTGCTGATGGTCACAGTGCTGCTGGAGCTGGGGATAGTCTCACCAGCATCGTTGGTGCAAGGAACAACAACGGTGGTGGCAACCTCGATGGTGGTGACAGCAGCAGGGGAGCAGTGGGGGTAGCAGTGAGGACGGTGGTGATGGTGTCGGCGCCAGTGGCAATGCCGGGGTTGCTGGGCACGAAAGGAGCGCAGATACCCTGGAAGTAGCTGATAGCCTCGGAGATGACCTCGTCAGACTCACCGTGGGCGTACAGGCAGGTGAAGATGTTCTTGACGAAGTTGGCGTCAGGGCAGTAGCAGGCGGAGTCGGTGTTGTCCTTGCAGCCAACGCTGAACATCCAGGTGTTCAAGCAAGAGGGAACAACGTTAGGGCAGGGAAGAGTCTCGACGGGGCCGGCAGGAGTGCTGCTGCTGCTGCCGGGAAGAGGGGTGGTAGCAGAAGGAGTAGACTCAACGGAAGACTCAGTAGGCTTGGCGGCAGATTCGGTAGGCTTAGTAGCGGGGGTGGAAACACCGATGGTCTCTGTAACAGGGCAGATGGTGGTGGAGAGAGGGACGGTGACAGTGACAACAGTCTTAGAGCCAGCGGGGCAGTCAGGGACTTCAGGGCCACAGCTGGTGATGGTCTGGACCGAGGTAGTGAAAACAGTGGAAGTGCTCAAGTAGCTGGTAACAGAGAAAGAGGAAGATGAGACATCAGCAGTAGAGCTGCTAGCCTGGATAGCAGAGGTAGTGCTGTTGACAATGGGGTAAGGGAGAGTAGGCGCCGAGGAAGTGCTGGCGCTCTCAACCGGGACGCTGCTGCTGGAGGTGGCAACGGTGGACGAAGCGGAGCTGATAGACTCGGAGGCACTGGCAGAGCTGGAGGTGGCAACGGACGACGACTCAGATGCGCTGCTGGCAGGGTATGAGGCGGTGCTGCTCACGAAAATGGAGCTGCTGCTGGGGACGGAGCTGCTGCTGCTAACAACAACGGAGCTGCTGCTAACAACGACGGAGCTGCTGGAGGGATACTCGGGCTTGGAAGGCTTGGAGGGCTTGGGACCCTCGCAGTCGAAGTCGATGTGGTGGATACCGAAGTCGCAAGAGTCCTTAGGCTTAGAGGGCTGCTTAGGGTAGACGACGGTAACATCGGTAGCACCACCGCACTGGGTGTTCTCGACGATAGTACCAGAAGACTTGCAAGAAGATCGGTGCTTGCAAGTGGACTTGTCCGGCATAGTGTAGTGGAACTCAAGATCGCAGTCAAACTCGGGCGAAACCTGGAACCTCTTGATGGAGGTCTTCTTGACACCCTTGTTGCTGTCACAGCTGATCTTGGGGCTCTTCTCCTTCTGGGGTGAGCCTTGCCAGTGATACACTTGCTCTGGAAAGTCCGGGCAGTCAACTCATCCCGCTTACCGAACTTCTCGCCGCAAGTGAAGCCGCTCCACTTGAATCCCCTGTAGGAGTCGAATCCACCGAAGGGGAGATCAGACCAGTCGATACCCTTCACGATATCCGGGAGACACACGTTGTCGGTGTTATCGGGGCAGCTGAATTGGGGGGCATTGTGAAATCCGAAGAAGCCCGTGGCCGTAACCTGGCTGATGCCAGCAGCCAGGGTAACAAGCGTGAAGGAGTACTTCATTTTGATTTAACTTTGTCCTTGATAGGTAGTGGCTGTAAAATTCCTGAGTGAATGTAGTTCCTAGAAAGACTGTATAACAGGAAAAGAAAATGAAAGGCGGAAGTAGGATAACGAATGACCTAGACTTCCAAATAGGAAAGAAGTGACAGCAATGTCTACCGTTAAGGAAAGAAAGTGATGATGATAGAGAAGGAGTCTTTCTGGAGATAGATGCGGAAGAGATTCGCCAACATATATACCGGATCTCAACTGGCAGCCGTGAGCCATTCGTTTGGAGAGAAGGTTAATAGAGTCGTGCGGGTAGAGGTCCCAACCCTGCTCGACCGGGATCTAGGATTGGCTGGACTATTCCAAGCATCCATTCTGAGGCCTGTAGGCACTCGTCCCCTGTTCCAGGATCGAGCAAGACCTAGCCCGCAGGGTGGCCTCTGACTAGGAGGTAGGTTGCCCAAAGCGGCATGGCATAGCTCTGATGGAGGTCGGAATGTCGAGTAGATGCACGCTAGGGACCCGCGTGAAGTTGAAAATGTCTTGGAACTCCACACCAGTTAGACCAAGTTGAGAGCACAGAGCGCGCGGCTGCAAGCCGGGGGTGTCTTAGATCGTGGTGTGGTATTTTCAGGGGGTTGTCAAGGATTAGCTGCAATCTATCCGCTGTTCCTGGCCAGTCAAGTCGGCCCCGAAATGATCATTTTGGCCAATAACAGCCCCTGGTATATCATGAATTGGGCTAAGAAACCGTCATAATGTTCAGATATTCTCTTGTAAGTCACGTTTAGGCGTATGTTCCTGTACCCGATTGCTACCATAAACAGACACCTGCCGCCATTAAGGTTTGTTTGAGTAAGCTGCCAGAAATAAACTGGCTGACACAGCTCTCGCAGGTTGAGTCTGAAGAAGGCGAGAAAAGGATGACTGTGGTGGAACAACAACACCCTCTCTCACATAGACGAAGGCAGAGTAAAACAGCCCTGCTGCCCTGCTGCCCTGCTGCCCCATCATCAGATACTGCCGTCTCCTAGATTGCATATCTGCATGACATTGGATACTTGCCAAAAGCAAAGCAAGACTGGCTCAGAACTTGAAATGCCCCTTACTAGAAGAGAGAGAGACGATGGTTTGTTCAACTTGAAACAGGCACAGCCACTTTGCCTCTGACCTGAGGAGCTCGCCCTAATGCAAGGTACAACACCACTACCACTACCAATGAGTTGCATCTGCACGCTTGCAGCCAAGGCCCAGGGTGGCAACGTGGGACCACCGATTCGATGATAGGATGAATTTTAATCGGACAGCGAGATCTGTTATGGTCCCTGTAACGATCGGTCTTTTTCTGCCAGTAATGCGTTAACCCCGCCTATGATAATCCATCTGTAATAGGATCTACAATTGCTTCGTTGAGCCTTACCTTTACTCTCCTCGATATTTTTTTTTTTACAGCCTAACTGTCACAATGCTGTTGGAATGTGACCTCTTACTGTTGCAATGAACCTCCGTCATACCTGCCTAGGTACTCAACAAGCTAGTGTCATCATAGAAAAAAAAAAAAAAAAAAAGAAGGCTATTATAGCTTAACGAGCTGAACATTATTTGCTCCATCAAGCTATCAAAAATAGGAGTCGGATAATTCGGAAAGTAAAGAAAGCGTACTATGTTAAACAGCATTTAGGGGGTTAGTTAGTAGTGTAAAGTACCTGTAGGTTCCACTGCTAGGCTCAGACTTCGTCAAAGCTTTCCCAATCGGAAAAAAATAGTACGAAATAGATACCAAGGTACTAGAGGTTCCGGGCGATTCTTGTGGCTAGAGCACCGCCATATGTCAACTAAGCTTTTAGCTTTATGGTTTGACAGGGCAAGGACAGGGCAATTGTACCAGGGGTTAAATCGAAGATCTTGGCACCTCCCTAAGAAGCGAGAACTTCCTTAGTACCCTTTAGCTCTTTGACCCTTCTATGGTTTAGCTCTCTGCACTCCGTGAGGAGTTGTCGAGCCCTGCTTTTATGTTTCACTCACCAGCCGGTAACCAGTAACAACAAACTCCGACATCCGTCAGCTTTAAACCCAAAGTCTTACTCATTTTCATTTCCCTTTTTATCTGCCTTTCCCTACGTAATTAGTTACATAGGAGTAGTTGGGCTAGATTTCAAAAAGACTCAACTTGTCTAGCTGAAATATCATCCCTTTCTCCTAGATCCCTATTAGATAATATCCCGTTGATATTCCGAGCTGGCTCAAAGATCTAGACAAGGAGAACCCTTGACTGGCCGCCCACATACCGAGAACCGAGCTCCTGTCCACCATCGTCTAGCGTCCCCTATTCGGACGACAGGGTGGATTGTAATCCACTACGGGGTAAATACGAGCCGCACGCATTACCTGATACCTACCCTTGGCTGATGTGACGGTGTTAGGCTGTTAGCCATTACAGTATCGTCCCATATTCGGCTTGAAAGCCCTTCTTGGAAACGTCGTCGTTACAAAATCTTGTTATCTACTATTTACACAGCCATACACAGAGCATGATAAAGCCGGATTTTTGCACTTAGTTAAGAGCCGTTAAGCTCTATAGCTATTATTGACTGGATCTCCCGAAGCCGGGATGCTTGCCGACGGGTCTAAGCACAATTTCCTGTGCGAGATGAGAATACGATGATTATAACGGTTGATTCCGATAGACTGGTTAAACTTTCGGCTTCTTCATCTCGTTAAAGAAAAAAGCTATGATGTGTGTGATCACATTAGTGACTGTGCGTTCAATCTACGCTATGAGATCAATTCAAGCGACAGCCTAGAACCCACGAGGGATCAACAGGTACACCTACCTCTTTCGGAATAGACTACCGTTATCAGGACCCATGGATGCTGGAAGCTATCAGTATATGTGCCGTCCAGCCATACTCTAGGATCCGATCCCCAATAGTTTCCTACGGTCGGATATAAGTTACCTAACAAATACTATATATGGCTACGGATTAAGTACCGAAACTGAAAGAACAGTTTAACGGAAGGCTTCTTTCACATTAATTCAGTTCCACATTAAACTCTTAATGGGAAGTGAAATAGGGGAGCTTTCCGGAATCCAGCGATGCAACGCGCAGTTACATATTCTTTATTAGCCAGAGTTACCCAAGCGACTCTTGATGAGATGAGATGAGGAGAACATAGCACCTACTACTACTAACTACTACTACACATACTTAGCTTCGGGTCTAAGGGGTCTATCGAATGACCGAGCTTAGGAAGCCTAAGTTTAAGGGCCCAAGGAAGCGAGGCGAAATTAAGTGGTGGTTTGGAGTTTACAATTCCGCATTCAAAGCTTCGTCTAAAAGATTTATTTCTCTAAGCTACTAAATTATCGGGTTCTAGAGGGGGTCGAAAAACGTGCTATCAGGCATTGTTCAACTATTATTAGCTACGATGAGCTGCAATCAGCGCTGATGCGAATGATTCCAGGCTGTCGGGCGTGTGCTGATCTTTATTATAACCTCCTACCGTTGATCCACGGGAGCTAAACGCTGACGACAACAATCCTGCAGGAAGAAGACCCAATTGGACCCCGCGAATATGTGTAAATCACATCGAAGATCGATCTGTCGAGATCCCTTTTTGATTAATTGACGATTTGCACTCCACTATTTCAAGCCTCGACTTCAAAATCTACAACTCCAGCCAGATAGCTTAAAATCTAAGCCGTAATAAAGATACATAAATGTATGCGCATTAAGGGTATCTTATACTTCCAATAGCGACGCTTCTCGCAGTGCCACTAGCATGCAGTCGTCATAATGCGAGCTGCATATATGCGAACGGCATATAAATACCAAGACAGCCTCTAACAACATGGTCATAGGCAGACTGAAACTGAAACACGGCATATCGATTGATCTCACTGATAACATTGATTGATGAATGCACGACAAAGATATCGCCAGTCCGAGCTGCCCGGCACACCGGTAGATATATACAGAGATTAAGAGGAGGTGGCTATGTATCCGGGGATAAGCAATCTAGAAGCGGTAAACCCAACCCGCCTAATTCGGAGATATATCATCATACCTATTCCTATTCTATCGTATGACGGATAACTGCAGATATACAGTACCTAGTAAACCAAACGCGTATACCTAGAATCTCACGTCGGGGATCAATTGTCATGTTATCATATGTTTGAGAAATATGTTTATGGCCTGTCTAAAAGGCAAGCCGAGTTGGTGACGACGGCAAATGGGTTATATCACCTTCCAAAACAGTCAAATATAAGGCTTGTAGGATGTACCACCATTTTAATCCAACAGCCCTTCCCCCTTTTATCTACCTTACATACCTACCCAAGATATACAAAGTGAGCTTACCTACATCTTACTTACATATCTGCTATTTTACATGAAATAAACAGTTGAAACTTATTAGAGATTTAGCAGTTCTATCTTTCGGGACCGAAACTCACCTTCAGCATCTAATGATAGCATCAACCCCAGACCTTAGACCTTAGGTGTGTATTAACAACTACCTAGGTTGTGAGCCATGTACATGTAACAGGTAGATATTGTAAGAGGTCAATTACACAACTGCAACAGGGCTCGCTATTTTTGCCTCGTCCTAGCACAAAAAAACAGCCTCGGCGTAAAAAGAGGCTTTCCTGATCCCATTGAGCACCCGGCATACATAGTAGTATTAGCGGCGCTTACGGGGGCGCTTCGCTATTCCGCTCTATTCTAAAAATTTCATAGTCTGGGTAATTTCCACGAACCAGCGATATAATAGATCTAGCTTGACGCCGTGCTACTACTTACATCACACATGAAAAAAGCAGCATGCTTCGGTACTCGGCGGTTGCATTCACTTGACCTGGCCGAACCAATCAGTCCGATGTGTCTTACCACGCATGCATAGCATTCTCATCTAGTTAGAAGATTCAGTTTCTATTTTCTTCTTTTATTCCTTTTCCCGCCCCTGCAAACGTATAGGTTCACATTTAACTAAAAGTAAATAGTTTAAAACCTAGTCTTGGCCATAGTCTAACCGCCACCAGCCTGCATCCGCCGAAATCTCTCCTCAGCAGCCCGAGCCCTTCGCTCCCGATCGAGCTTCATCCTCTGCTCGGGCGTAAGGCCTCGCACCTCCTCCTCGCGCTTCTCCTGTGCGGATTTCCTCGCGCCGCCGGCGAGAAGGCTCTTCCCGCGCCCGCTGTCGGATACTTTGGGCCCTTCGCTCTTGAGCCGTTGCTCCTCGGCTCTGCGGCGCTCTGTTTCTTTCCTCTCATCTTCTTTACGCTCGCGCTCATCCCGCTTTTCCGCCTCCTCTTTCTTCATCGCCGGAGGTACCCGTGCCGCCTCCCAGTCCCATTTTGTCTCGCCCAGCTCGTGGCGCGCTACACGGAAGGCGTCTCTCGTCGATCGATCACCGGCTAGCTCGAAGGCGGTCTTGCCTTCGCCGTTTTTTACCGTGGGGTCTGCGCCTCCTTTCACTAGTAGTCCTAGTATGAGGGGTGCCGAGTTCTGGTTCGCTGCCAGATGTAACGGAGTCGGTGCGTGGTAGTTCTGAGGTGAGTCTACTGGTTGAAAGAGGAAATTGGCGGATATGTCGTTGTTTTTCAGGTATGATAATAGAGCGGGAAGTTTAGATCTGCGGATAAAAGCCTGCAGCTGTGATGTGTGCAGTAGTGCTGTCTCTTCCTCTTCTGTTAGCTTAGGCGCGCTTGGCTTCGCAGGCTTTGAAGGCGTCTTGGTCGATGGCTCTTCCGCCCCAGGAACCTGGGTTGGGTCCATTTCGCGGACTTTTAACCGCGTTAACTCGATGAAGGACCGCATCAACTCATTTTGAGTTGCCCTTCGCGTGCTAAACGGGAAACCCCGTATGCGCGGGTCATTGGCTCGTAATACTTGGCCTTCGTAGGGGCCGAAAAGCGTTCTGCGATTTGTAGATCCCGTCGCCCGAATAAATAATAGCTCTGCTGTGTCGAGAAGGCCCTTCCAATCTTGTAGGAGCAGCCGGACCTCGTCTGTTAGGGCCTGCTCGTTGTATCGACGAATACTCGAACCAGCTGAGTGAGCATTGCCCTTTGCATTGTCGTTCGCTGATTGTGAACCACCTTGTTTCCTTCTAGTGGTATATCTGTGGAATGTCTTGTGCGCTAGCACTGTTGCTTCTCTATTCAGAGGGCCTGCGGATCCGTGTTTTGTTTGTCGCGGTGCCAATGACACCACCATAGCTGCGAAGTGACCGCCGCCGATCATGCAGAGGAAGATATGCGGTCCTTTATAGACGGATGGCGGGAAGTTGCCGTCCGGTCCTGCTTTAGGCACTGGTATTGGTTCTAACTGCTTCTTCTTGATTATGTCTACAATCGTATTCTCGTCCTTGGATTCTGCTAACGCGAATATGGCGCGGTAGATACCGAAATATGTATTATGAGGTAGGAGAGGCGAGCTAAACCATAGAAGAGGTTGCGCGCCGCCGCCCCTTTGTTTCTTTCTCGTATTTCCATCTTCGTCGTCTCCTTGGATGTCCCCTGCAGCGCTATTATAATTTCCCCCCGAGAGCGTAGCTTGTTTCTTCAGGAGGGTTGTTAGGAGGTTGCTCTCCTTATCGCCGTTATCCTCGTCGTCGTCGTCAGAGTCCAGCGAGTCAGAGCCCGAAAGACTCTCGTCGAGGTCCGCGATCAGCTTCTCGAATTCGGCTTCCGAGACTGGATTTTGCCCGCGCAGCTTCTGCTTGAGGTTGTAGTGGTGTAGGTCGGATTTTAGATGGCTACGCTGGTCTTGCACGGTGGCAAATGATAGGGCGCATAGCGAGCACGACTGCGCGCCTACTATGGGCGACGAGCTTCCAGACGTCGCATCTTGTTTTTGTGATTGTGTCGCAGACTGAGTGGGTTCTGTAATAGAATCTTGTGCGTCGACGGCGACGTCTCGTTTTAAGGAGAGACTGTTGAGGACTTGGTCGGGTAGATCATAGACTGTGTGTTGGTAGGATGGTTAGAAAGTATACTGGACCTTTTTGCGACAATGGAGGGCTGAAAGGGGAATTCACCATAGAGGGGTCTTCGCAGAATATCATCTGTTTTCTGATCCATTTCTTGCAACACCAATGCAAAATAGTATTTCGCTGAATTCGCTGAAGTATATGATTGATGACGAAATTGAGGCCAGGGAACTTTGTAAGAGATAAGATCTAGAAAAGAATGGGGACGTATTCCAAGTTAATAATAGCTTAGCTTTGGCGGGGTAGCTTCTTTGAATACTGATTGTCTTTATCAAACCTATTTAGTTACTGTACCTCCTAAAGATAATAACGTACACTTATATAATAGTTCTTTCTATTAGAGATCCACGGTGGTGACTCAACCGGTCACTTTAAAAAATCTTTAATTCTTCCTTATGACAAATCGGAACAATATTTTCTATGAGTAATAAGTTGGCTTCGTAATTTACACTGCCTCTCTTAATGCGGATTCGAATGTTACCTTAGCCAGTCACATAAGTCGGTTTAGATCATCATATCTTAGCCATTTAGGAGACCGCTCCTGAGACTACTAGTAGAGTAAAGTCGAAATAAGAGGACAATCTTACCTTCAACCACAGGAAAAAAAAAAAAAAAAAAAAAAAAAGAGAGAGAGAGACAGAGAGAAAACTGATTATAGCACAGACTGAACTTAGGGCCTTTGTCGATTTACCTCAAGGGACATCCATTCCGCCGAAGACAATAGGTTACTGCGCCCTGTAATGATTCAATCCCTTTATTTATGAACAAGGGTTACTATGTAAATTCTAGGATAACAATTTCTTTATACATAGGCCATTCATCTTTCAACTTGTTTTGAAGCAGTGCCAATAACTAATGACATAGATGAAAGCTTTGAACTAATATATGTTCCTTACAAATATCCTGTTGGCCCATCCGTTATAGTCGTTGTAGTATCTTCTTCCCTAGAAAAGCAACGGCAGAAAGGACAATCTTCTGGGAAGAATCTTTTCTCCATCGCTAACTCTTCCTAGGTATCTAGCAGTGTAGTGACGGTACGCTTTCTATTACGCTTCTACATATCTAGGTAAGTAACGAGATTCACCATGCCGTGCGATTGTAAACGCCTCACAATCCGCTATGCTTGCCGCCACAAGGAGCAGGAATTCTACAGGTGCTGGCGCTATAATGTTGTCCAGAATTATCTTTGCGTGGGCCAAATGCTTTCCAACTGCGAACCAGAGCGTAGTTCTGAATACGTAGACAGAGCATGCCACGATTGTCTAGAATACTTCGCCCAGGAATTTGGCACGAAAGCCGCATTTGTTGTAAGTCAGAAATTCCTCGAGTACAAGTTTAATAAGGGGCTTCAGAACCAAGCCATCGATCCTAGAACTGTTTCTCGCAGCGCATATGCTCTCTCTCATGAGGCACTCCAGAAACTAGTTGAAAGTACCAGAGCACCTGAAGATGCAAAGGAAGCTGGAAGATCTGGAGCAGCTAGACGTGCGAGAGAAGCCGAGCGTGCAAGAAATATACAGTCGTTCCTGGCACCAAGCACGATGCCAGCCCCGCGAGCTCCGAACAATTCTCCGACTGGGATTCGACAACCGCCGCCTTTAGTCCACCGAGATAGACATCAGGATCAACACCGAAGACGTCACAGGTCGCATACCGTGCATGCAGGTGGTGAGTCTTCGAGAAGAAAGTCCATTCATCGTAAGCCTGTGCCCGTTAGAGAGGGGTTCTCTTACCCTCAATCAAGTGAGCATCACCAGGCCGTATCAGAGATGATGCTTGGACACTCTGTCAAGAACCACGGTAGTAATATTCCCATCGAACTTTCTGACCTAGTAAATGATGAGTTTAATTATCCTCCAAATGCTCGTGGTAGACCGCTTAGCGGGCCGCCGATTCAACCCAAGCCTATTCGTGTAAGGACAAAACCCGACGAGGTTGAACAGAAACCGTCCAACTCTTCCCTGGTCCGACGGATTACCGAGCAAGCCGAGGCACTCGAGATTGAAGGCTATTCCAACCCCAAGCAAGAAAGTGAACCCGGTGTTCCCGTACTTTATCGAGCGCCAAAGGTTCCCACTTGGCGTAAGGACACACCCGCTCCCCATCGAGTACCTAAGCGCGTCAGCTTTGCGGACTCTCCTCCCAAGGAATACGTCCCACAGATTCGCACCGCTCCCGCGACGTTCATACGGGCTAAAACTTCCGTAGACTCACTCAAGGTGGAAACAGGCTCTTCGTTAGATGCGTCGGTTTCAAGTAAGTGATTCCAAATATCTTCATCAACCATCAATGGTCAGGAAATGACCGGAGCCATGAACCAAAGGCTGACCCTGGAACCCTTAGTCCCGCCACGGAGAACTACTGGTGTACGGTTACCAGACACGGCGCAGTTCTACCATGAACGCGGTATCCCATCAACCGCCTACATAAAAGAGGAGAGTCTGGATGGGAACGAGTCAGAGGGGCCTGCCACGCTCGTTTCTATTAGTACGCCTTCCCCTGCTTTTTCCTATGCCGTGCAATCCTGCTTTTGCAACCCGCATGAGTCCGACGACAAGGTATGTCTAAGCTGTCAGGCAAGACGGCGACTTGAACAAAAGTGGCAAATGAAATGGATTTAACTTTCACAACGAGTTAATAAAAGGTAGGGTTGGGCAGGGTAAGTTCCCTTTATGCCATGGATTGCTGGGCTTTGGCTGGTTCATACGGTTCGGTGTTCTATGGCGTAGACATACGGTGAGTTGTGGGCGTATTTGTTGATCTTTCGTGCTTGAACTATACATACAAAAAGCATCTTAAAAAAGTAGGAGAAGAGAGAGAAGCAGAGTCCTTATATTCAGCAATGGACTGAATACTGAGATGTTATGTTTTCGAAGCTACTCTTGTAGCACAAGAGTAGCTATTTTCTCTTCGAAAATGCTCTGGCTAGTGTATTTATAAATAGTAATGTTTTAAGTTTCCGCAAATATCTTGTCCCAAATAGATCGTTCCGAGTTATTGAAATGTGACGTCTGCTACTAAATAATCCTGAACGAGAAGTCGAGAGCACGAAGAACATCGGTTAATCCATTTACTATATCGATAATAAGAGGACCACCATCACTTTTGAAAACGA
This sequence comes from Entonaema liquescens, assembly GCA_902805475.1. Taxonomy (NCBI): domain Eukaryota; kingdom Fungi; phylum Ascomycota; class Sordariomycetes; order Xylariales; family Xylariaceae; genus Entonaema; species Entonaema liquescens. The sequence continues at coordinate 2,260,270 of CADCSX010000008.1, forward strand.
TAGCATAAGCATCAAGAAAGCTTGTCTAAAAGTACAACGTGTATAACATATGATCGAAAAGTATTGGGGTATCATTGAAGTTTGGAGAAAATAGCCTTAACCTACATCAGAGTAGCTTTGGGCCCAACCTAACTCATCTCCTTGACCAGCTTTCGTACCAGCTTCTTCTGCTGGTCAACAGTGAGGCTTTTCTCGTCAGTATCCTTTACTGCCCGTCCGACCACCAAGACAGTCTTAGTATTTTCACTATTAACCCATATCTTCCCATTTCTACCAACCGCGGTCTCGAAAGCAAGACCCGCGGATCCTAGTTCCTCTAACACAACTGCCTTACCCTCTTCGGCAGACTTCCGCATTAAAAGCCGTCTGGCCATGCCGAGTGAGATGTCGAACAGCATGCCGCCGTTCAAGGGGCCTAGACCGTCTGCCTTCCCTGTGCTGGGCGACACGCATTCGAGCTCAGGGTCCATGTGCCGATTCGCAAGGCAGACTCTTGCGTATACCAGAGCACCGGGGTTCAAGTTAGGCCGCGTCTTCTTCGTGGCCATTTCAAATGCTAATTGTGGTAGTATGGCATTGGATGTGTAGCTGGACAACGTGACGTAAAAGTAGTCAACTGCTGAGTGGTGAACGGTTCCGATGACTAGATCACCGACCGTCGGTATATACTATATGTGCTGTGAGTACGTGTGTATGTTATGCGGGTAAACTACATGTAATAACTTACTCGTCCTCCGTTATATTCAACCCATATTGAATTCTTCCTAGGATCTGTGATGAGCTGTCCAGCAACAGTAGGTACCAGCTCATTGGGAGGAATATGTCTGAGTCCCGGACCGAGCCGTAAGGCCCTTTTCGGATGTGATGGAATCAAGGAGGGATCTATCTGATCTCCAGGAAGGACAAACACCCTCTCGCCTTGTGCAGTCGCCATTTTAGTTATATGTTGGTTATATGTTGATGTTGATGTTATGAGAATTGGAGCTTTGAAAATTTGGTGGCTGAGCTACAAAGATGCATGGGCTGGAACGGTCGCTTTTAGCTCTATTCGTGGCTGGTGTGAAGAGTTGGAGGGGTTATTGTGGCTAGGGTTGATACGCTATGCGGAATTGGGGTGTGGTGGGGGTACAGTGGACAGGGATGTGCTGCATCGAGGAACTTTATTTTTTTTCTTTTGCTTCTAAGATCAAAAATTTTGGCAAAGCGACGAAATCCAAAATCTCACACCCCAACACTAGCGAGACAATACTTCTCTAACACCCTTGAATTCACTGGCTTCGACTTGAAATTGTTCCCTACGAACCTGACTATTTATAATCCTTTAAGAAGATCGCATCCATGACTGAGAAGGGAGCTGGCCAACTTGGCGTTTCGCCAAGTGATCGATGCGCCATTGGTATATCCTTTGGTAATTCGTATAGCTCTATTGCTAGTACAACCGATGATAGTCCTGTTGTCATTGCGAACGAAGATGGAGGTGGGTGACATATCCCTAGATTTATACGGCACCTCGCTAATCTACCCTATACTATAGACCGACAGATCCCCACCATCCTATCATATGTCGACGGAGAAGAGTACACCGGAAACCAGGCTAAGGCTCTATTGATCCGGAACCCGCAGAACACAGTCATATCTTTCAAGGACTTCCTTGGCCAAGAGTTCGTTTTTACCTTGGAAACTACATACCTGAATAAATGCTTACCTTTACAATAGATTCAAGTCTATCGACCCTACTCACTGCCACGCCGCAGCTCACCCCCAGGATGCGAGCGGAACAGTTTCATTCACGATTCAGGACAAGGCCGAGGGTGAACCTTCTACCCTGTCAGTGAAGGAAGTGTCCACCCGATATCTGCGTCGTCTTTTACAATCTGCTTCGGACTACTTGGGAAAGAAGGTTACCTCTGCCGTAATAGCAGTACCTACAAACTTCTCAGAGTCCCAAAGGGAAGCCCTGATCCAGGCCGCAAACGATGCTGAGCTTGAGGTCCTCCAGTTGATCAACGAGCCTATTGCTTCAGTCCTTGCCTACGATGCAAGACCAGAGGCTAAGTTGGAAGACAAGATAATCGTAGTGGCTGATCTTGGCGGTACACGCTCAGATGTCGCTGTAGTAGCTTCGAGAGGTGGACTGTATACGATCCTTGCAACGGCTCACGACTACGAGTTTTCTGGCGCGCACCTGGACCAAGTCCTTATGGAACATTTTGCAAAGGAGTTCATGAAGAAGAACCCTAATGTCGACCCTCGAGGAAATGCCAGGAGCTTGGCAAAGCTCAAGGCTGAATCCGAGGCTACTAAGAAGGCTCTTAGCATTGGTACCAACGCCAGTTTCAGCGTCGAAAGCTTGGCAGATGGTATTGACTTCCAAACTACTATTAACAGACTGAGGTACGAGACAATTGCTCGTAAGGTATTCGAAGGCTTCAACCGCCTTGTCGAAGGTGTCATAAAGAAGGCTGGATTGGACGTCCTCGATATTGACGAGGTAATTCTCTCTGGTGGCACATCTCACACCCCTCGAATCGCAAACAATTTCCGCGCGATATTCCCAGAGACCACCTCTATCCAGGCCCCGGCAACAAGCGCAACCGCCATCAACCCTTCGGAGCTCCAAGCTCGTGGTGCCGCTCTCCAGGCCTCTTTGATCCAAGAGTACGAGTCGGATGACATTGAACAATCGACGCATCCCGCTGTTACAACGGTGAAGCACATTACTAACGCTATTGGTGTTATCTCATTATCCGACGATGGCGAGGAGATTTTCACACCCATCATTGCACCGGAGACCGCCGTCCCGGCTCGCCGCACAATCCATGTCGCAGCCCCTGAAAATGGAGGGGACGTGCTAGTGAAAATCGCCGAAGGCGGCACTCATATCAAGGTGACGAAGCCGGAGCCGAAACCAAAGGAGAACGGCAACAAAGAAGATGGCGAAGACGAAGATGAGGACGACAGCGACTTCGACTCCGAGGAGGAGGAAGAGGAGCATAGGGAAAAGATCTGGAAGATCGGCACTCCCCTCGCCGAAGCCGCCGTTCGTGATGTTAAGAAGGGAGGCAAGGTCGAGGTCACGATCAACGTTGCGGGTGATCTTGCGGTTACTATCACGACGAGAGCAGTCGGTGGCAAGGGCGGCGTCAGGGGCACTCTGCCAGCCCCGTAAAATAGATCACCTACTATCTCACCTGGGTAATGTTACTTAGTGCTCTTCGCTTATCGGCGTCGGTCTAGTTAAAAAGGAGGGGAGGGATCGCGACGCTCGGGTAGGCACTATTCGTTGAATGGAGCGCATGTGGAATTCTTTTCGTTCCACCACTCTCAGGCAGAATAGGCAGGCAGGCAGGCATAGGCTTTCGCATAGGGAATAGAGTAGACATGATGCATATACGCATTTTATTTAACTGAAGTCATGACGATATTTATGCTACGATTCTTGTACATCCTCGCTCCTCGTCGTGCAGGCTTTAACAGACCCTATCTTCATGATGGTATAATGTGATTTCATTCAAGACGCGATGTTCTTTCCCGTCTATTAGTCTACCTGTTTTGTGCGCAGCCGGTTCATACCAACCTACTATATATATATAACACCGATCCTATCCCCATCCCATTCTCGGCATATGCAATTCCCACTTCTAGAATATAAATTAGTTAGGTTAACTACCGGTACCTAAGGTTATTCCCGTGGATGTCTAGATATAACAAAACAACCCCCACGCTATGTTTCACACGAAAATATAACAATAGAGCTACCCTGGCACAAGTACAAAAGCCTTAAGCTTTACGCAACAGTCTCGGGTAACGTCCAAGCAACCAAGTCCTCCCGCTCCTCGTACTCGTCGACCTCCCTCGGCCGGCGGAACCCCTCGCGCCCACGATCGCTCCCTAATGTTGGCGCTAGACTCGTCAAGCTTCCGCTACGACTGCGTCCACCATCCGACGCTCCGTCTACACCGCCGCCGTCCTCTCGAAGCGGCTTCCCGAGCCCTCGGTACCGAGGATGTCGCCCGCCTCCCGCGCCTTCCTGACGGCTGCTATTGCTGCTGCTCCGTAGCCCGCCGGTCAGTGTCGGGGAGCTGTGGTCGCTGCCGCCGCTGCGTGTGCGCAGGTGATGCTGGCGGCGCATGTGGCGGATATCAGCGGGTCGCAAGGTATTACCGCCTGCGCCTTCGTCGTCGCTTATGTTGCCGCTATTATTGCTGGCGCTACTGGCGACGGACCCAGAGTGGGAGAGACGACTGCGGCGGAGAGGGGGTTTGTTACCAGGGCGCGTGATGGAATCGGTATCGTTCCACCCGTCGCCGCCGGAGAAGATGTCCTCGATGCACTCGTCGGCCGGAAGCTCGCCGGGTTGACAAGCCCAGCTAGCGGCTAGCGCACGGCGGTACATGTCCTGAAGCTCTGAAGCATCGCGGGACTTGCCGAGAGAGCCGGGGTTATTTTTGGGATTGGGGGGCGTGGAGCCGTCTTCGGATCCCTCGACCGGGACCTGCTCTCCGCCCGCCATGATGCCGGCTATACCACCAAACATAGGAGCTGTTTTGAGGGGAGGCGCGACATAGTTACGCTCACCGTCGATCTGAACCATTAAGATGCCAATCTTAAGCGTGCTGTTAATCTTGCTTTCCTGCATTAAGTATCTCCGGACGATACCCTCTTCAGCCTCCTCGTCCACAACATCATTTTCCTCCGGGTGCGGTAGCGGTGGCGCCATTGTGCTCTGAGGGCTGGTCCCTCCTATGACACCAGGTGGGAGGCTACTACCCGATTTGCTACTGCTTTGTCTTCGGTGCGACATGCCTTGTCCGATCTTCTCTCGCGCATGATCCAGGCTTGCGCTGGCTCGCGCGCCCATACTTCGGCGAGGGAAATTCTCGCTTTCTTCGACATATTCGCTTAGGTTTAACTTGACAACGCCGAGGGGAATCTTCTCGTCGCGACCGCCAGGAACCATAGGAAATTCTTGCAGAACCTCGAATTCGATGGGGCATTCGGTCAGGTTGTTGTTGCGATCGATTGAGATGCGCAAAGGTATAATCTTAGAATAATTATATACAACGCGGTGGTTGATCTTGTCGATAGAGCACTTGGCCGTACGGCCGCGATGCTCGCCATGGATCGAGTTCGGAAGGTACCATTTTACCGTAGAGGTGCCAGCAACTAATGGTACATTATTCAGGTCGTATATAGTAAGATGAAGCTCGAATTTCGGCTAGACGAGGGACAGCAATATGCATTAGTATCGTAAAATATGAGACAGGATGAAGTCAATAATAGCATATGTATATATATACCTTCCGCGCCTTATTAACTATTGGAAGAACACGCATGTTAGCTTGAGAAAATTACGAAATTGGCGCATAGCAATGGGTGTCACGACCAAAGCAAGAGACATTCTTATAACAATTCCCCTAGCGAAGCCGAATAAAAGGAAGAATAAGGGATAGCAGTATGAAGGGCAAGCACAAGTTGTGCTAATAACAACAATGACAAGTTGCCGAATGTAGGCAGAGTTACATCTTCGCTTATTGGATGAATGGGAAGGCAACCGATAATAATATAAGAGAAAGACAGGAATGCGGCTCAAAGAAATATGTATGACAAAGCTTGAGACGGGGGAAAGAAGGACGGCGGCAGCGGACGGCTAAGGGGGCTTACGAGCTTACATACTTAAGGACGCCATAGAGTCTTAATAAAGCCGCATTCACCCTAGCGATGGGAAAGCTGTACATGCTAGCTAACTAGCAGCAAATGCGAACGGCACAGGAGGTGTACTGGTACTGGTAACATGCAGTCATGATTCGGAGCACTAGATAGCGGCTAGAACTTGTTGTTTCGGCTGTCCGGGATTCCGAAATGCGAAATGCGAAAAGCGAACAGGTTTCTGCTGGGTTTCTATTAGAATCATACGAACGAGGTAAGGCGAAATTCGAGATAAGGTAGGCTTGGTAAGGAAAAAGGATTGAATTAGGGGGGGGTTACGTTACCCCTAGCTCGTAGTGCTAGAATCAGCCACGCAGGATAGGGCGACGTCAAGATCATGAAAAGCCAGGGAAAAAAAAAAAGAAAGAAAAGCAATGCTCGTTGGTTCGTTCGAGTGTTAGTTGTGGAAACGGAAATGTTCCGGACCTTGTCGATTTAGGTACTTAGTTCGGATAGGTACCTATTAGACTTTTTTAATTATGTATCTAAGACTTATCGACGTCATCGTTTAATGCCTACGTTGAGTTAGGTTTAAGCTATGGCAATTCTGATGTAGTGGTATCGAGTACAATATTGATACGAACCTGCCTTAAAGGTATTTATATACTTACCTTAACGCGCGGGGAAGGTATTTAAAAATGCTTATAGCGATAATGTTAATTTTAAAAATTTTTATATAAAAATATTAAAAAATAAATTAATTTTAATTTTTAAAAATCATTATTATAATTAAATTAAACGTAAAAAAATATTAAAAAATAAAATTATTTTATTACGTAATTGTTTTATTTTTAAAAAAAAATTTCGAATTTTTAATATAATTTTATATATATAAATATATTAAATTAAAAATTATTTTTAAATAATTATTATTTTAAATTAAATTTTATTTAAATAATATTTTATAATTAAATATTTTAAAAATAAAAATTATATATATTAATTTTAAATATTTTATATAATTAATATTATTAAATAATTAATTTAATAAATTAATTATCCGTTAAATTAATTAATAAATACGTTATGTAAATTTTTTAAAAAATTATTTTTTTTTATAAAAAATTATACGTTCGAATTTTATTTATCCCGTAATTTTTAAGTTTTTTTTTTTTTTATTTTATATTTATTTATATATTTATTTATATTACGTATATATTATAACGTAAATATATTTTTTTTAAAAAACGTATTATATTTTTAAAATCATTTTAAATTAAAATTATTTTAAATTATAAATATATTATATATATAAATTTATGTTTAATTTAAAAGCTATTTAATTAACATTTGTTTCATTACCATGTTTATATAAATCTATTTTAGTAAGTTGATATTATTGCTGTAAACATTTTCAAATACCCCCCCCCCCGCGCGGTAAGGTATAGATATACTTCAAATACTTAGGTATGTACCGCACCTCTAACCTTAAATCTAGCGGAATTTACGGATATATGCGTTAGGTTTAGGAGGTACATTTTGAATGCTAAAACAAGACGCCAGCTACACCTGCTAGGAGGTAAGATAGGTACCTGTCAGACCCACTAGAACACTTTAACATGGGACTACTAAAAATTTGAAGCACATGTTCACGCGCAGCGTAATACGCGTTTATTAATACGCGGTATTCAATCCTTGATGCATCATGCATCATGCATCATGTACCACTTAACGAAGTAACGACGAAAATTTTTGTCTCACTCATTGAAGTCTTTTTACACTCAACATTGACTCCATAACTGGCAGGGTTCTATTTATCGTATTCTTCCTCGGAAGCGTATTTGCTTGCTCTTAAACCACCTTCCGAGCGAATATACTGCCCGCTTTGCCCGTTGACTCATGGCTTATTCATAGAATCCTCCCAGATAAGATGCCTCCGAAACAGGTGTCGAAGGCTAAGCCTACCGGGGGCTCGGATAGTAAAGCGGCTTCAACGAATAAGCCGAAGTCTCGTCCTGAGACTTCTAAAAATCCAGTCCAGTCAAAGTCGAATAAGAGAAAAGATCCTCCGCAGCAAGATGCGGGATCCAAGAACCAGGGGAAGGGTTCAGACCCTAGAACTAGGGATACAAAGCGTGCAAAGATCCATGAGGTCAGGAGTATTGCAGCACAGAAATCTCACGCTGCCTTGAAAGATGGCGAACTGAATGTTCAGTCATTCGTCGGCTCTCTTTCATTTGAGATCAATGCTTTAGATGAGAGCATGAGGCGGACGAGGACATCTCAAACTAGCCGGGCATTTCAGCGCGTTCCCTTCAGAATGAGACGTAGGGCTGCAGCCCATAACTATAAAAAAGTCCCGAGGCGCTTGCGGAAGAGGGCTAAGAGGGAAATGATAGAGGACAATACTCCAACGGTTAGCTCTAAGACTAGAAAGCCAAAAACTACCAGGGCGAGGTTACGAGCGGAGATATCTCGGAAGCTGGACCTTCTTTCAAGACGAAAGAAGCTACGGAAACTAAAGAGTTCTGGCGCTGATGATGAGACCATCTCCATAAGGGCTGCTAGGCCAAAGATAAAAAGGAATGCGCTCAACGAACCCATCATAGCCGCCAGAAAATTCAGAAAGCGCCAACTCTCTAAAACATGGCTCCCTACTCATTTATGGCATGCGAAGAGAGCAAGGATGACACCTCCCACTCAACCTTTGTGGCGGTTCGCTATCCCCCTTACCCCATCACAAAAAGTATACAGACCAACTCACCGCATACAATGGGAGAAGGGCGCAATGGCTTGGGATATGAGCTATATGAGCACGATTGGCCTGTCTGGGCCTGAGAATAGCGTCCAAAACATTCTCATGTCATTAGGCTTTACACAGGAAGCTTTGTGGGGCGCCAAAGCAAGGCGTTGGTGGTCGGGTAATATACACTGGTCCGGAATATTGAGCAGGAAGAGCGCAAACAGCATACATGTTATTGGCCCAGCGACTATAATCTGGAATCCGGAAAAGCAAGCTGAAGGCGAAAAGCAACGTAAACAGTTTAGACAACTTTTCATCCGCGTCCACCCTTCCGCATTTTTAGAGACATTCAACGAGATTCTACGGCTCGCGAAGATGCAGAATCCTCGTCCTTATGTAGAGGACCTGAGATTTGAAATCGGAAGTATTGACATCATAGGCCCTGACTCGACTGAAGCCCTGCTTGGAGTGCTTCGACCATACTTCCAAAAGCTGATTCCAAAGAACCGCATGCTTCAAAATTTGAGTCGCTAACCGGGTTAAAAGATCCCGGCTCTCTACCCGTAGGATATCTCCTATCCTTCTCGGTTGTAGATCCTCGCCTTCGTTACCCCCACGGCAAGTTACGCTTCCGAAGAGTGACGATCAGAATGCACAGGCAGCACTTCTAGAAGCTATATCAGCACCCCATGAAGATGATGCTGCTAAGCCTCATCAGTTGTTCGATAGGGATACTCGATTCAAGGCTACTAGGCTTCCACCTCAGCGATCCCTAAATCGTCGACGGGGCAATAATAAACCAGGGACAGTACTTGAACCAACCATGGTTGATCCTCCTATCCCTATAATACTATTTGCTTCCCGTCATTCCATAGGTTCACAATCGTCCGGTACTTGGACAGTAATGTTACCATACAAATGCGTCCTTCCGGTATGGTACAGTCTAATGCATTATCCCTTGTCGACTGGCGGGAACCCGTGGTTTGGAGGCTTAGACGAGATCAGACATGTTACATTCGAGCGAGGCCTTCCTTGGTTCCCCGGTGACTTACCCGGCACAGACGCGGGTAAAGCTTGGGAATTAGAAGAACGAAATGCAAGACACAAAGCATGGGACCGCATGCCTAAAGGGAAAAGAGTCAATTGGGAATCACTTGACCTAGGAGCAGGGCGCAAAGGTGAGGTTGGTATAGGATGGAATTGCGATTACGAACTACTTCTCGGTCTTAAGAGGGCGGGGGACAAGGTAGATGACCCTGATGAGATGGCAATAGATGAGAAAGCTAGAGCGGAAGAACCTCAATTAACTCCTCCAGATGGAAAGCAGGCAGCATCCATAAGCTCCTTAGAAAGTGTCACGCAACTTTCTAGGTCTGCATTTGCTGTCTACCGGCTACCAATATCTGTGCTACCTCCTCCAACTTCATTGGTAGCGGCGAACATCAAGATGCTGGCGCGTGGAGTGGCCACCACATGTGCCAGAGTCTATCGACTACCCGATGTGAAACCTACCGCCGTTTCCACACAAACCGAAGTACCAGCTAGCGACCCTCCTCATGTAAAGGCCGAGGGCAAACTACCGCCCAACATACGCGACCAGTGGTTAGCACAAAAGCCGTCCAAAAATAGCAGGCCTAAGAAAGTCGTCCCAAGGCCAAATCTAGACTTGGAAACACGGCAGCAACTGCTCGCGCAGCAGCTCATCGCCCCTCCAGCGACATTCCCGCCGCCTGCTCCCAACTCTGAGAGCATCAACGGACATCCTTTATGCCCCAACGAAGAAGATTTGATTGGATTTGTAACTACTGGAAGTTTTAACCTCAGGAATGGAAAAGGCGATGCTATAGGGAGCTTATCATCTACAAAGGCTCTGGAGGAACTACGACGATATAAGAATGAGAACGACCCCGCCGCTAGGCTTTGCATTGTCAGGAACGCGGGCCAAAATGTTGGCTGGCTTGCGAGGTGGGAGTTAATATAGGTTCAGCGGAAGTGCTGTCCATAGCGATACCCAAATTCCATGGAGATTCTTTACACAACTGTTCTTGTTTTTGATTCTACCAAGAGATAGTATAACTCGTATTGGCGGTTTAAACGGTTTACGCTCGAAAACACCAATCTTCAGGATAACCAGAAGAGGGAAGATGACCTTTAATCCTGCTTCCAATTAATATCACCTACCGCCGACAATATAACAATACAGAGAGAGGGTGTGGTTGGTATCCCATGTGGATACTCGTTTACCTTCTCGGCAGGTCAATCCTCAACCCTAACCCCCTGCATTATATCTACTACTATATAGTAGAGTAACCCCCTACGATATCCAAGGATTAGTATTATACTAGTCCTCGCTTGTAATCCGATGCCATGATTTGTTCTTTGAGATTAGACTAATATCCAGATTCTCCAATCAGTAACGTATTCCCCGAATCCAAACTCGCCCCGACTAAAGTATCTACCGCTGTATTAATCTACGAGAACAGAACTCTACAGCGGACGCGGATATTCATCACAAGCCAGAGATATAGAACACGCATCAGCTGTTTGCGCTCTTTCGCATACTTAATGTAGCATGACCCTTCGTGCATTTTCGTCCTGCTTTCGAGGTGCTGCCACCGGGTGTCCTTCCGCTCATATAAGGTATGCATGTCTTCGTGCAACAACGCACTCAGCCAGCGTTCTGTCACGCCCGTACATCTACATGCGTCGTCTCCTGATGATCGACACAAGGCGGAATATGGATGTTACCCCAGACGGCAACCCCCGCGATACTGTTATGTCACCGCTTGCCGTAATTGGCGGGTGTTACATCGCTGCAAGGCGTCCCTTGTCGTTTATAACCCAGGGAGAGCCGTTTTGGGCTTTTCCATCTCGTCTGTCCGCCCAACCAACGAAGACACGCCCATTGCTGACAGAGGAACCCTTGCCCTGGCGTCGTCGCTGAATATCTGGCCGAGATTCTCGTCGCTCGAACCCGGTCATGGGCCGCGCTGGGTAAGTGCCCCGTGCTTGGTGCGGCGTTCGTGTCGATCGTATCACGGGCGTTCTTGCTACTGCCGGTATGCACGTCACATCCGAGGTATACCACCGACGAGGGAATAGGTGTAGCCCTGTCGCGCGTAGCTATTCCTTTGATCTGATATGTGGACTTTGAACAAAATAAGCCAGGGAACCCTAGTACCCACGAGGAGGAAAATGGAGAAATTTGGAGGTGAGGTTGGGGTTGGGAGGAAAGCGCCAGTTCTGTCAATCACGAGGAAATCAGATTCGAGTGAGGGACGTCATGGGCTTCCTTTTTTGGGGCTTCCTTCGATGGATACAAAACTCGGGGTTTCCGCAGGTGTTACCTGCTCAGCCAGCCTTTCCACATCTTGGGTAGTCCCTCAGCTTGGCTACCAGGAACCTGGGTGCTTAGCTATTAAGTTTGAGCTTGTTCACCGCTAGCTATCAAGGAATCTACGGGCATGGTAGCGCGGCTATTCACAATGCCGGCTCTTGATCGTGTCCTCGTCTCCGTCGTCGCTATTGCGGCCGTCGGCAGCGTCTCTGCTGTCCCGTATAACACCTTTGACGGCGAAGGGTTCCCCGCTTGCAACGACGTCGCTCTTGTTCACAATGCCACTAGCGTCGATGATATCGTCCAGATAGTAAAGGATGCTTCCGCCAAGGGAACACCTGTAAGAGCGTCAGGGAAAGGCCATATGTGGTAAGTTGAAGTCCTGGCTTACGGTATACCTTTGTTGGCATGTTTTATTCAAGAAAACACTCGATCCCATCCTCGTAGTAGATTCCACGGGGACATCGTACGTGTTCGATGTTTCTAGAGAAATCCATAACAGTTCAATTCTAATTCGAGATATTGCAAAGGTACAATACTATGTGTTCAGACAATTCGGACACGATCATCATCCGTACAGAAAATGTAAACAAGATTTCGAATCTAGTGCTCGAGGAGGGCGCCGAGACTGGGACGGTGGAAATAGAGGCCGGCGTTACGTTCCTGCAGCTTGCCGAATATCTTCATAACAACAACGCTTCCATGGGGTATACGTTGGTTAATTGGAATATCACCATGGCTGGCGCCGTAGCGATGGGTGGCCACCGCTCTGCCATCCGCGAGGACTCGATGGTCGCAGCTGGCGTACTATCATTGGACATCGTCAATGGGAATGGGGATATCGTGACTATCGAGCGCGATGAGACTAATGACGACTGGCTTGCTGCTTCAACGTCTTTGGGCCTGCTAGGCGTCATTGTTCGCATGAAGTTCAAGATCTACCCAGACTTCAAAGTCTTCGCAAAACAGGAAACGTAAGTCCCATATCTATGCCTGGAGTGGCTTCCCCCCGTCTAACAAGCATATTAGCCTAGATGAAGATGATGTTCTAAACGGCGACATTTACGGACTGATCGCACCCTATGCTACGGCTAACTTTTGGGTACGCATATCGACCCCTTTCTATTTATATGATACATTACTCTAACACTTTGTAGTGGTGGCCGTACATGAAGAAGTTCCATTGGCGGTACTACGACAAGGTCCCGCTCACCCTTAGCAACCAGGAAGGATTCCAGAATACCTTCTCTATAACAGACACGGAGGCATTTATAGCAAAATCCACCCTGGAGAGCGGGAAATACCTAGCGACATCCAACATGTTCTTCGAGACTACTGCGTTCGGTTTATGGTCCGCTCCCAACTTCCGCGAGAAGACAACTCAGAAGGCAATCACGGAGTGGCCCGTCTACGGCTGGAACTACGACGTCCTAATTGGAGGTCTCTACCCGGATCAGAAACCCGAGTGGGAGTATGGCATGCACGGCGCTACCCTCGAGTTGGCGTTCCCTATCACACTGGCTAACAAGATGCTCAAGCGCGTACGGCAGGCATTCGACGATGAGGCTAAGAAGGGGGTTATTATGACGAGTACCTATCGCAGTGGCATCAACATCAAGTTTGGGAAGTATGTATATCCCATATGGTGGCTCTTTAACTGTCTGCTAATTCACGGTCCAGGCCTTACTATGACTTACTAGGCCAGGTCACGTACAATACGTCCGATGGCGCCGACTGGACTAAGGGCGCTATCATGTTCGATTTCCCCACGTTCAAGCCCTCCATTGGCGATGGAAAACGCTTCAACGAAGACTTCTGTGAGTAGCTCTAATTCTACGCCCTCAGTTTACTCTTCACCTTGAAAGAGAGCATAATATGGCTAACAAGAACTGCCACAGACCCTAAATTAGCCAAGACGCTTATCGACGAATTCCCAGCGAGACCACATTGGACCAAGAACACACGCGAGGTATTTGGCAACGCCACGAAGAATCTAGACCCCGATCATCTGGCGAGGTTTAAGGCCGTGCGTGAGAAGTTTGACCCGCAGGGCATATTCAAGAGTGTGATTGGGGAGATTTTGGGCTTTTATGAGTAAATGGGTTGGATGAAGGTCACTCTACCGCGTCTTTATTGCCGGTATCATATATGATTCCGACTTACTCTGATGTTAGGGTAGACAGTATATAAATAACCCATGATGTAGTTATGGATGATAATGTTAATGATTGTCTCAACGACTTTTTGGGAGTATGTGTATTGGTGATTAATGAGTGTGATAATAAGGCACTGCATACTTCAGTTAGATGCATTATCTCTATTAACAGTATCTATCCGCATTAATTTTATAGGGTATTCTAACTGGGTAAGCATAGTCGCAAGGCATGTAACGAGCTCTCATCCCTCCTTGGAGATTCGCCACTGGAGTTGTCAGGGCAAATCACCACGGCGAAAGGGTATATCCAAATAGGTACCTACTTAAGGTACGTAAAATATAACCAACGTACCTCTACCATAGCTTCACGCGTCGCTGCACAGAGTACTTTTAGTCTGTTTCGGTGCTAGAGTAACTGTTTCTTTATTTATATCCCACCGTCGTGAGTGCCGGGACATCTTTCTCTTCCACTTCTCTTTACATCTACAATCCCATAGCATCTCGTCTACACTACAAAACCTTAAGAACTCTTCAGCATATTCTAATCACTACATCTACTCCTATCCTCACATAATCTACCAGGAGAAGCCATGGCTTCTCCAACTGGCTCGCCGGATGATGGGACCACTATATCCGTCGCTATTTCTCCTTATCCGGATATAGATGATAGCGAGTTCGGCGAGCCGTCGATAGTCCTGGATCGACCATCGCCTTCTCAATCGATCAAAGAGGTCAATCGGAGGCAGAGTAGCTTCAACGTAGAGGCTTCCACTACATGTCTCGGGGTTGAAGGAAAAGGAAACGTCACAGCACCGAAGAGATCTCGGAGCCCTTCGCCACCTACACACAGTCCACTGGACAGGGACTCCTTAGAGCGGGAGTTCGTCTTCCGGAAGGTATACGACGACTTCAAATTTGGATGGGACTGTATTGCAACAATCTACCTGCGATACTTCGAACCTCCACGCACCCTAAAGATACCTGACATTGAAGAAGCCAGAGATGATTCCGTGTTTTCAGGATTGACGGTGCAGGAGGTAGCCGAACGAACAGCGATGTGCATGATCGAGCCACTCTGGTCCGAGGTCTATGGGCGGTGTTCCTCCAGTTCCTTCTATGACATACAAGAACGTCTTAACTATATCTCCGCCGATACCCAGCGTGAAGTCCTCGAATACGTCGCCGCAGTAAACAACACATTCTCTATGCACCTCGACCCCGATGCCCTTGGCCGCCTGAGGACGGCGCGCGCCGCTTCACCGACCCCCCACCCCGTTCCCGCACGCCACCGAGAACCAACCAAGCCTCTTCCTCGGCCAGAGAAGCCCCGCGGCCCCAAACCAAGCGCCCCGCCATTGGTAACCGCAACGGCGGCAGCGTCAACGATATCGAGACCCGTACCTTCGCCCCGCGAAGAGCTCCACGAAACCGAGCCGAAACCCCACCGAGAAAGAACCTCCAGACATCAGCGCGCAGCAGCCCGGCCGCGCCACGCCGCTCTCCGAGTAACTACTCTGCAACACCTCCCATACCACCTTCGACTCCGCAACGATACACTACATCCCGTCGTCCTCAGCACAGAACCCCGGCTGCACGACAGCAGAGCAGGAGCCGTGCCCCGCGCAGATCCAAGCGCGGACCCCAGTTTCCAGTCGTGGGCCAGATCGGTCGGTACCCCGTGCAGGGGCGGCTAGCGAGTGCTAATGCCGCTGCTGCTGCTGCTGCTGCCGCTGCCGCCGCTGCTATGGATAACGACGAAGGACGACGAAGACGAACTCTTCGTTCCTAGATCTGGGTGTGCGTGATGAGGCGGTGTCCGCTGGGGTGTTTCCTATGTGATTAGTAGTGGTGACGGTGCTGGTGCTGGTGGTAAGGAGGGGGTGTTCACCGGACAGGTGACCGCGGCGGTCTATTGGGCATTACTGTCATCCGGCAAGGGCGCGTCCGGGAGAGGCGTTTGGGGTTTGCTTGTCTGTGCTGGGTTGCGTTTATAGTCTCATGGTGAAAGGAAAGGCCGCCCTGATATATCTTTTTCTGGCTCTTAGGCTACATCCATAGGGTTGGTATTGGGTTATGGGATAGACACTAGATTAGTAAGTCTTGCTTCTAGGTAGACAACGGCCCTATTTAGTCTCGTAGCATCTATTACGTTCGGGACACTAAGAGATAGGCAGTAGTTAATATAGTTACTTGTCAATGCCATTGCTAATCAACATGCTTGAGTATAATTTCGTGTCCTATATACATACTTAGGTAAGTTCAAACCCTCCCTTTCGATGAGGTTCTAAAGGAGTTGAAAGGAACACGTACCTCCGCGTACGTCTTCTATAGAGTAGCTCAACTAATACGTAGGTGGTACTAATACATGCTCAATTAACTCGCGTTGAGCGGGTGCTTCGACTGGAAACCGATATTATACACAATACAGATCCTAAGCCGAATAAGGCCAGTGGAAGGGCATCCATCCTAACCCTTATTTTATAACCGACCAGTTATCCCCAGATCCTGAACCAAATCCACTTCTTTATACTACAAATATCTCCTCGTCGCTGTCTTTCCCATTGGCGGCTCCGGCGTCGTGCTTACTCACCGGGTGCAGCTCATTGCTAACACCGAGTTCTCGGTAAGGCCCAACAGCCTCGCTCGTAGTACGGCTACGGCTACGACTATTCGACGATTGGTTCCTAGTCCAAAAGGCTGGGATGTGTTTTAGTAAAGGTCGCAGGGCTGCGGCGGACGCCGCGAAAGTAGCCATTCCGAGTTCGATATCGGCCCAGAGTAGTAAGTCGTAGTGTAAGGCTTGGGCTTCTTCACCCTTGGCTGTCGATAACCTGACTATGATGACGAGTTTTACGATGGTGGCAGAACTTGCACTATAAGATGGTTAATACGGGCTTGATCGTAGATCCTACGTAATCTTATTTTATATTTGCGTTCAAGGGGGTTACTATAGGGAGACATACAATGCGCCCAATCCTAGTAGCAGCAGTACGGATATTTTCAGCTTAGTGCTCATGTGCACCTTTCTGAGTATATATATCGGTAGCAGCGCATAGAAGTAGTCGATAAAGATGTTGGTGATAGTGCGGAAATAACCGACTTGCGTACAGGCCTTACTGCCAGCCCAGTTCGACGCGCCGCCTTGGGCACATGGCCACGACGCGAATATTGTCATCACTATGGTCCAGATAGTGACAACGGCCATCGACCCGAGTAAAAGCCAGCGTAGTTTCTTAGTAGATGATAGACGGTAGAGAACAAGCGCCACGGCTATTTTGACGAGTCCAGCGCTGATGTAGAGTGTCAGCTGGTTGGCGAATAGGAACTAAATATGGACATGGCCCCATTAGTCCTTTAAGCTAGTCATAGATAAGATGGAAGGACTCGACTCGAGACGGAATATAAGGGATCCACCATCTACCTTCGTGGATTTGGCTTTGTCATAGTACGGTTGCTTGTCCTGGGCAGCGTAGCCGTAGTGCATAGACGTAAAGCCCATGGCACAGGAGATGATGAAGCCGATCTGGCATTCGTGGTGATATCAGTACTGGGCCTATGTATAATAGCATATAAGAATGGTATAGGTGGAATTACGTATGTCAAGATAAGAACAACATCGTCCAACCCGAAGCCACGGGTTAACATCTTCGTTCGGACATAAAGACGGGCGGCTATGGCTATGGTGTCGACTACTAAAAAAACGACCATAGCCGCGATCAGATCATCCCGATGCCCCATATTGCCGGATTGAAGCCAACGGCACGCTAGCGGCTCCGTAACTCATCAACCTAAGCTCTAGGTACTTCGACGGCGAAGAGTAGTGTCCCCTCCATGAGAATAAGATTGGGAAAGAAGACGTGGGGAAGGCGTATCTAGCACCACAAGTAGGAGACGGGCAACACTCAGCTTGATATATGGCCCGAGAGTTAAAGCAAACAAGCTGAAAATACATCAACGGGAAAGAGGTGTAATTGGTCATACCCATACCATTACATTTTCTACCTGACGACTTACTCCAGGGCAGAGACACCCGTACTTGAGAGCGTAACCATCCCTCAGGTAAAACATAGGTAACTAAGTTCTCAGTTATTCGGGCGAATGGCTTACAACTGGTCTCACGAGACACACACGATCGCCCGCATAACCAGCGAAATATACAGATAGCCTTATCAGCTTGGTGACCGAAGCCCCATGTCAGCTACCTATCATTGATAATGATCGGCGTGGCTAGTAGTTAGCGGCAGCGGAACCGGTTGTGTCGTATGGTGGCTTCTGGTACAGGAGAGGACAGACAGGCGGGAGCTGAATGTGCAGTGTAACGCTGTCTTCTGCACTTCATCTATTTCGTGCGCCAAGGTGACATTTGGTCTCTGAATGAAGCAGTATGTTTTTGCGCTGAACAATAAGAATCTTGTAAAAGGTGCGGCCTGAGTCAAGGTATAAAATCCCTCTTGCAACAGCCACAGACGCAGAATACGCCGAGTGATTTGCTCTCGCCAGAAGTCCGCCAGAAGTCCACCAGACGTTCTCTGTGGCCGGGCGTCTAAGTCGGTCGACAACCAGGTACTTACCACCTCCAGTCCAGGTTACTAAGCTTGGCGAAATCGAAGTAAACCCCCCCTTCTCGTATCGTAAAGTGAGGTAGGGTGATGAACAGAGTCCCTTGCTTCTTATAGTCTTGGTGCCGTCCTCTGTTTGGGGAACACCCGTGTCGTGAACATGATGTCAACCCGTCTTACTCTTCAGCCCGTTTTGATTGTCCAGTGAGGGGTAAGTAATATTTCAATTGCATGGAGAGCTTCTAAATACTACCCTAACTACCTGAAGAACCAACCCCCCCTCCATGTCTTGCATGAAGGAACAAGAAGCAATATGATCGGACTTCCTCTAAGACATTCATGGACTTCAGTTGCCTACCCGACATTAGATGGCTAATGATAGATACCGTTTGTCTCAACCCACGGTAATTCACTCGAAGCCACCGGGGGTTTGGCTGCATGAAAACAAATACTATTTAGGGCTTACACAGAGGTGGCACAGTAAATAAATAATCAAACTAACAAGCCTGGACAGCTTAACCCACAATCTCTCCTAAAACAGGTCGAGTGATGAAGATCAGCGAGTAAAGGGTCTCTCGTTTGTAAAAAACGTAGTAAATAGGCAAGAGTGTTTTCGTAGGAGATATATGAATTAGGATTTTATTAACTACTCTGCTTCATCTTTATTACTTTCATCACTATCACTATTATGTAAATGTAAAGTTACTCAGGTAGATAAGAAATATCGTACAGCATGGGTTAGGTATTCAATTCAATATTTCAGCATTGACCACGACATGCGTGTCTATACAGATCCTTGTCGTCCTTACATCCCGCAGAGCAAAACTTGCTTTCCCGTGGATTCGGTACCCGTTTGCCGTACGTAAAAACGTGTTCTTGCGCCGCTCGCTAATTTTCCAGGCACCGGGTCGCCGTTCCGGGCAAGAGTAAAGCAAACTTTTTAGCTAATTGCATTCTTTGTTTGGAGCCCACATCACCTCCTAATACAAAGAGTCAAGGCGGGACAAGACTTTTTTTTTTCCCCTCTCCACCGCCTTTCTCTCACTCACTTCTGTTACACGTTCGTCTGGCTTAGTTGATGAATTCCTGAGGTCTATGTCGTAGTTGTTTAGGGACCGGGAAATAATACGGGATTTGGATGGATTTGGAGATAATTGCTATTAGAAAAGAAAGAGGAAAGGAAGAGAAGAAGAAGAGTCAAAATGCGAGTATCAACACGATCTAGCTTCGCCGTGGTGACGCTCGCCCTCACCTTTCTATCAATTCCGCAACTGGAGAGATCACAGAGGCAGTTCAGAGCAAGAACTCGACATGGATGGCATCCAGCATCATGTCCCGCAGCCAGGGCATCATGACGGGCAAGGGCGGTTCTTCTGAGCTACTCCAAGCCGGTATCACGCAGCGTGCCTTCACCGCGCTCGTAGCACAATACCCCGACGACGCATTCACCCCCGACGTAAAAGCGTATCTCTTATCCAGCGCTTCTTCCGTATCGCCCTTCGTCCAGAACGCCACCCACGACGCTCTCTCGTACCCCCTGGACCGGCTCTCCAACGGCCACACGCTCCTGGACCTAGCCACCACCACCCCAACAAGCAACCAGACGACGGCCTTCGCCAGCGCCGCCGCCGCCCTGCGCGACAGCATCGACCTCAACCGCCGCAACCCCGAGGGCGGGCTGTGGTACTTCACGTATCCGCAGTGGAGCTACCTCGACGGCATGTACTCGCTGGCGCCCTTCTACGTGCGGTACCACACGGCCCCCGAGGCGCGCAGGAACGAGACGCTCGCCGCAATCAACGACACCTACTTCCAGCTGGACCTACTCTGGACGCACACGCACAACGCGTCGACGGGGCTCCTGGTGCACGGGTACGACGCCTCGCGCACGGCGGTGTGGGCGGACCCCACCACGGGCGCGAGCCCGCACGTCTGGGGCCGCAGTCTGGGGTGGTACGCGATGGCGCTGGTGGACACGCTGGAGGTGTTGCCGGAGAGCGCGTGCGAGTACCGCGATCTGATCCTCGAGAAGCTCCACTCGCTCGCCGGTGCGGTTATCAATGCGGTTGATCCGGCGACGGGAGGATGGTGGCAGCTGCTCGACGAGCCGGGGCGCGAGGGCAATTACATCGAGTCCAGCGGCAGCGCCATGTTTTCATACGCGTTGCTAAAGGGCACGCGACTCGGGTATTTTGCCGCGAATGCCACTCTCGCATCAACGGCGGTGGATGCTGCTGTTCGCGGCCACAGGTATCTGACAGACACGTTTGTAGTCCACGAGACGAACGGCACGCTTGGGTACAATGGAACTGTGGCGGTGTGCAGCTTGAACTCGACGGCGACTTATGAGGTTAGTAGTACGCGTCTGTGATTTTTTTTTTTTTTTACACGAGATACTAACTTGTTACCATAGTACTATGTCAACCAACCCATAAATTACAACAGCGTGCTCGGATCCGCATCGTACATACTTGCATCCCTTGAAGTAGAGCGTCTGGGAGCTTTATAACAGAACCGTACACGTACATACACACGAGGTTGCGTTGCGTTGGCTGATTCGCTTCAGATGATACCCACAAGGATCGAAATAATATTGCAGTTTCGATGTATAATATTAATATAGAAAGCCAATCGAATCGTATCACCTACTATATGCATCACTTGGCTAATAACTTCCAGTAGTTGATTACTCGTGACCGAAGAGTGGCGACTTAACCACGTACCTTAGGTATCTGTGTACTCAGAAGGCCTCACGAAAGTGACCAGAAGTAAATACTACTTATATGAAGATCATTATCACAAAGTCTCCGATCTGCTCTTTTTAAGTCGTTTGCTATTTATATCAAGCAGCCGTAGTACTTATACTTCTAAATGATGTTATTCTCAAATAGGCCCAGCTTGATTCAGATCCCTATGGTATTTTTGAAGCATGTTATAGTCGCTTTAGATGACAGTAATTTTTAAGGGGCTTTGCAAAAACATAGGTATATAAGAAAGTTTGCCACTGGGACCAAAAGTATAGTTTCAACAGGTGCCAGGTAGTATATTATGAGCATTGCTATAAAATAGAGCTAAACAAGGACGTTTATATTATACGATGAGGTGGAAACGATTAGGCGTGGTGTCTATGACGTTATCGCTATGTCCATCTATCGGCTTTTATAGAGCGCAGTACTACTCTCGCTTCACTCGACCATAACACTTACCCAGATAGTCACACATGTCCCAAGACTCATAAGAATGATCTACAATCCACCTGTCTAGTGAAATATTGGTAATACTTAAAACCACGAAGCGCAGCGAATATACATGCGAGTTAAGCTAATCGACGATGGAGATTGCCGAACTGTCTGAACAGATCTGGTGACCAGGCTGGCAGAAAGAGTTGACTAGAAATGCAAACAGGCCCATTCCGACGCGAACAGATCTTCCTCGAGTGCCAAAGAAGTCTGATTTAGGTAGTCACAAAATTCGGAGATGAAAAGCTAGCAGGGGCCGGCTATTTATCAAAGAGGCCGAGACGATTTCTTATCGCCGGGATATCGACAAGGTGTCTACTTAAAAGCCTCAGATAGATCATAAACGGTCACCCTGCTCGCTCTTTGAATGAGCTAGAGCCAGCCACGAAAACTGCGATGTACCTTTGGCGAGTAGCGAGGTGATCGCCGTCAAGATCTTTGAGACCAGGCTACCGGTTTAGATGAGTGACCTAGACAAAACGATCGTCAGTAAATAGGCGAAAACCTCGCACGACGGGCGAAACAGTCCAAGGTTATGGACTAATGCCCAGGCAGTCACACGAAAATCATCCGACTTCTCAGACTCCAGGGAGAACTTGCTCTGTCCGCGTAAGCCGCAGGCTAGATTGTGTCCATGACAGGCAGTACTAATGTCAAGAAGCGGCCTTGGCCGTGTCGTTATCTCGCAGCCTTCGCGAGACGGATCATGCGGGATCTCGTTACGAAGACCTCGTCTTCATCAAAGATATATTGGCGATGTCGAGTAGGTAGCCCGAATGGGCGATTTTTGGGCCTGCGAGATGAAGTTATATGAAATCTTCTGCCATCGGATATTGATCCGTAATCCAGGCTAAAGAGGCTGAATGACCTCGTCAGTTTTTGTGGGGCTAGCGAAGAACAACTTGGTTAATCGCTGCCAATCATGAGGTGAATTGCCTGGCTAGATCATTCAAATCGTAGATTAGGATGTCCTTGGGCTTTCGGGTTCGCTGACGGTATCGTGTCGCACTTCGTATATGGCAATATGCGCGCCCTCAGAACCCCAAGCCTAGAACTCGTAATTTTAAGGGGGATAGATGCCGTCGATTCGCCGATAATCAAGAATTTCAGCTATATCCTGTAGCCATCGATCAAAATACGCTCCTCGGAAGAGACTTGAAGAGGAAGGTGGTTTTGCTCACGATTCTTACATTGCTCGCGGAGGGTTTGATATCAGGATATCCGGCTTTCTTCGGCCTTCTCGCGATACACAGAGGGGTGTTTATGACACGATAAACCGGCAGACAAAAAGTATCATACCAAATCGCATAGTTTTTTAAATTCTATCAGTCTCATGTTTATCGAGTCGAGCTTAAGCGCGGCCCAATCCGAAACCAATAGTATGCTGACTGATTCTTTGGACATATATCACTCTCTGTGCTTGCGGGACAGTCAACGCTCTTGACAGTTCTTGAGTATGATGTAGCATGGGTAAGGCGCCGGACCTAGACTTTAATATAAAGCAAGGTTATTCCAAAAATAACTCGGCACCTTCACAATGTGAGGACCTGAGTTACTCTGTAATATAACCGTACCGTGAAACCGACGCCCGATGCTGCACCTCGGGAACCATCGTCTCGACGTCTGCAGCTACTAGCGTAGTAAGAGAATACGACAGGTCCCGGAAGGATGGAAAGAACGCGAAAAATGGTAGCTCACCCGGAATGACTGCTTTAACGGGTGACAGTCGTGAGGTCCCGAGTCATGCAGGTCCAATGATATGTAAGATCGATCAGGATGTAAGATAGCGATACGTCGAAGATACGCGTATATAAGACACGGCTTATCCGCGACTATATTGGCCGTGTAAATATATTCATCGTCAGTTCATTCCCATAAACGAAAGCCAAATAATTATAAGATCCAGTATAACTGCATCCAAGACTGTCAGTAATATCTTACTCATATAACTGCAGACTCAGTGGAGTTGACTAAGAGAAATAGTCCAACATCCAAAATGAAGGTACTCATCGGTTTCGTTGCGGCATTAGCTAGGTAAGATGCTAAATAACTTCCCATCCGCACTCGACATTGAGCTTTGTCGTGCTAACGAGAGTTAAGCGTCGTTGGTATTGTTGGTGCTGCCCCGGCAGAGGCTATTCCCGATACCAACGTCGAGGTCACCGAGATTAATCGTCCTCCCCAATGGCCCACAAGGACCGTCAGCTCCCTAAGCTCTTCGACAACAACATCATTCATCATCAGCATTACCACGCTCCCGGGCACGCCGACCACACCCGTCCCCATCGTTTGCCCGACAGTGACACACACGACCCGACCCAGCAACTGTGAGCCCCTACAGTGCCCAGTTCCCGGTTGCACGTTCCAGAAAGAGCTTTTCGTGCCGTGCGGTTGCGCTGGTGTCAAGACCGCTCTCTTCGTCGACGGGTGCCAGACTGCTTGCCCCGAAGGTTGCATGACTCGGTTGAGGACAGTCACGGGTCTCTGTGCTACCCAGACTGCAGCGCCCTAATCAACCAGAGACGTAGGAAATGTCGGGTGAGGTGTAAGAGAGGCGTTATGTTAAGCACGTTAAAGTTGTAAAAAAATCGGACTGGGTCAGACCAGAGAGGGGGGGCTTCTTTTCAAAAACATGTCTCACAGTTCGGGAGATAGTCAAGAATAGTCGTGTTATGTCCGTTTGTTAAAATGAAACAACTAATTCCATATCTCGTCTATTCAGAAGTTGTATATCCATATTTTGTCTCAGCAGTTATCAGTACGCTAGGTAATTCGTTTGGTCTCTAGTGATGATGTTGTTTTCTGAATTGAAATAACTAAGTAGAAACTTTAAAGTCTGGGACGTTCAATACCTACCCTTAAGTACAACGCCAGGCAGTAGAATAACCCAAACCTCATGCGCTAATCGGCCTCTAGAATGACGCTATGACGGATGGGTTCCTAGCGGCTGTGTCACTGTGGCTCACTAGATTGGATGTCCCGCTGCATCGGCGCCCCACAAACGCATGCCGGGACTCCAGTCAATCGGACCTCGTGATCAATGATTCTACGTATGTACCCCCTTTACTTACACCGTTTTATTTCACTTCATCCCTTTTCCATATTTGCTCTCTTCCCTGTCCTCCTAGCTTTTTTTAAACTAAATAATTTTCCGATTACCTTAATAGCAGGAGTCAATTACGAATTTAGCAATCATGACATCAAGATACAGGGTTGAATGTAAGTTCAAGTTCTATGTACCCCTACCCTCTCTTCCGTCATAAGCTGATATCAGATCAACAACAACTAACACGGGCGCTTTTATAGATGCGTTGAAGACGCACAGACGAGACCAGTTTATAGGTATTAACCCAACGTTACGGTCCTCACTCATCCCATATCATTTTATTATATTAGTTGGAAGTTGAGCTTCCGGATAACTACCGGATATCCCCAAAGGTTCTACGTACAAACGATGAACTTACCCTCACAAATCACAAATCTCCAAAAACAAATCTCCAACCAGCATCTCATCATCCACTTCATAATAATCGACTAACCCACGTTTTAGAATGGATCAAGGGGTTATTAGCGGTTCCCTTCGTATTATACTCCCAGCCCACAGGCGTTTTTGAAACCAATGGATTCAGCGTGGCACAGATGTCCGAAGAAGCGCATAGGCGTTATGCCGAGATCATGAGGGACGTCGAGGTGATGATCGATGATCACAGTACGTCCACTCATACTCGCCTTCCCCGCCCCCGGAACCAAACTCCAGTCCAGTCATTGACGTATATCTTTCAGTAACGCACCAATTAGACGCGAGCAGGGTCCCGTCTAAGCTCAAGCTCCTCGTCCCGACCATAGGCAACTTCTTCACCCGGCTGCCCCTCGAGGCCGCCTTCAAGTTCCAGGACCGCAAGCGCTATATTTCCTCCCGTCGCTTCGTGTCCCCCTCCTTCAACGATGTGCGCCTCGTCCTCAACACGGCCCAGCTTATGGCCGTAACTACCCACGGCACACTTCAGCTCGCCACTTTCGACGGAGACGTCACGCTCTACGATGATGGCGAGAGCCTGGAACCCACTAGCCCGGTGATCTCCCGCATGATCGATCTCATGCGCAAGAACGTCAAGATCGGCATCGTCACGGCTGCGGGTTACACCCAAGCCGAGCAGTACTACGCCCGTCTGCATGGGCTGCTAGACGCCATTGCCAGCTCCACGGCCCTTACGCCGCAGCAGAGGCAAAACATCGTCATCATGGGCGGTGAGGCAAACTACCTCTTCGAGTTCAGCCCCACGTCGCCTCACCTCCTATCCCCGTACCCCGGGAGCGCTGGTTAACAGCGGAAATGGCGTCGTGGTCCGACGCCGGCATCACGGCTCTCCTGGACGTAGCCGAGGCCGCGCTGCGGGACTGCATCAAGAACCTGAACCTGCCGGCGACGCTGATGCGCAAGGACCGGGCGGTCGGGATCATCCCCAGCTCGGCGACGGTGCGCATCCCGCGCGAGTCGCTCGAGGAGACGGTCCTGGTCGTCCAGAAGATCCTCGAGCTGAGCGTGGGCGGGCGCGACTTCGACAACAAGATCGTGCCGTTCTGCGCCTTCAACGGCGGCCGCGACGTCTTCGTCGACATCGGCGATAAGAGCTGGGGCGTCTCCGTCTGCCAGCAGTGGTTCGGCGGCGACGGCGCACGCACCCGCATCCGCCCCGAACAGACCCTGCACGTCGGCGACCAGTTCCTCAGCGCCGGCAGCAACGACTTCAAGGCCCGCAGCGTGTCCACCACCGCCTGGATCGCGAGCCCGGCCGAGACCGTCGAGCTACTCGACGAGCTGGCCGGGTTCATGGGCAAGAAGCTAAGTTGAGTAAGTTGAACTAGCTACACCCCCGCTGCCTACCTATTTAACCTACCTAAAACAAGGTACATACAAGTCCAAATATACGCACAAAAAACAAAACATGAGCATAAGTATAATTGCAACGGCACTCCACACGGAAGGCGGCGTATGAGATTTTGCAAGAGAAAAACGATGAAAACGACATTTCATTCCCGGGTTGGGGGAGGCATGTTCGGCGTTTGACGGTGTGACGGTGTGACGGTATTTCAAGACGCGCTCGAAAGCAAGGAAGCAACGCAAAAATATATGTATGTAGTTAGTATTATTATTATTAATGCCCATCATGATAGAAGGCTTGGTTTTGGCATATATACCTATTCAGGGACGTAATCCATACTAGTATTCTAATGGATCATTGCTGACAGTCGTAAATGAACATCTGGGAAGAATTCCAAGAAAACACTGCACAATACTATTCAGTTTGATACGAGATTGATAATGTAGTTTCTTGGGATCATACTAGACACCGCAAATCGATATTGGGATGTATGTTATACATGATAGGCTACTAAAGTACGGGCTAAACTATAGCTCTACCTAGAACGTAACACGAACGTTGACTTGGGCAGTTTGAATCGCCAGGCGAAGGAAGAAACAAGACAACTATACGACAAATGCTGATGTATGTATTAGACGTAATAAACCAGTTGCCCGGTCCTAAAATGTATATTTTGCTTCCGCTCATCGACGGACCTATTTCATTAAAGCACCTGCTTTTTCTTCTTCTTCTCATATTCTCTCCGCCTCTTTTGCTGAAGACAAGGGGTCCCCGCCCAAGGTATAAAAGGTCTAAAGTGCAATGTGCAACATCCAGTCTGCCACGAATATTTTTGTTTTGTCTTGTCCGCCCAGATGCCAATCAAAGCCGGCCGACCGCCATATCTATATGCTTCCTGAAGCAGAGACAACCTGCCTACACACTCAATTCAAAAAACGCTGATCCGTAGAATTCGGGGATAATCCCGCCCCTTCATGCAACCTTTCCAATGCCAATTCCATCACCCTACAGCCATAACATAAGCTGACCCGTAAGTTCCCATGCGCAGAAGAGAAAAAGGAGAAAATAATCGTGGGTATTGGGGTATTTAAAGGGTCATGCAGGAAAAAAGAAAATTTATAGCTGATTGCGGCTATGCTCAAAACTAGACAAACAGCCTCCCCCACTGGTTGTGCCAAAAACCTCTCCGTCAAGGAAAAATGGCAAATGAGATGATAGTATTGTGTGCATGGAGAACGTGAGTTGTGAACAGATCGCTCATCACACCAATGACGACGATTATTGGAGCGCGTTGACTAGGATGACAGCTTTCGAAGCTGTCCGAGAGGTGCACCAAAATTACTGGATTGCTTCAACTTCAGAGGAATCTCTGCCTCCTGCTCTTCCAATTCTTCATGGGCGTCATGTGCATCATCGCCACCAGCCTTAACAAGTGGCTCGGACGCGTCTGATGTAAAGTAAGTCCCGTGCTTAAGGACAGTTGGAGTAGCGTCATGAGTGATGACATCCGCAAGCTTGTCATTAAGAGCCTTGAGGAATGGTTCGTCAGCCGCAGGGAGGTTTCGAAGGGTTAAGGGCCCCTTTAATTCCGGGTCCTTGTCTTTCTCATCGTCGAGGTCGTCCTGAGCCTCAGTAGCTACAGGAAACTGAAGGTTGCTGTTTGACGCCTGGTAATCTATGGCATCTTCGGATATTTTCTCCTGCTTCTCCTCCGCAGCACCATGCGTAGGAGTTGACGAACCAGAACTGTCAGCTGTGTTAACTACCGCAGTAGATTCAACGGTATGAAGTCGAGACAGAGAGATAGAGTGGTTCGGTGTGTGCCCAGCATGCATAGTAAGCCTATCAGACTCAGGGGCTTGGAGTGTCTCTTTTGTTAATTCAGCTGGCGCGGTACGTGTACGAACTAATTCGTGCTTAGCGTCAGGGACGGGGAGCAAAGCCGGCTCAGTAGACCATGCGGACGGCTTTTCGTCAGTGAAAGTCGCCTTCTGCACGATATCCGGTCGGACTCGGATTCCTTCTAACCCGGGAATGACCTCCTGTATGTCGATGGATGGGATGCGATCTTGCTGGGACACTGGCGAGCTCACTCCTGGCGATGAACCCTGCATACGTGGATCCAAAGGAATAAAAGGCCTTGATTCTGGCATCGTCATCGACAGAAATTCCGTGGGCAAAACTCTCTTGGGAGATGTGCCGTCCGAGGGGCTCCAAAAATTGGTGCCTGACTGCGAATGGGTCTCTGAGCTACTAATACCGCCGCCTCTAAGAGAACCCATACTAGCTTCGTCGGTGCCATCAACAGGTACGCTTAAGGAACCGCCTTTGGTCTGTATGTTCCTAAGTAAACTAGCCATCTCGTCTCTCTGTTTTTCGGCCAGTTCCGTTCTCCTTTTCCATTCAGACAGATCTCTTTGGAGATTATTCTTCTCCTCCAACCACAACGCTCGTTCCTCGTCAATTATCGCCTGTTCTTCCTGATACATTTCCTCAGCCCGAGCGCGGCTAGCCTCCAGATGTGCACGTTCAGCACGCCAGTTCTCAATCAGTTTCCGGTTCTGTTCTTCTCTGCGCTGCAGCAGGTTGAGTAATGTTTGATGACTCATATTATCGAGCGCGGCTACACTAGGTACCAAAGACGGAGAGGTTGCAGCAGACCCCATTCGATATCCTGTCGGGGATAGGCCAGTCGATTCCCGTTCGATAACGTTTGGGGAACCTGAACGTGGGCCAAGGTATCGCTGCTGAGATTGTGAAACCATAGGAACTGAAGGCGAATGCGAACGTTCGGAAGGCGGTAAATTTGTGAGCTTTGATTCATCGAGGTAAGATAAATTATTTAAAGCACGCGGTAGAGCTAGCGGGGAAATCACTGATCCCGGAGAGTGGCCGTTCAGATGAGAAGGGAAAGACATGGGACGCGGGTTTGGATCAAGCATGCCGCTCGACGGCAAGAAGGAGTCGGACGGCAACCTTGTCATAGTGAGCATGGTTGGAACAGTTGCAAGCAAGCAGTAAAAGAAGGAAGGGATATCGTTGATGCAGACGTTGCGTATCGTAAAGTTAGCCGGGTCGATTACGATATATAGATCTGGGCTTTCCTTAGGTGGTGACGAGATTTCCAGAAACCCGGCAGGGAAGTCGTTCGTAACTGCGAGCTTGGAAATAAGCCAGCATCGAGCACCTCATTCGAGTAAAAGTATGTATGTAATGGTGGCTCGATCGGCAAGGGGTAGCAAAAACTCAATTGAACCAACCCGAATGGGAGGGGAATGTACTATTCAAGCCGGAACCTGTGATGCACGACCACCTGGCAGCTGCTGTCGAGTTCGAGTCTTGCTCGTGTAGCTGGTCTAGCTGGTCTAGCTGGTCTAGCTAGTCTGGCTCATCTGTATGATGCAGTTAAACTGATGCAGTAACGGGAAGCCAAAATCTGATTCGTGGTTTCGAGATCGTTTCGATAAGGTCACGATAGGCCGTTATAGATGGCACGTTTCGCAAGCTGGTGAGATGGTGTACCGAGGTAAGCCCAGTCCGCGCAGTCTACGTGTACAACAAAATCTCCCTGATTGCGATATATGAAGATTTGACCAGCTTCTAATTCATGTTTCACGGGACGAGTTGTCTGGATATTTGTGGGTTTTCCTTTGACTGTTTGCTTGTCGGGTTTGTTAATATGATAGGTATTTGCATTTGCTTAGACAAGACTGGCTGTGTGGATTTGTGGGAGAGAGTTATTGTTAAAAAGGTGAAAACAAGATGGGGCGCAAAAGAGACGGAGGTAGGTACCGGCATGGTTGTAGGTGTACGTCGATGATGGAGGGATTTTGGAAGATGAACCAATTTAATACGGGTCCTACAGGGATTGGATTGAATGGGAGCATGCTCCTCTCCTTCCGCTACACATGCTACCTACACACGCTACACACGAGGTACGTATATGTTCCTGCTTTAGAAAGCCTTTTTTAACGCTAAATGACCAAATGGGTACTTGATCGTAGGTACCAGTTCAACTTCAAGAGCAATCTCCAGTCACATGGGAAGCGACCGGCCTGTCGGAGCGGATCTGCCAGTCCCGCCAGGGCTGTCCACTGCCAGGCACAGTGGAGCCAGCGGGGCCGTAAGACCTCTTTTCAACGTCTGCCACGTCCTTGCTACTTCTCCACACATCCATCCAGATTAAGCCTAGTTAATACTTCCATCCACCTTCCATTCGTCTCCGCCCAACCAGATTTCATCTCCCATCTGTTCTCGCTCAAATTCCCAATTCCAATCTTGTCAATCCTCTACAGATCCTTTTCCCATCTGATATTTCCCAAATATTTGTCTCTGTTGCCTCTTACTTTTTGACTCGTCGAGTGCCACACGTAGATCACCTTACCTCACTTATGCATGATACATAGTACGCATAGTACGAATAAATAACAGCCAAATAGAACTCATATCACATATCAGTTTCCGCTATATCGAATTTACTACTCTGCTACCAGGGGGTGCTAATACTATGCCGTCACCTAGTTGGACAATGGCAACCCTCAGCCACCCAGATGAAAGTCCGACCATCTGTGTAGCAAGATAAGTGCCCAACCTGCCAACCTACGCAGCCTACGCAGCCTACATACATAGGGCCACGCTCAGCAATTTTACCTCAAAAGTACCTCAGGTATATCAGGTATATCAGAGAATATTGTTGCTGGCATTACTCTACCAGTTCTATCCAATCGTCCTTCGCCAGCGCGGCCGATTGTCATCAACCCACCAACTAACTCCAACGTGCCAATGAACAATTTACCAGACAAGGTACAGGGGCAGCCCGCGGGAGCTTCGAATAGAAACCCCCCCTTCCCTCCAAGATGCGAAACAACCTTCAAGTCCTCCAATCAGAGCTTTCCCAACGTTGACTCTTACTCGCAGAATGGCTGACATGCACTTCAGCTTCTTACCCAGCTCCTAACCCCACACGTTTATTCCCTCTTAGGGGTTTATCGCTTAGCATGTTTCTCCTTTACCGGGCCTCCCGCCCGTTGACGCGCCGTGCTGATTGCTTCCTCATCGGACTACATTTATGCTCATATCAAATCAGGGCCCTCTTTAGTATTCCGGAGGCGTTTGCTCCCTAACCGAATTAGATTGTCCATCAATCTATTTACCAGGTACCAATGTCTAAAGGGTCCTCTAAAGGGTCCTCTAAAGGACCCTTTCCATAGGACCCTGGTGGTAGTGCCCAATACGACATTCCCTATTCGATGGAGAATCCCTTTTCTTCCCCACGACTGCGCCCGAATCTCAAAGGTGTATTCATTGGTTCATTGAAGCTCGCAACGCTCTTCTGCCAGTTCCGCTCTCGCCCACATTAAGAGTGTGCAATTTCTCGTGACCATTATTTTACCTAAATATTATAATTATCATCTATACCCCGCTTACTAGACGACCATGTGAGTGACTTTACATGGGGTTTGCGGTTTGAGGTTTTGTTGATCAGATTGATAAGAGCAACAATAACCGTAGCATCATACCATCCCACTCAATTTACTTTGAAAGTCCATGCAGGACATTTCTTCCAGCTCCACCAAGCATTGATCTCCTCCGCAAACTTGCAAACTGATCTCAAAACAATATACAATACCTAGCGAGTAACATGTGTAGCAACATCATTTACATGTTACGAATAAAAGGTTTGTAGTTCACTGGGTTTAGTCCTTCAGACTGGAATAATTCTAGAAGAATTGTCCCCGTCTACTATGGGTTCTAAGAATAGGGCTGAATAGGTTTAGGCCCTGAACTTCCCCTCTTCTAATAAAATATCGAAGGCCGCTAGAGCCGTCGTCGGCATGTAGAAGCTAACTTTAAGGTCACAAGAGATGTTAAAGTGTCTAGACTCTCATAATAGAATTACACCAATTCTAACTATGCAGACTAGACCAAGCTAATAGCTCAGGGTCGAAGACTACAGTCTACAAACTCAAGTTGTTAATATCGTTTCACTCTATAATGTCGCTCACCTGACTCGGCCGCCATCTAGCCACTACGCGCCCTCGGGATTCTAGACCAGATGGTGGCTCAAATATATCGCGTTAAGCATGTCGCTAGAGCACACTGACAATCAATGTAGCCACAAATTCGATAAATGTTCACTGTGGTCAGGGCTAGCCCCGAACAGAAAATTGGAGGCTGGGATCTAACAATTTGCACATTTGCAAGCGCCTAAGCAGGTATCCAGCCATAATATTTCACCGCTTCATATTCGGCCTAACTCAAAAGTGCCTTGGAATTATACCGAAAGGATCGCTGCTCCATCGTTATCACTGCAAGTCATGCGAGGCTTTCGGTCGTATAGCTCCCTGGGCACGGCCGAGCGCATACACCGCTTTCGAAGTGCCTGCACTCCGGGGTTCAAAGCGAGGCAAGCAAGAATTGGCACGCCTTACCGAATTAAACCAGCATACCAAACTTGAGAATGTTCTACGGCGAGATTGCCGAGTTGCCAGGGACCCCCAAGTGCGGAGAGGGTTAGGTTAGTAGATCTGGAGTTTGCCGGCATCGGTAACCTTCCAAATACACACAAAACAACCCAATACCAATGTTCTTATCCTTTCCATTGAACTTTCAAGTATCTTGGAGAGACCCAGTAATGAGAACTCAATCGAAACTGTAAGATATGCAAAGAGGTGAATAGCCAGCCACTCAACTGCTCACCGAAGTATACCTTTACTTGAGACCATTATTGGCCTAATTTTGGTCCACGTCATCCACAGTAGCATGGAAATTCAAATAGCTCGACTTGCGGCTCTCACCGCAACACGCTCTGGCCAACGATACCCGCTTGGCACGGACAATCTTGATTGATAAGACTATCAATCAAGTCCTTGTTGTGCCAAATCGTCCGAAATTGCTATCCGATATGTTATGTTTTATAACTACTTAACTAAGTGAATCGTAAACAGCCGTTACAGAAATAGTGTGCGGACAAACATGAAAGCGCCTCTTCCCGTGCCGAGACCTATGCCTATGGCGTCTTACCATGACGGCATATAATAGGACATCCAAGATTTCAAACGTTAACCTAATGAAACCCAGATGTGTAAACACAACCTTCCCTCGGAATTGCCGATCAGACGCGGTCAAGCAGTCGTAATTGCCACGGCTAGTTCCATTAGCTCGCCGGGCCTGCCGGACTACCGGGGTTCGGTCTCCGTTCCACTATTTCATCATTGCCGGTCCGCTTGGTTAGGACGACCATGAGTGCAGCATGTAAAACATGTAAATCGTATTGCGCCGGGAGTACAGATACTGTTAGAAGAACCATTTGAAGCCCCATCGGCTAGTTCTTACTACTTACATTGTACATTGAACTGGGTGTGCGGTCTTTCGGCATGCGTACCTACCTACCCATTTGACAAGTAGGCTCGTCCGAGTTGGACTTAACAACTATGATGTATCTCTTATCTAGTTCGTCTAGAACCCTAAAATCTGCACAGTACGTTATGTCATTGATCTCTCGTAGAGCAGTTCGTTAGGCTCAAGGTAGTCGAAGTGACATGCTCCTCTTCCAGATCATGCTCATCGTTGACTAAAATCATCGGGCTCGTCAAGGACTCTATATACATTGACGAGACGGAGATCAATCTATTTCGACCATTGTTCTAATGCTGGCCAAAAAGTCCGGCCGTGAAAGCCCAACTTTGAGTGGACAGGAGGGTTGCTGCTTGAAATATATCCTTTCAAGTATACCCCGTGATACATACGTCGTCCTTATTCGGCATCAACGAAATAAGACATCTAATTGCAAATGGATTCGACAATGACAACGATATTGTCAGAAAGTTCATCGTACTATTGCCCTCTCCCGTTCCCATCTTACCAGGACCTTCCCTTCAGGGAGTGGTCCAAAAGATTGCTCGCCTGTCAGGGGTCTCATTGGAGACCCCCTTAGAACAAAGAAGCTGTTTTGTATCTATAGCTCTGACTTCGGAGCTACCTTAGTTAGAGTTCCTTGCGGAACAACGAAGTTGTGTCCTCACCTTCTGGTTTGCCTCGTGACATCGCCGCTTAACTTGTCTAAGACCCCCTAGCCCGATACCAATATTATAGCGCCCAGATTATGCAATAACCGGATGGGATATATAGCTTAGCAACTTATATAATGGCGAGATGTCCCCAACTTCTTCCATCTTGCCGTCTAAGACCGGGTATCTTCCACGTCTATAGGTTCTAATTCATGAAATATGACAGGCATCCGTTATAAAGGAGGGGGGTGATCGTGCTTAGCAGCTCGTAGACTTTACGAGACAGGACAGAAAGGCAAGAAAGCAATTCTGCTATTCCGCGAGGAATTCTAATCCAGTTATTAAAGCACACAGCTAGTTATCTAACACATACAGAAGTTATCATTTGTTCTATTAGTGCTGTCTTATGTGAAATCTTGATATGTGATAGGCCTATCTAATTATCAGAGGTCTTGCTTGAGACCCCTTAGAACAAAGAATGTATTTAGTATGTATAACTCTGGCTCCATAGCTATCTCAGTTGGAGTTCTTTGCGGAACAACGAAGTCGTTTCCTCGCCTTTTTGGTCCACCTCGCAACAGATCTTCCTAACACTAAGAGCTTTCTCTATTACCAGTTTAAACGCCCTTAGCTTAGCCACTGCCTATGTCTTCGTCAAACCAGGATACGAGGCCAGTGTATAGGATATGAACGAAGTAGCAACTGCCAGTTCATTTCAGCTTGCTTCACTCAGAATGTAACAAGAGAGCAATTAAGATATACGAATAATACGGTAAGAGCTCTGGTTCTCGGAACATGGCTTACTACCGGCTAACTCCATTCCACTTGTATTTAAGGAATCGGAATTCCCGTTAGATTGAAAAGGAGCGAGCGTGAAGACATCTCCAAATATAACTCATACTTAAACTGTCTACCAGAAGCAGTGACCTATTCTTTCGTAGATAGCATAAGATACCAAGGGACGCACCTGATATATCAACGTTATGGGCGGGTTGGCATTTAAACTCAAAGATTGACAAAGAACATGGAGCTAATATAGATCTTCATCAATAGTATTCTCTTAGAATATGTTAGCGATTCAATTTGTCAATGCCCTTGAGACACATTATATAGGTATATCCTTAAATCACGTAAGTAAAATGTAGAGAGGATACAAAGGAAATTTTCAGACTATACCTCTTAATTCTACTAGAACAAAATATATCAAAGGATCTTGGTTGGACGAGATATACCATGAATTTCCATCGTGAAGCTATAATGTGAGACATTATCTGACCACTGCAGGACCAAGTTTATTAGAACTATTTATAGTTCCTTACAACTGCTCAGAGCTCATAGCTTTATCTTTGGAGATTTGTTCATTAACTCAGTAGGCTACTATTACATCCAAGGCAGGGGCTCGATAATCCTCAATAGATCCGTAGGTAACCTGCATCAATTTAGTAGCTGTAAGACAACTCTTTGCATGAAGAAAGATATAATTGAGGTAAACAAAGCTCTCTGGTATGAACCTAAACATATAGGTACAATACAGCCTCATCAATCAAGCAGAATAGCATACTGAGATGTTACACTCATAGATATAGTCTTCAATAATACAAGTTTACGAACATCGACCCGGTTACAACTATATTCGCGAACAGTAATCTACGAGTCTATGCAAGGACAACGAGGATAGCTTCAGACGATACCTGTTTAGATTATTTATTTAAAGATGCACTCATTCCGTAATGGCTGACCAAAATTTCTCCATCACATCGATCAGTCCCTCAAGAAGCCTGCGACATACTTCATACTTTAAAATCTGCAATACAGCATCCTCTGAGTCACTAGCAACTTAATTTCAAGAAAGCAAGGACAATGAGTTCTTCCAACACGTTCAACACTTCCAACGTTCCCAATATGGAGACTCCCGACGTTCCTACGACAGAATTCCACCAACCCATCGGGTTTGTATGCTGCCAATGTAAATACATCAGCAGCGGAAGCCTCTGCTCAAACCCGAATGCGCCAGGCTGTCCGCACCGCACCGAGCCTCGCTGCCAAAACTGCCTCATCATGTTCACAGACCCCACAAAGTCGACGGATTCTAGGGAGGAGAGCAAAGAAAGAAAGAATTCGTCGGGCTCTGATAGCTCGGATACACAAGATGGCGGTTCAGCCAACTAAAACGTGGGCAGTAGAGAAGTGGAGCGGGATATCAGAAGATGATCTAGACTCCATGTTCTCTTCTCTTGGACGCTGTTAGACGGTACAGAGTACCGCAGAAGCGCCTTGGGATAGGACGAGCGCCATAGGTTAGGCAGGAATCATAGGATACCTTGCTACATGGAAGCTCGTTGCTAGTTTACCTTAGAATAGCACGGCTGGCCCGTGATCCATAGAAACCCAGGAGATAATAATAAGAAATATCGAAGAGAATCACCCTAATATGTGACTGGCTTGACGTGTCTCGGCACAGACCTGAAGTCATGAAGCCACGGGCATATACAATAGATAGGCTGAGCTTCTGTAGAATCCCCTACTTACCTTTCCTTCCCTATGCCATGTAGTCCGATTCTGCGTTGACTAATTAGTACTGTGAATGAGCGGAATTCAGACTCTTACGTGTATAACAACAGGGATAAGTAAATATATCACTTTGAAGTTCCGTTGAGAGAATCAGCAAGGCCCGTGGCGTATCTTTTCTGTTGAATGAAGATACTCCGTTGAGGGCCGCCACGAAATAGGAATATTGGAATAAGCTTTGGCTGATACACCGTGGCTTCATATTCCTCTAGGAACATGTTGGTCAGCTTACATATTACATGTGGCGGCTCCTCAACCTAGCCAAGTTGGACTGCTTTTCTAATGGTGAACCCGTACGAGCCCCCAAAAAACTTGATGCTGGGAGATAGGTCAAAAAAAAAGTTGGCGAAGTGGGCTGACTTTTCCCTTTCTTTTCTCCGTGACTTACATGCTGCATTGCCGATATGCATGATAAGAGCACCACGCGGCCATGGTGATTAGGCCCGCCGGACAGAAGTAATTCGAAAAGGCCTGCTTATAAAACCGGCAAAGAAAGAAAAACGCATCCCACGATGTCTTTATGAGACATGATCAACCCTGGCCTATCTTTTTCCTGTACATAGTAATAGGTGAGTAGAGACTTAGTGCCGGTACATGAGCCGATAGGGTCATTGTATTGTCTTGGCTTGCTGCTTTGACTGTACCATGATAGAACAATGGCGTTATGTGGCTGGTTCTAAGACTGCGGGATGTAGATGCATCGAAATCCAGCATCTGAACTAGCCTACTAAGATCGGTATAAGGGAGATAGGGTTCTTTAACCCCTTCTTGGAAACGCATCACGAGAAAATAAACACTCCAACTGATCTGTATAGTATGGGCTATCCTAACATATCCCGAGAAACCGAACGTGGGGGCACGCGCATGGTGCTGCCTGAGCCGTTTATAACAGCTCCTTCGTATGAACTCACATACAGCAAAGAGGAAGCCAGAGGCATACCCTCGGATGCATAGAATTTGCTCCAGACCAGCCAGTACCGGGTCCGTGATAGTCTAGAGCCTTATGGACAGGTAGGAGGGCCTGGGCTTAGCAAGTCATTGAATAGTAAGTTCACTAGATATTGTCACAGTAGCTCTAACCATGCCTGACCAAGTTAACCCTGTTTCGTATTACCTACCTACATAGACCACATGTATAAGCCGGAGTAGCGTACCTAGCATTCTATAATGCCAGTTGACAGATATCAGAGGATAATAATGGGCTGATCACGTAGTGTTGATCGCCCTTAGGCTATCGAATCTCCTTTATTCTTAGAGACGAATACTTTACAGTAGGTATCGCTCCCTCGAAGTATGGAACTGACTAGTTTGCTCGGTTAAACTTTCATGACAATTCGTGGCCAGGTATCACAATGTTTCAACTAAGTGTCGCTTGAGACATCGAGATCGCATTCATCTCGCGGTAGGGCCCCGTGGGCTGTAGAATGGAAACCAAGTATCGTCATCGGCAGTGTTTGCCTTCATATTATATATGTGGTTTATTTTGCAAGCAAACTCAAAATTTGATCCATTCTCGAAACGTGCGACGATTGCTTGTCGTTTCTTGACATGCTTCTTTGTGTTAACCTTGCTTCATATTCTGAAAAGAAGGGAATCGGTCTAATTGACTTCGATTTAACCTGTAAAGGCAACGGTATAAGACGTAAATAGAGATCTGCGAGGCCCAAATCGGATGTTGCACCCTGTACGTTTTGACGAATTCTATTATAGCGCGATTCAGGTTGACCAACTGGGTATATTAACTACCTAAAACTGTCTTCTGCATAAGTATAGGCGCTTCATCTCGATATTTCATGGCTTGTAAGGAGGATATCCCTTGTAAAAAAAATAGTAGTGTCACCTTGATTTCGACTAAATCTAGAGATAGAAACTGCACGATCCTTAAGAAAAGTAAACTGCCTTTTCGGTTCAACCGAAACGCCCCACGTGGCGACTAGAGACCGTGTCGTGCCGTACTCGGACATGGAAGTTGTGTTTAACGTATAAGTAAGCCCGTTCTTGGCTCCGTCGTCAGCGGCAGCGGGTGTATCACCTGCCGTCATGATGACATTAAGTAGGACAACAGAACGTGCCGATCGGGATGGTGGTTTTCAAAGCGAGGCGAGATCCCTGGGTTTACGTCTAGACTCGTTTCGTTTCGGCATCGGTACTAACACGTTACAGTACACGGTCAATCAAGCATGAGGAAAATGGTTGGGAACGCGAATTTGTTTAAGGCTTCGTTTCCTCAGGAGTGGATATCAATGACACGTCAACCCAGTCGCAGGAACCAGCTTGAAGCTTGGCAACATTCCTCGTGCCGTCGATTCGCGGGCAATGTTCATGTTTGACCTCTGATACCAGCAACAGAGGCAAACTCGATCAAAAGGACGCGCGGTGCGGTATGCGAGACACAATCGTCGCCTTTTGAACTTGAGGCACGTTGCACATCTCCTTGGCAGGAAACAACACTGTCTCGACGAGCGACCACCTGCGAAACCCGCCAGTTTCGGGCGAGACCCAAGTAAACTGCGGAAGCTCGCCTCGTCAGGAAGCACGTACATGCTATGCTTACTTTACAGCACAGCACTGCACTGTCCCCTAGAGATCCTCTTAATAGCTGATGTGCATAATTGTCGCACATACCCGGGGCCCCCTTTTTGCCTGCAAAGCGCGTGCATCGGAAGGCAGTTTAAGTGTAAATGCCCCTGCATTCCGGTACGAAGCCCGACCGAAGCCACTCTGGCCCCGTAAACGAATCTCCGTGTGGGACCGCCGCCATAGCGGTAATGATGGTAATGATGGGCGCTCCCTGATACATGAGGAGAGAAGGGGATCCCAGGTATCCCAGGTATCCCAGGCAAGCAGCCAATTTGACTGCCTCGCCCGTCAGCAATGCCAAGGACACAATCCGTTTTCTTAGAGGACGCCAAGTACGG
Organism: Entonaema liquescens; assembly: GCA_902805475.1. NCBI lineage: Eukaryota > Fungi > Ascomycota > Sordariomycetes > Xylariales > Xylariaceae > Entonaema > Entonaema liquescens. Next base: position 2,300,330 of record CADCSX010000008.1, read on the forward strand.
TCGGACCGAGCTTGTAGCCAGTCCTTTTTAGATACCAAGAGATTTGATCTACCACAATCGACTTGGCAGGGACGGCAGTGGGACTTTACATCCTTTACGAGTCGCGCAGCCGGCAGCAAGGCACGTCAGACTTATTAGCAGCCTTTCAAAACTGGCAGCCATCGTCTCCATCCTTGAAAAGGGGGCCGTTTGGTACCTTGGACGGCTATGTAGCCTGCGGTACTTCCCGAGCCCGGTAACAGTTTTACCGTCAATTTTGTATTGTACGATGTACATAAACAGAGACAAAACATGTCGGAACGCGGTCTAGAAGTGTCAGCATTGAGGTATTTTTACACTTTGCATGTTTCAGCAGGAAGCTGATATACGTAGACTCGTCGCGTGGGGAGAAGGTAAGCAAGCAGCACGAGTATGTCTTACACATACACACACATCTTCATCAACCTGCTAGAGATTCTGTACGAAGGGTGTTGAAAAAAAAGGGTTGTCGAAAACACTGGACTTGACATGCCTCGGGTGCTTCCAGGATACGGGCAAGACGGGATGAAGCGTTGGGCAGGGGTAATTGTCACGCACTACTTCTTAGTACCCGTCTTGGCTCGTGAGGAAGTTCATGGTCTGTGGCGCCGAATGGGGGCTAATTTCGCCAGCCAGCCTTCACAACCAAAACAAGCTTCTTGTAAATGACGAATAACTGGGGATTCCCCTTGACCCCGAAGAAGGTAAGACAGCACACGACGGTGAGCAAAAATCGCAAGGGGGTTTCTCTCGTTGGCGTGGGGAAAACCTGGAGACGGGGGAGATCCTCGCCAATGAGGTTGGCTAAGATGTTTTGCTGACAGTGTTTCCCCAACGCCTGCTCGTCATGATTCCTGCAGGCTGGGAAGATTTCTTGCACGAGACCAAGAGATGAATTACTACGTATGTTCCCCTGTAGGCGAGATTGGGATATCTAGTTAGATTTTGTTGGTACGCCCGAGAAAACTTACGAGCTCTGCTGGTTGACCGAGATGGCCCTTCACTAAAAAGCTTATTCACCGCCACTTCCGCATTAGTTTGCTGAAGCTGACAATGACGGTAGGCTAAGAGGCTTTTCTTAGTTAAGCATGGATTGAGACGGCACGCTTCGAAGTTCTGCTCGAGAAGGGCGGCCACTCATAGATCATGAACAGCCTGGTTACAATTATAGTAGCGTTTTGGCTGCGCTGGCTTTTTGGTTTTCATGGTTGTCATCATTTCAATGTCATCGACGGTAACCGAATTGATAGACCCTGCTTGATTGCCTCGCCCAGAAAAATCCAACATTGGTTCCTTTTTTTCCGATACGTACCCCATGGGTAACCATGTCGATACGTTGGCCGAGGCTATGGGAATAAATCCCGCAAGCAATTTGGCCTACCCCTTTTGCTAATGAAGTGCTAAATGAGGCCTAGAGACCTTCCCTTTAATGGAGATATGGAAAAACGAGGCGACAGGTCTCGATCTCCCTATTTTAATTTCTTGCGACTTCTAACTTCGGTAGTCAGCCAAGCGAAAAGGGACAATTCTGTTCGTAGAAGATAACTTGCCGATCTTGTGTTCGGCCAAGAGCCTCAGAAGGCTGACTGCTTCGCCAAGAGTAAGAACTGCCATACACTAGGCCTCTCACAAAGGACACAAATTGGAATGGCCTAGGCCGATTCCCTCCTTGGCTATTTATTTCTAATACATAGATAGAGACAGGATCTCATAAAACTAAAATGATCATGGACTGCTATTCATCGTTGTGGGAGGACAGTAGAGCCAAGACGGCTTGACACATTTCAACCATATTGTGTATTTTCGCATCGAATTGACACCAGCTAATGCAGGAGGAGGGTAATGCAATTCCTCAGGTCACGAGAGGTGAAGATTCTGATCCGCAGAAGGGACCCCCGATTCGTTACTACATAATAGGTACCACGCGTAACGAAGCTGCACAAGTCTGCTCCTTTGGGACGACTGCAGAAGCACTTCAGGTCAAGCGGCCCAATCACAGGCCTTAGTTGCGTGGGGGAAAATACAACACTTCCATCCAGTAAACTACTTAAGGACAAGGTTAAGAGCCAGCCCTGTTGGATGCTTAACGGATTGCCTTATTCGACCAAGCCGGATTTGTTACGAATGTAACAACATAAGTAATAGGATTTAAGATGCCTGCCGCTCATCTGCCACTTCAAGTTTGAACTGGCGCCGACTTCAAGCGCCAGAGGCGTGGCTGCTATGGCTGTTGGATGGGAAATGGGAAATTGGGAATGGGGGAGAGTTGGATTCGTGGGGATGCAAGATGTGATTGAAGGAGATTGGAAACATAACGCCGCTCCGACATGCTTCTCGGTTGACGGGCAATTGAGTCTTGGCCGCCTCTGCGAAGGCACGAAGGCGTCTGCGTGGCATTCAACCGGCGTCGTGCTGGCTAGGCGATGATGCTAGGTGATATTCTCGACCGAAGGCTACTTCATCCTTCGATATATTAGATAATAGCCTTCATAAATTCAGCTTGGCCTGCCTGGGAAACCGGGAATGAGCCAAGGTAGATGTTCTCTCACTAACCATGAAAACCAAGTTAATAGTGAAGTCGATAGTCGCCACTTGGAAGGCCGAGACATTTACATGGTGGTAACCAATCAAAGCGTTGAGACTAACCATACTTTAGGATTTACATTATCGTAGTAAATTATGGTTTATTTTTAAAGGCGTCTGCACCGGTATTCTCGCCAAGTGCAGATAGAAGCATGAAAGGCAAAAATTGTTAGTTATCATGATCTTACTGCTGTCGTCATCACGCTCTCTCCTGCTCAACTCTTCGGCGAACAAGTAGAAGCGCGCGAAGAAGCCCGGAGGAAGCCCGCTACTGTCGGTAGTTGATGAGACATCCAAGCATTTGTGGCGAATGGTATGGTATGCTAGATTATGGCTAGATAATGCCTGGCAAATCTAGTTGATGCCCTGTCGCCCGTGGCTTAGATGATAGGTTAATAACACTCTGTCGGAGTTTTAATTGAGAATCGAGATAGAAACTATGACCGAATTTTGCGAGCGCTGCAGTGATGTCCAATTTCAAGGGTCATGTAAGGCAAATTATACATCTATGTCGCTTTTTGGGTAGATCTAAAGATCCTCCAGTGGGCATCAAAACCCGCTGAGCAAAGACCCGGTAAGGTGGACAAATCACGAAAGGGGGCGGAATTGCGGCGCCCGCGCAACGCAACCAGACGACGACACATACCGCAGCCGCGCTCGGGGCCTCTCGGAATGATCGCATCTTCCTGATGAGCCTCGTTGGGTACGCAACGAACCGAGAAGCGTGGGAGAGACAACTGTCAAAACCGAATCGTTTGGAAGGGCAGGACCCAAGAATATCTCACTAAATACACCTGCCAATGCTCGGCGCATCAACTAATGAGTAACAGCGATGATCGCTTAGTCTTGGCGGGTTCACTCGACAGAAGGTTCGTCGGGATATCCTGAGATAAGGCCGACAACCAAATTTCACCGCACGAACTCGAGTGTTCCGGTTGAGCGAAAACCCATATCCCATCGGCTATCGAACCAGTCAGTTTCTCTTGTGAATGATGAGCTATGTGGCTATTGTTGATCAGTAATTTTCGGGATAGTACAGTAGGCAAACTGCCTCATAGATTATCATCTGTATAGGTGTTCACACCTGATATGACGCATGTAGGATCGGGCGTTGAAGAGACTGGCTCGTGTCACCATTCCAACGATGAATGTTTATCCTCGTTACACGAGAAAAAAAAAAAAACCTTCGACGAATAAATCGATCTCTTCGTAATTGTATGTGGTTCTGGTTTCTACGTGCTGAAAGGGTTTAGTGGTTTCTGAATCCTCAAGACTTACATCATCTCGATCGAAGCTCGTAACGTAGCCAGGAATCATGATTCCATTACAAAGTGCTTCTGGCGCTCTGGGTGTCAAAATTCGCTTCTATTATTATTAGCGCACGCTTCATTCTTCTAATGGCGGATGTAAAAATCACCGGTCCTTGGCGGGCGCGAGACGTAGGGTAGTGGCTGGGTCGGACGCGCGACGCCAAGGCCTTGGACTGAACTAGCAAATAGATGAAGGTTTCTTGGTATTGCCAATTGTTTTTGCTTCCGAACATTACAGAGGACCGAATTACACAGCCAAGAAAGTTACCAACGGCAATCACTTCTCGAGTGCTTTGTTAATCTCCAGTTGACCAATTCGCAAGTATGTAACTAACACAGGACGTATTCTTGGCGGGTAATGAAGGTACTGGTGACAGTGAAGAGGGGGGAATTCGTCTTGGCTTCACATCTTCTAGAACAGATGTCGAAGACGACGGATACACGAGATCTACCATATCTCCCTACGATTTTCGCTGCAGTGTCCTTTGGTAGATACCTACATATCACGTCGTTACTAGTTAAGGTATTTAAGATAGTTAACTTGGAAACCACCGGTGATTTGAGGAAGATAATACAAGTAGTAACCGAACGTCATGTTCCGTATGCTATTACTGTTCCCTGATATCTTTTTTAGCTTCTTGACTTAAACTAGACCGTTGAGACGTTCCAATCAGGTCTCACTCTTGACCAATGCCACTCATTCCTATTACTTTTACTGAATTGTAATGTAGCATAAAGTTATGAAGACAACTTCGAGCATCCGGTGATTGATGTGGGAATAGCGCCCCCTGGTTTACCCACTTACACGATAGGACACCCACTCTGAGCTAGGGCGCTCTGGGGTCTCCAAGGACCCAAGCAACAGCTAGAGTTAATTCTTTGATTAAATGGTACATTAGAGGCTTTTAAAAGTAACGAATAGCACTGTGGTAAACACAAGATTTATGAAGTGTCTCCTCCACATTATCCCCGTTTCGCCGCGGCGGTGTCCTTGGGAAGTATACGATACTCGTTATGGTACCTCCCGCTCCCATCGCGGTTTGATTACATGTATTCATGTATTACGACACTAGGCGTGCTTGACGTGAGTTATGCTGAACTACTAGTCGATATCGTAATCTCACGTTCTCCATTCTGACCCATCGATCTATACATAGCTGTACTAAGGTACTGGATTATGGATTGTAGATGGTGTACTCGCATACGGCATACAGTAGACGATGGGTTGTCTTTGCCAAGGCACGCATGGATTTTGCCGCGCAATTACTGCGCACACATGTCCTACTCAACTGAGGTTTCTAGGGAGCCATAGCCAATATTTCGACACAAAGCACTATATGTATGATGCCGTTGAAACTATGTATGCCAAGTGATTTGAATGTCCGAGACTCAAAATTGAAGCAGTACTAGTATCTTAGATGGTCCCCTGGGGAATTCGGGCTTGAGTTTTATTTTCATCTATTCTCCTCGCTTCTGGGATCCTTAAGTTACGACTTAAGTCGACATTTCTTCTCCCCACGCCGCCGTGCTACCCACTGCTGCCACTTACAGCCATTCATTTTATACACTCAAAGCGTCCCTAGTACAACCACCCCAACTTCAAACCTACCTAAGTTTGATCCTGACCGGGCCACATATCAACCTTCCTGCAGGCCGATTCCTCTAGCCCCGTCTCCGCAGGGTCCTCTGCAGCTAGCTAGTATAGGTTATCGCTTCTTTCTTGTACAATACAGGCGGTAGTATACTACCTACAGCCGCCTTTCGTACTTCGCACTTTGCTTGCGAGCTAGGGTACCGTAGTAGTGGGTTGCTCGCATGCACATTACAACTTGGGCCAAAGATCAACAAAAGTGCCCACAAGCTTCGACTTACATACAGATTATAACGCTCAGTACCATGTCGAACCTTCAGCCCCTAACCTAACTCTGCAATTGCTATTATAATACCGGCTTTCATCCCACCTCCCGAATCTTTCCTTGCCTTCCTCTTCATCGCTGTCTGCCTTGGCATTCAGGCAACGTAGATCTCTAGATCCTATTATATACTTCCGCGGTGTGTGCAACCCACGACATTGCAGCATACTACATTTATTATTAAACCAGAACCACCACCCACCTATCCGTCGAACACCTGCATCGAACATTCGAAGAAGGACACAGCCAAGACACATTTACAGGAGCCCCCTTTGTTGATTCTTTTAACTTTTTTAAACCTCGGATTTCCTCGATGTACGAGACCAGAGGACGACATCTCCGGAAACGAGAAGGACCGTTTACTATTTCCGTCATATCATCGAGGTTACCATATCTATACTAGGCCCGGTGTTGTTTAGTCAACTTTCAAGCCAGGACTTTTGGGGAAGAAAACATCAGATACTTCTTCATCACCAACCAACCAGCAAGCAAAGGAACAAAGAACGTCATCGGAAACCCGAATCGACCGAGTTGCTTTTCCGACTACCGACTACCGAGGGTTCTCCATTCAGTCAGTAAGAAAGTAGTAGCGGGCTTGGACTGAATTTACCTAAGCCGCTAGTCCTTTTGGCTTGACCTTGATAGAAGGAACAGAGAAAAAAAAAAGTTACCTAGGCTAGGATATGGGTTGGTGTGCCTAGGCGGATCAGTCTACTTTTTTCGGATAGGAAACCAAGATTTCAAACGGCCATTCTAGGTCTAAGTTTGAAGCAGGGCGAAAAATAACGCTTCAAGCGCTCTCATCACGGCCGAAGTCCCACCACCATACGCCATAAAATCCCAACCGACCTTTTTGTCAGCTGCTTCCACTTAATCTGCGACCCTCCGCCCATTTTCAGCCATTAATTATCCCACCGAGTCTGACCCCCGCTTAAAAGGTGTTTCCCACCTAAGCCGATTCCCTCCAGCTCCTGACCATTTTAACCTGGCACCTGGCACCTAGCACCTGGCAAACCAAGCCTAGCGCCCTATATTTATGGTTGTTGTACTGGTATATTGTACTGAACTAATTGATTGTAACTGAAGCAACTGGTTGCAATTGGTACAATTACAATTGATACAAAAGTACCAATCAATTTATAACAATGGCAGCCCCACAAACCCAATCCAGGACCCTGTCCCCGGCGATGTCATCGCTGTTGCCCTCCGATAACTCGCATTCACCTTCACCCGCTTCAAACCAAAACCAGTCATTGCGTCCCTCTTCTTTTGACACTGCAATAACAACAGGTGACGCTGCAACTTTTGTTACTCGCATTTCGTCATCTGCATCAACAACGCCTTTAGGTATATTCAGCCTCCCCGACCCACCCCGTTGTTCTAATTTTCAAAATCTTTTAATCTTTTAATCTTTTAACCTCTAAAATAAAAAATAAATAAATTTAATAACCAAATTCAACCTACAGACATTTCTCCGTCACCTTCTGTTACTTCTCTCAACACTACGAATACTACAAACACTACAAACACCACAATCACCACAATCACCACCACAACCTCTTTCTCAGCCTGTTCCAATAACAGTAAGACTCCGATCGAGTCGCTCCGGCGTTATCCACTAGACCTTACCGGTCCAATCCCCGAGGAGCACGAGGAGGAGCACGACGAAGAAACCGGTAGTGAATCATTCTCTAACGAACCTGGTACGCCAATTAGCGGGAGACAATCACGGGATTTCCGTTATTGCGAACAGAACGATACTTACCTCCGTCGCGACTCAATTACTAATGGTCTCGCTGCTTCTTCATCAGGTGTTCAAGAGCATCCCGATGTTTCCTTGACCATCATTAATAAAGACGTCACGAACCCGGCCCTTTTATTCCCTCCGTCAACTGTTTCTGTTCCCCTTCCCTCACCAACTAACACCAACACTACCCCACTATCACCTACGTCTATTGCACCAGTGGTATCCCATGAACCATTAAATAGACCAGTTACGACACAATCTGAATATAATCGACCTGAGTCAGATCGACGTTCGTCAACAACTACAACCACAGCGCCAGTAAGAAACTTTGCGCGACGTTCCTCTTCTGCGTTAACCAGGATGGCGTCAATTTTTAAGCGCAACAGTTACCACGTGGGGGACGGCAGTGTAACAACGGAGTTTAGAGAACCCAATTATAATGGAGAGACATCTGAGTCCACTCTCGCCTCTACCAATAAAGTAACCCCGAACACAAGTCGTCGCCGCTTCTCTTATCATCGTTCAGCTGCGTCGACTAGATCAAATACCCCGCCGTCACCTGCCTCTCCTTTGGAAACTCCCCCTAATTCACAAGAAAAGTCAAATGGCGTGTCTATACCTACGTCGCGCGACTTTTTGGAAAACAACTCCAAGAAAGCCAGGGCGAACACAGGTCTTTCTCTCCGTAATAGGGTAGTGGGGTTTGCATCGACTAAGACTCACTCACACCGACGAACAAGGAGTCTAGAACGAAAAAAGAAGAACGAAGAGGAATTGACAAGACAGCCATGGGCAATCCCTCCTGATGCTGGTACTGGTATGAAAGCCAGACGACTAAGTCTCAGTCTTCCCGACGATTTCACCGTCGATGTTGCGGATCTCACCAAGGAGTTCGAATACCAGCACAAATTCCTAGGCCGACACGGAAAGCATCTAGGTAAAGGTGCAACGTCAAAGGTTACTCTTATGGTACGTAAGGGTAGCCCTGGTGAGCTGTACGCCGTAAAGGAATTCCGTTCCAAGAGCTCATCCGAAACCGCCGAAGAGTACGAGAAGAAGATAAAATCCGAGTACAGCATCGCAAAGAGTTTGCACCATCCCAACATCGTCGAAACCATTCGCCTATGTACTGACCATGGACGTTGGAACCATGTTATGGAGTATTGTTCTGAAGGTGACCTTTTCGGCTTGGTTTCGAAGAAGTATCTCCGAGACGAGTCTCGCGAGATAGACCGTATGTGCCTGTTCAAGCAGCTCTGCCAAGGGATCAACTATCTGCACTCGAATGGCATCGCTCATCGGGATATCAAGCTGGAGAACTTGCTGATCACTAAAGACAGCAAGTTGAAAATAACGGATTTTGGTGTTTCCGAAGTCTTCTCCGGTATACATCCTGGTCTGCGAGAAGCCGGTGGCCAGTGCGGCGTGGGTATGGGTGACATTCGTCTCTGCAAACCTGGTATTTGCGGCAGTCTCCCATACATTGCTCCTGAAGTCCTCAGTAAGAATGTCGACTACGATCCCCGCGCTCTGGATGTTTGGAGTTCGGCTATTGTCATGCTGTACCTAATTTTCAACGCCAACTTGTGGGAGAAAGCACAGGCAGGCTTATCATCCCCGAGTCAAAAGACGTACAATGAGCTCGTTAATGGTTGGACGAAGATCAATGCTAAGAAGGAGGCAAATCCTAAAGAGATCGGCGAGGATGTCTATCCTAAGGTCGCCGCATTCGAATTTTGCGTCAGACCCGCACCTCTTCGGCGTCTACTATTGAAGATGCTCAATCCCGACCCGAAGAAGCGCATCACGATGAGCGAGGTTATGTCCAATAGGTGGATGAAGAATGTGGAGTGCTGCCAGCTGGAAAGCTACGAAGACCCCACCAAGTTTATTGATGCCTCCAAGAAGGACTGGATGAAGTCGGGTGCCAACAAGATATTCTGCCACAACCACTTGCCTCCCATGAGCACGGGACACGGCCTGCCTCCGATGCCCGGCAAACCCGGCTACTAAGGAGAGCCCACTCTCTTTGATTTTTCTTTTCGTTGCATAAACTTTAGGTTAGGATTTGTGTTGATATGGCGGCGTTCTACGGAGATATCCCAGGAGATTAGGGAGCGGGCGACAAGGGATATTGTCGCAGTGGTCTGCATTTTCTCTACACGCGGTCATGGATCATATAAAGTATTGGTGACAACACCGTACATATTGAGTTCCTTTCTTTTATCATGTCATCTGAGTAGCTGAACATTGGCACTCACGGTTAACCAGCATAAGCATTGAGGGAGGGCGGTATCACAGTTGAACCCCAAAAATTGCACGAGCGGGCAGGAATCTCACGAGGCATAATTCTGGGCCTCTCTGGTGGTATCAGATTACATTATCCTAATGATAGAAATCGACCTTTTGCATGGTCCTACCTGAAAGGGCTAATTCTGGGGCTGGTCGTCCCTCTTGATAGAAGCTTCGTCATATTGCAGCTTTCCCTGCAAGAAGCCGGAATAGAATACGTTAAAGTGAATATCTTTTATTTTAGTACATGCAAAGTGATGTTATTCTTCTGTCTTAAGTTTTACGAGATGTATAGAGTATACGTCCCGACGCCATGGTAAAGTAACCCGGCATGGTGCAACTCGCCGTCAAGTCTATCAAGACATGTAATACAAACCTATTGCTTTTCCCCACAAAATGTAGGTAAAAATACTCCAACGTCGAGGGCCAAGCACGGGAACACAGATCGTTGCAGGTGGCGCATTTTGGCGTCTGACTTGTAACTTACAGGTTTGGAGGTAACTTCGGAAACGCCACTATCTCTTGTATATCTCTTAGACGGTTGCCGCGCCGTGGCGTCGAGGGGTAAAGTCTTGAACCGACGACTTACTGCATTCATCCCTTTAGTCAATTTTAAACATCCGTTTTTTTAGGCCTGTTAAAAAAAGAAAAAAACGTGATGGATGCGATATCATGATTTGCGAAAAAAGTGAGGATCTTAGATTTGCCTCTAGATCTTGTGAGATTTACACGGATACCGTCGCAGCTTGCATGCATCCATGGGTGCGTACAAAAATACATACTGCCCTATCATGGTAAGTACTTAGGTACATACCTAAGTTATCTAAGTTAGGTTAGGGACTTACATAACGTCAACCTTGAATCCAGCTAGCTTGTCGGCGTCGGCGTCTCGCGCTGATGGAGTGACCGTAGCTGCTGGGGACGCGCTAAGGTAAGCGTTTCCCCTAAAGTACGGGTGGTTGTAATGTCCATATTATTTCCGGGCGTACGGATATTCCAACGAACAAGTGCTCAACCCTTCAAATTGCCTAGCGTAACAGCCAAGGACAAACAAGCCTTTTCGCAAATGCGGAACCTGCATGATGCAGCAACAAAAAATGGCTCCTTGGCCTTGTTTAGGGGTATACTATCTTGGGTACTATCTTTCGCATTTCAATCTAGCAGCAGGTACGGTACAGTACTTATGTACATACATACATAACATACATTATATTAGCTGGGTATGCATAAAAATTTGTACAACCTGAAATTTTATGTTTAAGTACTACCGTACCAATGGATGAAAAAGACTTGGACCCCGGCGCTTCTCGATTGACCAAACTGACCAATCGCATCATCCGCTTTGGCATATTATCTATCCGGATGCGGTAATCCACTACCCAAACCTTTCATCTTGCTTGTTCATTTGCTAGCAACTTTCTCTCTTTCTTGTTCCTTGCTCCTTTTTTCGGGCACATGTTTATTCGGTTGCCTGCCCGCGCGAAAAGGTTGATATGAATAATGGCAATTACAGTAATATCGCCGAAATGTCGACTTCCTATTACGGAGATAGGTATTTCGAATAGTGGATGAATGATGATGAGGTTCTTAGCAAATGACTCGTCCCAAAGAATAAGCTAGATCCATCAAAAGCATAAGCATATCAACTACACTTCATACACGTGTAGTTGTACCTTTCACTCCGTCGCTTCGGTACCGACCCCGGCTAACAGCTCACGTGTAGGCTACTAGCCTTCAGGGTCCCCTTCAAGGCATTCGGGGCTTGAGAACTAGTTCTACTAGTTTGAGCTCGAATGGATATTAAACAAACTATCCCTTTTTCCCGCGCTTGTTGCCGCTTTTGCCGCATCGCCGGGCATTCCCTCCTCTCGAATGGCGGTTGGCGAGGGGTTGTTCCTTGGCCCCGTGTTGATTCGTGCCCGCCGTGACGATGGGATTTTCCCTACATCTGCGAGCTTCGAAGGGCCGCCGGTTGTGAATGGAGGGTAATACGGAGGAATGAGAAGGGGTGCAGCTTACCTGCCCGGCCTTTCGAATAAGCAAAAATCGGCGATCCGTTATCTGGGAAAATGCCTTGACCGAACTGACCGACTGACTTACTACGTACATCTATCATTTCATCTCATCTCATCTCATAATTCCCATCGCGATTTAATTTACAGCTGCGCGCCGGCGAGACCTCTGGGTGAGATCCCGCCAGAATGGAGTATCATCACAGGAAAATTCTCAGATCCCGTCGAGTAAGGCCGCGGCTTTCCTTCCCTCTGGCTGGTGATCATGCGTAAATACAACCCCGACACGGTTGGATTTCAATTGCATCGCTTCCACTTACGTGGGGGGACTTTGAGTAATTGGGAGGGCCCATTTCCCGGTGCTCTGCTCCGGCTTTCCAAACGCGAACTAGCATCGGCTTATTACTAGTATATCTACTTTTCTTTTTTTTCCCTGTTGGGTCTCAATTCTACCGCTGCTACGGTACCTGAGGGTGTTGTTGGTTCAGCAGCTGAAACAGGTGTACGATAGCTTACGGGGCAGGAGATGCGTGCAGCAAAAGGCGTGCTATGTAGGGATGGGACCGGTCGTCTCCCATCGGTCAGAATGGCTTTTCTAGTGGGTATCTACAATCACACGCACGCGCTCTCTGACGAGGTACGTAGGGACCCGTACATACGTGGTGTACTACAAGTCGAGATATCCCTCTACGCTTACGTAGTGTTAATCCCCGGGTGTCAATCGCGCATAGTTCTAACATGGTACCGTAACGATGCGAAAGCGATACGGAACAGGACGTATCTCATAACGAGGGCGACGTCACTATCGTGGGAATAACGCCTAGGCAAGGTTCCGTCGGTTTGTCAGGTCCCCTTCCCTCCAAGTCCCCAGAATCTCGAATGCCCAGCCTGCAAGACGGGTGTTGGCGAGATGCCGGGCGCCTTGGCAACGATACGCCAAGTGAGCCGCATCGTGAGGCGGAAGCGGGCGAGCGATGGGTTTCGAACTACATCATATATATAGATCGCATTAACTCACCTGTGATACTGCGAACACTACACGGACTACGACGACAAGAGATCATGAGATGAACGCCTTAGTCGAGAAGTCCTCGCTACTAAGCCTATGTATATCCATATTGCTGTGGATTCTTGCCCTTCGCTCTGCTTCGCCGAGTGATTCCATCTCAGATGCACCGGATGTGCGTGAGATCTTCGGCCCAGAGCTAGACGTGGCAAAGGGCGGGCCTGGCGTGGGCGAGTGATAAACGGGTGGCCCTAGTGAGTAATGTTGAGTGTGACTTATTTCCCGTGTTGTAGTTGTATATCCACGGTCTCGAATCTCGAGAGTCGACGGAATGTCCCGCCAAAGTCTTCGATACTTCCTTGAGACTTCGCCGTCACAGACCTCCCCCTACCACGTCTGCCGTCACATTACCCGAAACCACCTATTCTGTTACCTTAACCGGCGACAAGGCTCTTTTTCTGATCGCCCTTCCTTACCGATTGAGTTATAATAGTAACCCGGAAGCGATTGGGTTGAGCTATAATGACTAAATATCCTTGAAATGTCTCTCTCTCTCCCCTCCCTCCCTTCTCGTTTCGGCGAGGATGGGATGGGAAGGATCTGGCGAGAGGGTGTCATGCAGTACGATGGACGTTGCGTGCTGCCCTATGTCAGTGTGCCACAAGAACTAACGTCTTTTCTGTTTCGAGCTGGACGCATCGGGGCTTTGTTAGTTTACATATGGGGGTGGTCCTTTTTTCTTTCTTTCTTTTCTTTTCTCCCACTCGTCTGGCCCCATCTCCGACGCCGCATGCCCATGCCATGCCATGCCATGCCACCTCTGTCTACCCCATGTAGGGCTGCTACGGTTGCCTCCACCTAGCATAGATTTGTATCGTAGTGTATTATATTACACATTGAATTATATACACACGTACATACGCACGCTGTACATGCACGCGTACGTTTACATCGCATCGTATGCACCCGCCGTACAGCCATATACCGGTAGCTATAGTACCTGCTGCCTACGGAGGTAGTATACCTATCTATTTACTTACCACTACGTAGGTAGCAGTGCTTGTGCCTGCCGCGTAACCTCAACGCTGCATGCGAAAAGCTTGTTCCAGCTTGGCTATTTGTCCCGGAGTACTGGTCTAGTTTCGGTTTTTGGCAGTTTCAATCCTACGCACCACTCCTCGTCCCGGAACGGAGGGGAGAGGATCTGCGAGCGCGTCGAAAGGGGGTTTAGATCAGTTTCCTCTCCTCTCCTTGGTACCACGGTAGGATTCCTTTTTATTTATGAGCTGGGACGGGACGGCGGTTAGCGATGGCTTTGGGGTGTTTTTTCTCCTTTCGTTGTCGGCGATAGGATTGATATCGGATCGCCTATACCCATTCGGTAGATGGAGGAGGAAAGGCGTTCGGCGTTGGCATGTGATGCGCTTGCGTGGGGTTGCCACACAAATCCCCTTCTCCTTGGAATCCTTGCGAGGAGGCTGCGGCGAGTGCTCGGGAGGGAGATACCGATGTCCATGTTTCCAAAGAGCCAGTGCTCGTGTCAGCCCGGGCGTTATTCGGCTTGATGGGGGGGGTGGGGGATGAATTGGAGGATATTACCCAGCAGCGTCCGAGACGAGGGTTATCGTGGCCTCCTTACATAGCTAATTGCCACACAGGAGAGCGGGACAAATGCGGTGAGTAAAATGCTCGTGTGTGTGTGTTGGTTGTTGGGCCGTGTAGGCCGATTTGACCCGGTGTTCGGGTGATGCCGGATTTCCGGATCTGTGTCCGGTTCATTCCGGGCCGGTGAGCTCCTTCCGAAACTTCCCGGGTATTTCCTCTTAAGATACCGGCGGAGAGGAGGTGTTGATACCGGGCAGTGTCTACTTGCGGGTACGGCATGCGGCGTGTTATATACTTGGATAATAGGTAGCCCCTTTTCGAGTTCCGACTTTTCTACACCAGAAGGAACCTTGTAAGTATGACTAGGGTTCGTACGAAAGTTGTAATTTTAGTTTCCTGTTAGTAAGAGGTGACGCATTTCCCTTTGCTTCATTTGTTGGTGCTGGAAGCATTTCATGAAGCTTGTATGCTCTTATACGACAGTAAGACTGTAGATGGGAGCAGAGGGCCTAGTACTAAGCTCTACTCAAGTTGCCCATTTTCTAACTAGAAGTATTCTATATTGCTTGGTTCTTGTAAACTAATATCCTGCTGTTTTCAAAGCAAGTACCAAGCAAAGCGTGGTCTGCGTATTATTGTAACTTCCTCGCCATCCATGTATTTATTTAGTTGGAACTCCAGTAGGGTACGGGCTTGACTCCTTTGTTCACAATATAACATTAGCTTCTGTAACTACCTAATTTACGCTCGACTCTTTTTGAAAGATTTTACGTAGTGTTAGTTATTCGATGTGAGCTACGGCAGCGCAGGAAATATGAATTACAAAGTAAAACTACGGCCGCTTTTTTCGTATTGGATAAAGAGAAATGTGTAATAGAAAATATGACATCTCTTAGGCATTTTAGCATGATAACCCCATATTGAAGAATGTTCACTTTCCTATTCGAAGGATACCAAAACTGCGAGCTAATCATTAACAAGTGACAACTTAATGTTGAAGACTCGTCGAGCTGAGAGCCAATCAGGACCAAAATGGATCCGTCCCCATTAATTCCGCTAACTCCGGCCGGCACACAAAAATTAATTTTCTCGCTCCCACCAATTTGTTTGATACTTAGTTTATTCTACCAACTCAAACGTTCATCCAAGCCACACACCAATAGCATAATCTCCTTGCTCTTAAGGCACACAAAACGGTCCCATAGCTCAGTTGGTTAGAGCGTCGTACTAATATTACCATCACTGGTTATATATAGTAAATGCGAAGGCCGGCGGTTCGAGCCCGCCTGGGACCATTCTTTTTTCCCTTTGAACTTCTCAGAGGGTTTTTATTTTACTATTGGTAAATTTGTGTTTCCTTTATTTTTTTTTCCTCCTCTTCCTTTTAACAGTTAAATAAAACCGGGTAGAGAGGTGTTTCAAAGCCATCCTCTTCAACCTCGTGACCTGCGTGAGGATGAACCATCTCATGTCGTCTGGTAGTTCCACGCCACCATAGTCTTTACTGTCTCGCTGCACGTCTTATGGTGTTTCCGTGTCTCGGCTTGGTGAATAGGAGGCTATCCTATAGTATGAGAAGCGTATCGTATTAAAATAGTGTTGCTTATACGGACTAGGAGTCTTTAACTTCTTACTGGATATCGTCGGATGTTTATAGAAAGGCCAGGAAACCCGACTACTCTCACTACCGTCCGGGTATCTGAGTTGACCGCCCAATTTCTCCCGACACATTCTATATATATATATATATAAAAAAAAGATTTTACTTATGTTGGCTCCGGAGTGGCACGAAATCGTTCTCAAACACAGGCATATCTCAATTATGCTGAGGAGTCTAGGTTTTCCTAGATCTATATGGGAATCAGACGTGACTTAGCGCTTGGGGAATACCGGGAATATGTTCCACAGGGGTGTCGGTCTTATAAAGGTGTTATATATATATATAGTTGTCTCTTGATAGTATAGAATAGACACTCTTGTAGATGGCGTGTTAAGCCCCGGTGCAATAGCAACACAAATGAGGTGAGGATGCTGACTTGGCCTCTAAGGGACCATACTAACCACTAGGTTAGAATTAGATAATTATTTAGTGATGACATTGAAGACTATAAAGTCTGCAATAGCTTGGTCCTGCTTGATGGGTTAGAACAAGACCGGTTAATCAACTCCGAGACTGTCGAGTGACTGTCTCTGCGACTAGATATATCATGGGAAACGCTATTAGATTAAACCGGAAGATGTGCCAAAAATGTAATCACTGCGGCCTACCTGATACAATTGCAAGGTTTACAGTGCCCATTATATCAAATGTGCAAGTGGTTAGTTAGTATAGTACCTCACACGCTCGGTGAGCTAGCTTGGAATATAGACTGAGGTTATTATGTCTATCTCTATAGTCTACGCCTTAAACGCTTACACTAATTATTACGAATGTCGTTGCTACCATTCTGAATTATCAATAGGGCCGCAGGTTGTGTGCGTGACTTGCTAGTGGTACCAATATGCTCTTTGTCGGATACTTGGCATGGTTTTTTCGGGGGCTATTCTCGTAACTTGAGCTGGACTTCGAGACTACGATAGGTGAGGAATTCATCCTATTGATCAAGCCACTTAAGCGAGGTGGCCAAACTTGCCCTCGAGACACTCGTCGTACCTCTCAAGGTGTTGGGACCTCATTTATATATCCGGGCGGGTAACCTGTCCTATACGGGAAACTACATATCAGGATAGTAAAGGCATATCCTATTAGATGACGATGAATGGGGAATCGCTGGGTACCTTATTCCAGCCCCATATTAGTCAAGACGCGACTCAACAAACCCCGTACTCCACTAACCCTTGCCTAAGGTCTTCATATACTCCCCCCTTTTTTTACTTCACCTCCCCCTTTCCATCCTCCGACCTCTTCAACCCCTCCAGCAACGTCCCTATCACCTCCCTCCCCCACCCCGCCGCCCCTCCCACCCGTCCCTTCCCAGCATCCTCCTGGAAACTCACTCTGCCCCGCCACCAATCCAACCAGCTCTCCGCGCGCGCCCCCTCGTCCGCGGCCAGCAGCCCGACGCTCACGTCGATCAGCCCCGGGCGCGTGGTATCGTGCCAGAAGACGGAGGCCCCGCAGCGCGGGCAGAACTCGCGGAAGACGCCCGGCGAGCTCGAGTACGTGCGCAGCGGGGCGTATGTCTGCTGGAGGGCTGGGAAATCGAGGGGGACGACGGCGGCGGAAGAAGAAGAAGAAGAAAAAGAAGGAGGAGGAGGAGGATGAGAAGACGGGGGGAGAAAGAAGATGTTGCTCTTCGGCACGAACGCCCACGTCTGGATCTCGAAGCCCGTGGCTAGTCGGCAGGAGCGGCAGGCACATGTCCCGGCCATGTACCGGGTGAGAGTTGGATCGTCTTTGCTCCGTGGTTTCAACCACCATTTCTCGTCGCGCGGGTTGGCGGCTGCCTCGGGGGACGAGCTTGTGAACGGGACTATGAGGTCTGAGTACCCGGACCATGGGAGGCTACTTGAGGCGTCTGGGCGGGTGATGAAGAAGCGGACTGTTTTGCAGTGGCAGTGCGCTTCGAGGATGTCCTTGCTATCTCCGCCTTGACTGTTGTTAATCTGGCGGTTTTCAGACGACGGGGTTCCCTCGATAGCCTTGATGAAAGGGGATAGACCGCCGTCTTTAGTACTGTCGATATTAGTATGCCGAGTATACCTTAGGAGTGGCTCTTCTTTCTCGTTCTCTACTTCATCCCCCCCGATGCGTCCAATGATAATACCAGTAGCTACCTCCCAAGACCCATCGACATCTTTGTCGTCAACAGCAGAGCGCCGGAACACATGACAGCCGCAGGTACTGCAGAAGTAACGTCGGGGAGCAGTAGCAGACGACTCTTCCGGATATACCACGAGGCCACTAAGAGAAGGAAAGCTCTGAACAGGCGCATACGAGACACATAGGATCCCAGAGCTATGGCGACAATCGTAGCAATGACATAGGTCAACACCCAGCGCTCCAGACCCTGATTCTGCGCCGCGCAATACAACCGTCTGCTTAGCAGCGCCGCAGAGACAGGATACCGAGACTTCCACACCTCGCGACATCACGGGCGATGGGTCGCTCTGGTACGTTAACCTTGACCTTACCGAGTGAAGGAGGAAGATATTAAAATGGTTGAGTTAACCTAGACAGTCTCCGCACCTTTATCGCCTTGCTCCGACTATCGCTCAGGTCAAGGTTAACGTACCAGAACGACCCCTCGCAATCCTATACAATACGTAGGGCTTCACGGGAGAGAGGGAATAGCTCGTGCGGTGTGCCGGTCGACCAATTATATGTATCATTTACATCTTCGGAGCAAGGCTTATGCATTATCTGGATGCCTAGACGGAGCCTGCAGCAATGGGAAACACCAAGTCACACATTTACGCGTTAGTATAGCGGAGCCTCGGCCCGTCGAAGCCAGACGTGGTACTTGGAGGTCGGAGGTTGGAGATATGATAGCTCTACCTACTGTGGATGATGATCATGATGACGTTTATATACCGGCACTACGGAGAGAATACGATAGTCATTTAATGGACGACTCATGGGGACATATCAAAATCTTCAGATTAAAGGAAATAGGCTGTGATCAGCAGAGGTATAACTGACGTGGTTCTAAGTTGTCTTCGCAAGACATTCACTCCAATATCCTTGTCTTCTTTTTTGTTTGCATTTCGCATTCCCCAAAGTTTTCCCCTCCGTGATCTTCATTAGTATGGTGATATACATGAGTCAGGTAGACGACATCGTTCGCCCTGCCAACTCCTTCTACATTTTGGATGAACCAACATCAGTGGAGATTTTCTTCGTGGTGACTTTGTAAAAAAGAAAAGACGTGAGGCTAAACTAGGAGCGACGAACCGAGGCTTCTAATTGGTTGCCTCGTTGCCTTCGCTAGCTGGCTTAGGAACAGACCTCTCAGCTTCCTTCTCACCATCCTTGCTCGATGACACTTCCTGGGGGATGGGATCGTCTCTCACTAAGTTCTTAGTCTCCTGGTTAGCACCCTCAACGTCGGGATGAGGTGGTGCGATGCCTGCGGCGGCTAGCTCTTCTGCCGGCACTTCGACTTCGTTGCCATTGGCGTCGACTACGCGCGTTCTCGTTTCGTACTTGGTCTTGAATTCGACTTTGCCTTCGAGTGCCTTCACTTGCTCTTCGTTGAGGAGGTTGCCGTCTTGGTCCCGGTACTCGATCCGCTCCTCGCGGCTGACCACTTTTTGCCCCTGGGGTTCGAACTTGGGTGCTCCCGAGATACCCGCATTTGCGCCTTCTTGCTTGTTATCAGCTGCGGGCTGGACTGGCACCTGGTTTTTGTTGTTTACAGCGGGTTGAGAGGTCTGGGCGATTGGGATTGAAAGTCCTGAGTATGCTTCGTACTACGTAAAAGATCCGTATTAGTCTACCGTCTAATTGACAATTTGTAAACCCTCATATATGAAACTCCATATCTGTAGCCAAAAATCCAAATAGGAATGGGAACATGAATATCCATTTTCAAACTCGCTCTCTTGAGGGCATGCCGTGAGGGGAATACTTACGCTCTCTAGGAAAGTGTTGCAGTCCCAATCCCAAGTGTTGAATAACTTCACGCGATTGCATTCGGCCTTTGTCCAGGCGTTTCCGTATGCGAGGGGCGAATATAAGGCAAACACGACCGAAGCAATAGCTAGAAGTGTAACTACGCTGACTTTGTTGATAATTGAGTTTCCCCTGACACTTGCAAACCGAGCTGTAGTGAAGTCGATAAATTGGGAAAACGCTAGGACGGCGAAGACCAGCGCAGGGAAGTAGTGGTGTAGGAAAAGCTGACGTCCCATCAAGAAGAAGGGGAAGTAGTGGAAGGCCCATCCGAGCACCCACGTTCCGATCTCGTAATCGAATCGCTTGAAGGTAGCATTCTCGTAGTCGTTGCAGCTGCGTTGCCATCGAAGGACCGCAATACCCTTGAAGAGCACGTAAATAACAACAGCGAGAGTTGAAGTGTACCACACGATGGGATTGCCCATGAGGTAGATCTGGCGGTGGTTTTTACCCCAGAAGTTAATACCACGACGGAGGATGGGCCAAGATTCGGGACGAGAGTCCCAGGCGTGAGACTCAACCAGACCTGCGTTAGTCTTCCACATAACCTTCTGTAGCTCCCAGAATTTGCCGAAGAACCCGGGGTTAACGTAGTTGACTTTCTCAGCATCGCTGGCTAATTGCGGGTGTGTGTTGGACTCGATATACCATAAGCTGTTAGGAAGAGTACCACCCTTCGCACAAGTAACTTCTTGCTGCTCAGAAGCCCAATCAGGCAACTTCACTTTGTGAGAGAAGAGAACGCAACCAGTCATAACGTGAACGAGCCTGAACTTGGTTTGGATGGTTCGGAGACGTTCCTTAGCGATGGGCCCAAGAGACTGCTTCTTGACAATTTCAACACGGAAGAGATCGTTAGCGTCACCAGCAAATCCTTCATATCCATATGCGGATACTTCGTTCTGCCACTCAGCTTCAGTAACGGGTGGTCGAACATCGTGAGAGTGAAGGCGACGATGGGTAGCCAGGTGATATAGCCGGAGCACGTCACCATCCTTGATGTAGTGCTCGGTGATGTTCTTCACAGTATCCCAAGCGCCAGTGCCATTGATAGGTTCACCGTTGATGTCCAGCGGCTGAGTCTGGTTCTCGAGTAAGAAAATGTTGTTGTCATCCTTGTGGGGATACAGGGTGATCTGCTGTTGCTGACTGCCGGTGGGGTACATGAGGGGATGAGAGTGGAGGTATCCTCCCTGAGTGTTAACATGTCGAATGGTAACACGGCTACCAAAGGCAATATCAACCGGCACATCTTGCATACCCTTGTTGTTCAAAGTAGCCTGGAATTCGGAGCTCATGAACCCATCTCCATCGCCGGGGTTTGAAAGGCAAATGAAGTGGATGGCAAAGATACCTAGGTAGATGGTAATGGGGATGATAATCAAGCAGAAAGCACGGGCCAAAAAGTGCTTCGCAAAGATGCGAAGAGTGACGGTCTTGGTGTCGCCAAGCAGAACCCACAACTGTATAAGAGTCAAGGTTCCAACCCAGGCAATTGTGAAGAGGCCGACCCATTTAATGCTAACAGTGATTCCCATTCCTACACCGGTCATGAAAAGCCAGAACCACCAGCCCGCATCGAAGGCTTTTGAAGGACCTAGTTCATGTTGGTTGGTGAAGGACGTGAAGGCGAGCGCAGTAAATGCGGTAGCGGCGACCAACGGAGAATCGAGGAGGATTAGACGAGCTTGGGTGAGGAGGCCATTCTCTGTGATATAGGTGAGTACGAGTTCAACACGAAGAGATCAACGGAGGAAAGAGAGCTTACCAAAAATGAGAAAAGCAGCGCCGAGAGCGGCCGTAGCCGTACGACAACCAGCAGCTTTCAAAGTCAAGAAGATAGTCGGAATCAATGCAATACCGCAGATGGCAGGGTATAATCGCATAGCCACGTACGGAACACCGGGCTCAAGGTAATCCTTTCCAATCTCCTTGAAGTCAAAGTCGCCATTGAAACCAGCAAGCCATCCGAAAAGTGTGATAAGTAGCTTGGCCAACGGCGGGTGCACATCCATGAAGAATCTACCCTTGATATACTTGGTCGCAAACCCACCAAAGCTGTAAAGAACATCTGATATTAAAATCGGTAACCTCGGTAGTTATGCTTTAGTAGGGAACTTAGGGAACTTAGGAAACTTACTGGACTTCATCGAAGACGACACTTGAGGGTTGGTAGATTCGGAATAGTCGCACGACGGCACCAATGACAGTTAAGATTATCATAACCTGGTAATCGGAGCATGGTAATAGGAAGACATCGTTATCCTCAACACCCTCCGAAGTATAATCATCGTGCTTGACCTGACCTTTGGGTTTCGGAGGTGTGTAGGGACCGCCTTTTGTAGCGGGCGGCTTGGCCGAACTGGACCTCGCCATAATTGAGTCGGGATACGCGGGATGCAACTAGTATAAAACTCGATGTAGTTTGAATTGGGACAAAGTGGGAAAGAAAAGAGGCACTCGTGGCCTTTTCTTGTAATTGCTCGCACCCGAAATTGCTTATCCGTGTAACAAAAAAAAAAGGCTTTCTGGGTTACGCGGCAAGAAAAAAAAAAGTATCACACCGAAGAAGTGAATTCAGGTCGATTTAACGAAAGTCACGAAGTAGAAGTGATCATTATAAGATAATAGGATAATGAAAAACCCCATTCAAAGAGGTGGGATAAGAATTGAGATATTTCCCCCCTTTAGTCGCAAAGTAGTCGCAAGTGCGGCGGGATGGGTTGTGGGCAAAAAAAAAAAAAAAAGGCTGAAGGGGGTTTTAAAGGGGTGGTTGTGAATACGGCGTCAGAATTTATTTTGAGCTTCGAAGTTTAGTTAACAAAGGTTACACTGTTGCACCAACCAAGCAGCCTTTCAAAATTCATTTGCATGGTTAATCCACGTTAGGTCGTAAGTGGTCTTGATGCTACAGTGGCCTCAACCGGATTGGCGGATTGTACCCAGGGGCTTGATAGGGTCTTTCTCCTAGGGTCCAAAAAAAGATTCAGCTGCCAGTCTGCAACCTTTATCACCTTTACCACCTTTACCACCTACACTGCTACAACAGGAGAATTAATTCGCTACAAGCCTCGTGAAGTCGCGCTATCTATGCGCCTAAGGGCCTGGAACGAATTGAAATTCGAGGTGCCCCGCAATTCCGTAATTGACGAACACGAGTACCTTACCTAAGCTATCTAACCTAGTATCATACAGTTCTTCAAACTGCTTAACTAGAGAAATCGCAAAGATTAGGTACTTTGCAATTTTTTTGTTATGAAAAATTGTAAGGAAATGAAGTAATAAAATAAAATGAACAAGAATAAAAATAAAAACCTTGATATCGTATCGGGTTAGCCATTAGCCATTAGGATTACCAGGTATATATAGGTACCGTTATATTGTGTTATCTGTTATCAGAAAGTAAAAAGGTTCCAATAGAAAGTCAACAGTCATTTTGAATCTAAGGTACTTACTTATCTAGCTAGTTAATCTGATTGGCTAAATCAACGGCTTATATATTAATCCGATTACGGTACATGGGTAAACCGACCTTTCCACGATATTTTGTTAGAAGCTCTTTTTACTGCGACATCATCGCGCAATCAGCCAATCCTTACTTACTGCAGCCTCCACAATCGCGTTCACGACCACATCCACACATCTCGAGGGAGGCTCTCTAAAACTGCCGTCAACATGGCCGCCGATACTAATGGTGATGCAGCTGCGGTTTTGGATGATATCAAACCTCCTCAAGGCGTTGTCTTACCACCAAAAGAATTTAGAAGTGCGTCTAAGCTGCATCCCTTCCAAATTAGAAGTCGCGTTAAGCTAACATATCTATAGCTATTCTTGAAAAGACAGCTGGTTTCGTCGCCCGAAACGGCATCGCATTCGAAGATCGCGTCCGAGAAAAAGAAAAGAATAATCCTAAATTCAGTTTCCTTAGCAATGCTGACCCGTATAACCCTTATTACCTATGGAGGTTAAGTGAGATTAAAGAAGGCCGCGGCACTGCTGTAGCTGCAGGCCGAACCGGTGAAGCTGCCGCCGTTGTTGAAGAGAAGCCTGTTGGCCCTCCTAAACCTCCAGACTTCCAATTCTCCGCGCGTATGCCCAACATTAGCGCCCAGGATCTCGAGGTTGTGAAACTGACTGCGCTGTTTGTTGCAAAGAATGGCAGACAGTTTATGACCGCTCTCTCGCAAAGAGAGGCTGGTAATTACCAATTTGACTTTCTGAGACCGAATCACAGTCTTCACAATTTCTTCCAGCACCTTATTGATCAGTACTCGATGCTTCTACGAGCCGGCGGTATTGATGGCGAAGGAGGAAAGGTTCAACAAGAAAGGATTGCCGAACTGCAGCATAATATCGACGACAAATATCATATCTTAAACCGCGCCAGGCAGAGAGCTGAATGGTTAAAACACCAAGAAGACGAGAAGCAAAAGAAGGAAGAGGAAGAAGAAAAGGAACGACTATCATACGCCCAGATCGACTGGCACGATTTTGTCGTTGTCGAGACCGTTGTCTTTACCGAAGCTGACGACCAAGCAAATCTACCCCCACCGACGTCCCTCTCTGAACTGCAATATGCTTCTCTTGAACAGAAGGCTAAGATATCCGTCAGTGCTAACTTACGTATCGAGGAAGCGATGCCTACAGATGACGACAATGCCTACGGCGGATACGCAGCAACGCCAAATTATAATCTTCCTCATCATCCCGCACAGCAAGGACAACATCTACCAGGAGCTCAACCACCAACTCCTCAAGGTCCGTATCAAATGGCACCACCGCCGCGTCCAGGTGGTACTCAAGAGGACGAGGAAGCGCAACGAATACGGGAAAGAGAAGAGGCTCGTTTACGTATGCAACATGCGCAGGCTGAGGCTAAGGGTGGTGCGGCCCCAATGAAGATCAAGGAGAATTACGTTCCCCGTGCAGCTGCAAGAGCGGCTAACCGACAAGGCACCCAGATGGCTCTTTGTCCAAATTGCCACCAGCAGATACCGATGAACGAGCTAGAAGCACATATGAGAATCGAGTTACTGGATCCTCAGTGGAAAGAGCAGAAAGCTAAAGCTGAATCTCGATATGCTACTACGAACCTGTCGCACTCCGACGTTGCCAACAACTTGAAGCGATTCGCAAGTCAACGAGGAGACTTATTCGACGGCGTCACCGGACAGCCTATTTCAGAAGAAGAGATGGCGAGAAGAAAGCGAGCAGCACTGAATAGCTTCGACGGCAATCCCGAGGGCAGGAGCCAGGCTCATATAAATCATATGCAGAGCGTAAACGTCGACGAACAGATTGCCCGGATTCACCAGAGGTTTGCGAAGGACAATCAACAAGGCCATTGAGGTCTAACTTAGTGATCGGTGCGTCTTAACAGCTAGTTTTATGCTGATAGAGGAACCGGGTTATGCCTAGAGTGTATGGAGTACAGGATTTTGCGGATAGACGAAATATTCCCGCCAGTCTCAAAGTTCCTTACGATCACGCCTCAGATTCGTGGAGAGAAATCGGGGGGAAACAGAACCAACCAATGGAAGGCTAAACAGGTAAACAATACCCAAAAATAATAGTTGGTCTATATTCAAATTGCTCATACTCTAATACAGCGCTGTGCTCCCTGACCGTGTTGCTCCCGGAATCGTCGAGGTCCTGACCGTGTTATAATTGGGTTGTACGAGCAGCCCCGTGTGAAACTAACTTATAAACAGCCTTGCCGTATATGACTATTGGGTAAAATAAGGTGATTATAGAACTCGCATTTGTAAAGCATTGCTAGATGAGGCTTGATATCATGAGCGTTACGTATGTGTATAACTGTATTATAAGTAGTAAACTAGCAATAGGCGTTTCCGGGATAAAAGTAGCTTTGGGTAGAAGCATAGCTCAAATCATTTATCATGATACATTAATAATTAGTCACATCGAATTTGACCTGACAAGTAATCATTGTTTCATTACATATTCATATCATAGTCTATTCTGTTGAGAGTTATTTAGACACGTGAGTCTCTTCTCTATTTATTCTATGCCACTCCCTGGCCATCATCCGAGTCATCATCATCGTCGGGGATTATACTCTCGACAATCAAGTTCCCCGACCTGCCAATCGTATCTGCCAGGGTAGCCGTAGCATCCGGCTCGTAGACGACCCGGGGCATAGGCGACGCGATGCGGAACTTATATTCGTGCTCATAGCCCTCGGGCTCCTCCACGTCGTCGTCAATCTGCTCTCCTCCCGCGAGCAAATCGTAACACTCGACAAAAGCATACAGTTCCTCCACCGTCGTCGACCCCGCGAACCGTCGCACGATCCGCCCACCCGCGTCGTCGGGCATCTTCAGGGCGAGCCGCACGACGTCTTTGGCCGCGGAGGCTTCGGGCTCCGGATCCACGGTGCGCGCGCGCCATCGCCGCCACTGCTGGCGCTGGGCGGCGCGACGTTCGGCGGCGCGGGCTTTCTCGCGGGCTTGACGCTCGGCCTCGGCGGCGGCGGCTTCGGCTTCCCTGCGCTGGCGGGCGCGCTCGCGATCACGGGCTAGGAGCGCTCGTACGCGGAGTCTTGCTCGGTGCGCAAGTTGCGGGCGACTTCGTTAGCGGTGCGCTCGGCGCGGGCGCCGGCAAGGTCGGGGGCGTACTTGGTGATGGCGGTTTGGATCTCGGCGAGGTAGGTCGCGGGGGCAGGGGGCCGGCGAGACGCTTGACGATACTCATGCGGGTGCTGCCCTCTTTAGGGGTCAGGCACACTAGGCACGAGAAGGGGAACTTTGTGCAGTTGTACTCAGCGGCGACTTGGTAGGCCTCGGAGTCGAGGACATTGCCGCCCCACAGGACGATGTTGTTACTCGGTTCGTTAATGAAGCTGACGACGTCTGGCGAGAGGAGGGTCTCGCGCGTGAAGGATTCCGTGTCGTCATGTTCGGGAGACATGAGCACTATTAGGAGGAACTTAAGCTCTTTCTTAGCTAGGTCGAGGGCCTGTGCGAAACCACCCTCGAAGAAGGGGAGGCTGTCGTTTCCGTATTCCTCCTCGAACTCCCGCTTGAACCGGGCGGCGGTATCGCGCGGCATCAGCATGCGCCGTCCCATAGTGCCCTTCCATCCGCTTGTCATGCTCGTAGTTATCATGCGGGGCCGTATAGATGCGGGCAGGAATGCGAATATGTACATGAAGGTGCGGAAGAGTGTCGAAACGGCTTTATATCCGAAGTTGAAGGGAGCGAATAGGATAGTTAAGACGAAGGGTAAGCGGGTAGTCGTCTGAGGTTGCGGTACAATTCTCGGCGCGGGATCTGGTCTGGCTCGTGGTAATGGACGTCCGAAAGGCCGCGCCGATGCTGCGAAGCTTTCTTGTAGGTTCTCATGTCTTGCTGCTTGTCGGGGAATATCGTTCTGCGTAGCCATAGCCTCGGCTACAGGGTCGGGACCTTCGCCATCGAAGAACTTGGCTATTGCTATTTGTACATTCCATTGTGATCTCTCCAATAACGGCACCGCATCCTTAACATCTTGTGCTGTGACCTGGGTGTATTGCTCGAGGGCGGATTGCTGCTCTGGGGTGAGCTGACCTATATCGAAACCGCCGCTGCTTGCCATCGTCTCGATAGTGCACAACTAAGCATAAGTGTACTATTGCGCGATTTGATATAAAGGCCCCATGCGTCGTATGAATTAGAGATTCCTTAGTGTCCGGGACTGTCTTATGGGATTTGGTGGCCTCGTTCGATGGTCGAATTCAATATATTACGTAGCTTCTTTTTGCCACCGGTTGTACTATGAAATTTCAACATGCCATTACCTGCTCTTGTGCATTATTACACTGATTTGTATGGTGTTTGAGGACTGTAAATATTATGTGCTTAGGCTTGATGCTGGACAAGCTAAATATATGTAAGTTGGTCAGAGGTGACGACGAATAGGCGGCCGGGGGTTGTTAGGTTTGGTGGCCTTCCGGGCTGATACGTTTGAGTTATCTAATACTGTACGTGCCTACCAGGTACCTACATACCTAGGTAGTATCTTAAAGTTTAGATATGTACAATACAGTGCTACTTTGAAAAGACTAGCTTTGACTATGTAACTACCAAATTCAAACTTTAAGCCTATAATGGTTTAGTTTTTACTATTAAAGTTTAGTATTATGCACGAAAGTATTGTCCTACCTCCCTAAGCAGGGAATAATATAAATTCCTTCTATCATCTGCGCATGTACAATTATATTACCACCTCCATGCACACAGTCTTTAATCTCAAGGCTGAGAGAGGACATCTTGGCAATCGGACGTCGGGGCCAATGAATTGTCTTTCCGCCTCTTAGTAATCTGCCGCCGTCATCCCACTACAACTTCACTGCAACTTCTACTGACGTGCTTAAACACGCCCGCATCGTATCTCTGTGCCCTTATCGTCAGCCTCACCAATCCGCCCCCCCCAAACCTTTCAATTGATACCCCAGAATTCTATTCCCCACCCTTTCGTCTTTGCTGCGCGTACTATTTTGATTTATGGGCGAGAGCTCGCCCATTCTTGCCAGAAAAATGGGAGTGCTTTGAGGTTGTCTAAGTATGTGTGCAGTTTCAACTTTATTCCTCTGTTCTGCTCTTTTACTCTTTTACTCTTCTACTCTTCCGCTCCTCTGATCTTCCCGCTCTTCCTTTTCCTACCTTATATATAAAACTGAAAACTGACAACCTCATTATTTAGGGGTTGTATCGACAGGGGCAGCGTATACTTTCCTCCTGACTTAAGACCATTGCGATTACTCCATGCCGAAAATACGAGAACCTGCAAGCTCTACCCCAATACCAATGGCAAATACGCGGTTCGGCACTGCCGATAGAGGGAGGCAGATGGCCTCCCCGAGGCCCAAAACGCGTGGTACGTCTTCTATCAAAGGAGTTGCTGGGGGCGCGTTACGGGCGTGCTTCCTGGCTTGCTTCCTGGCTTGTTCCATCTCTATCTCGTTTCTTTTCTAACCTTGTTGACTTATACCCTTTTAGACAGCAAGGACACGCTTTGTCGAAACGTTTTAATATATGGTCATTGCCGCTATGAAGACCAGGGATGCGCTTTCAATCATGATAAGGGTTCATCTAATTCAATGGACAAGTAAGTTGTGTCGCTCTTCACCTGCTTTACATACCGAGTTCCATCCCCCCAATGACCTGGCTGGCCCCCTCTTTGATTCCATCCGAGATTCCTTCGACGAGGCAAGAACAGTTTTGTATAGAATCGAAGGGCTTCGAACTAGGACACGTAGAAATTTTAACCAATAAAATACCCATTCGATAATCGAGGAAACCGAGACCGTGGTAGGGGTAAAAGTATCCTACCACTATTCGATACCTATCTGCCGACCTCCTCTGGAGTTCTAGTCTGCTCGGCTATCTTAATTGCTATTAAATATAAGCGAAGAGGAATATACCTTTGGACAAGACATTTGATCGAATAAGTCTCTATACTATACGATACATTGCAAAAATGATAAGGAATAGATGGAGAAGTCATGAGCGAACTGTTTCGGCACCACTGAGCAAAAATTCTCTATTGGGATGTGAGCATCGGGCAATAGAGCATCGGGAAATACCGTCGTCTTTCGCGACACTAACATCATATTGGGCTCGAAGATACTTTGGAGGCCCTATACCCTCTACAAGAAATCCCTTAGTCCTTAGCCACCCAGGTTTCTCACCTCGTCCAGGCACTCGAATTACCGTGGTTCCTGGTTGTTCCATCCAGCATCATGAATTCGACATAGATTCCACTCATAGAAGTTCTTCAGTTCCTCCGCGTTGGCCCTCACCTTGGAATAATATTCTACCAGGACTCGGTGTCGTAGCCAGCTCGGAATCTTCAACCAGCTTTCACGATTATAGCACTACATATACAGCCAGTTTTGCTAACCAATCATCTAGTGGCTCTAAGAAATCTCTAAATGTCGAATCTCCATCATTCACACCTACTCAACTTGGAGGCAAGAAGTCTAACTTCTCTACAAACGCTACACCTTTTACGCCTCGGGGTGCTTCTACATGTGAGGACACCTTTTCACTGCCTCCCCTACTATGTACGTACTTACGTGTCCAGCAGCTACAAACTCGACGTTACAACAAGATGCTGGGGCCTCTCTGTATAAGTCGACGCCGTTTGCGGATTTCGCTCCCCAAAATTATGATTTAAATACCGCCGTAAGTCCAAGAGAGACGAGCCTCTGGGTTAAAGAGCTAACGAGGTTCAGACTGCAACCAACGGCTCCGCGGATGGCGGGTCCCTGGGATATGATCCTTTTACCATGCCTAGTGTTAACCAGGCACTTCCTTCCACACAATACAATCCATACGCCGAGGATCACAATGCCTTGGCTGGAGCAGGTGCACCATATTATACTGCTCAAAATTCTTATGCAGCTCCTTCTCAGCCTGTAAGACACAAATTTTGATATATCCGTCTTGGTTTACTATCTAACCAGTTATAGCTTCAATATCATCTCTATTATCCCATTACTACCGGGAGGGAGAATATGCAGCCTTATCAACGGCAGGTATACGACTTTTTTCTTCCAGAGTCTCTCAGAGAAGATCTTCAGAAAAAGTCTGAAGCTACTAGACAAGTCCTTCCGAGTCAACCTGGAGTACAGCTGCCAAATCTCCAACATTACCATTCCCTTGTTCCCTTAGATACCAAGATTCGAAGCACAGCTAGTACTTTTGGTCTTCCAAGCTGGGTATTCAAAGCAACTTCTCGCAAGAACGGGAACACATTCTGTTTGAGACGAATCGAAGGTATGTCCTAAAGCCAGGTTAAGTGGAAGTCAAAACTAAGTAGACGTCAGGATTCCGCCTTACAAATGAGGAAGCCATTAAAGCTGTGAACTCGTGGAAAAAGATTATACATCCTAATATAGTTACTACGATTGAAGCATTCACTACGAGAGACTTTAACGATAGTTCCCTCGTATTCGTTCACAGTTATCACCCGCTCTCAAAGACGCTGGCGGAGCATCACTTCCCCACTAATCGCTTCGGCCGTCCACCGACTGTATCAGAGAGAGTATTGTGGAGTTATCTCGTCCAGTTTGCCAGCGCTCTGAAGGCAATCCACAAGGCTAAACTGGCAGCGCGATGCATCGATATTAACAAAGTAATTTTAACGGACAAAAACCGGATCAGGCTTGGTGCCTGCTCGATTCTAGACGTCCTACACTTTGAAGTGCCGCGTCGGATCGAGGAGTTACAACAGGAAGACTTCTTTCACCTAGGACGCCTCATATTGAGCATTGCGACGAATACTCCACCACGGAATCTTGGTGATCTACGCCTACCACTTGAGCAGCTAGGTAGAGCGTATTCTCCAGAATTAAAGGAGAGGATATCTTGGCTTCTCAATCCACTACAAACCGTAACCACGAAGACTGCGGAGCAGTTAGTATACGACCTCGCTCAGCATATGGATGACGCCCTGGTGGCATCATTCAATACCCAGGATGAGCTCACCGCTCACCTAGGTAGAGAACTAGAGAATGGCCGATTAGTACGACTATTGGCAAAATTAGGCTCTATTAACGAACGACCAGAGTTTGACAATGACCCGAACTGGGCTGAGACGTCAGAACGCTATACTTTGAAGCTCTTCCGAGACTACGTCTTCCACCAGGTTGACGCACAAGGAAACCCAGTCGTGGATCTGGGTCACATTATTAGCTGCTTAAACAAGCTAGATGCTGGTATTGACGAGAGGATTTATCTCACCAGTAGAGACCACCAATCGACATTCGTAGTCTCATACAAAGAATTGAAGAAGCAAGCCCAAAGTGCATTTAGCGATCTACTCAAGGGAGCTAATAAGCCGCAAGCCAACCGCTACTAGAAGAAGCGGAAGGTCCGCTATTCAAGATCAGCAAATTGATCTTTCACGGAAGACAGGGAAGAAAAAAAAATGACGTACGACCCGGTGAAGTTGGTGAATTAAACGAGCACCGGAAAATGAGAAGTATTGGATGAGTTCAGGAGATAGGGCCATATTTATGGACAAGGATGCCTACAAAGAGTTCGGCGGTGAGTATGCCGAAGAAAAATACACGACTGTATGGGATATTCAAAGCGAAACCTATCCAGAATTTATCGGAACTTGCGAACAACACATACAAGAACCAAGAAGCCAAAACCCCAGCACTCAAACTCAGAACACGAAGTTACCAGCATAGATTCATTGCCCGATCTAGATATTCTTCTGCGCGAAAGCAGTGGGTTACAAGTTGAATCCCTTTCTGTCTGACTATTAGCATGGAGTCAACCTGAATTGAGAACCCCCCTTGCTATATTGGACTATATTTGCGTTACTCAGTTGAATACCGTCGATACATAGCAAGAGATGCATCATAGCGCTCCTCTTTCAGGTATTAACCTTTGCGATTTGGTTTCTTGCCGTTTCTCACGGTCATAGACGGGCCATTTAGGCTGGCTACGAAGGAAAAGACACAGCATTGCGATTTGTTTTCCAGCAAAGTTTTCGGATCAATATGCGGGTTTGAAGAAGCATGCGTGAATGAAGGTTCTGTGATCACACAAACATAACTATCCCCCCAGAGTATAAAGTAGAATACAAGCGAAGTCTCTTATCGTTCAGAAATTAGAGCTTCCTGAGGGATGATCTTGAGTGATTGTAATGATGCGGTATATCGTGATGTGATCGTTAGATGTACAGAATGGTTTTACCTGTATAACCATTCAATAAGATACTGTTTAGAAAAAAATTTTTATGTAGACTCAAGTATAGTGCCTATATGATCAGAAGGGCTTCATGAGAGGGTATGATTTTACTATCCTAGTGCATAAGATTGTGATAAGAACATGCGGCAATAAGGATGTACTGACTAGAGAAAAATATCGTTAGAAAAAGAGGTTAAATTTTATAATAGGGGTAGACAATTGATTCATAGCAGGGTTGAAGCATGTGTGTACTTATATTTAACATCCAGACATGAGTGAGACAAGTTTCATTTTAAATATAAGAATGCATCATTACTACAACGTAAGTTGCTTGCAGTTGAGGTAAAGCTTGAATAATGATATATTTTAGGGTTAGACGTTTTCGAGATCAAAGTCACTCCATAAACACATGTAGAGCCAATACAAATGAGCTTTTCTCCCGTACATACCCTAAGAGGTAATCTAGTCATGACTTCATTCGCCGACGCTCCATGCCGCTTACTCACTATTTGTGTTCTCATTCCCTGTCATATTCGCACCTAGTTTAACTTGATATTGTCATTCATAGGGCAAAATATTCCAAGTATCTCTTCGTACTAAAACCCTTAGGTTTCTTAAAGAGGGGATCCGGAGATCTCGCCAGTCCCTCTTCATCCTGGCACCCCCATGCATGAGAGTCGACAGTCTTTAGAGTCTCAATCTTCTGATTGTTGCCCGAAGGGATTCTCAATCTCCTCACTTCCATCTACTGGGCTGATGACTACCAGGAGAGTACCTCGGGCGACTACCAGGCCCAGTGATCGAGTTGCCTCCTTACCTTCATCATCTGTATTGGCGTGTATCAGTTCTCTGCTCTCACGTGATATACAGGAACAGCTTTGGAGCGGGTTGATGTAGGACTTACCTCGCATGACCTCTTGTACGTCGTCGAGAACCAAGTTCATGAGCGCATCATAACCCTTGAGCGTACCAGTAACTACAGACCGTGATGGAGGTTAGCTTGGATTCACAACCATCTAGTACTGCGGTGTATGCAGTGGTGTAGAGTTAGGTCAGTTTAAGTGAAGAGGGGGGTAAGGAAGACTGAGGACAGACCTTCTCGCCCGCCGTTGAATTTGACAGTGATTCTCTTGTCTACGTATTTGCTCAGGTCGAGGATGTTCTCTTTCTTTGGACGTTCCCGTTCCTGCGGTGCGCCTCCGCTAGCGCCCGAGTCAGCTCCGTGTCCACCTCGCCCGCCGCCTCGTCCGCCCCGCGCTCCGCGGGGATGTCCGCCACCTCCTCGGCCACCGCGGTAGTGGCCACGGTCGGCCATTATGTAAATCTGGATGTGTGGGTGTGGGTGTGGGTGTGGGTGGTAGTAAGAGTGTGTACTGTTCCTAAGGATCTGCCCAGCAGAGCTACAATGCAGAGAGGGAGAACTCGCTTTCGGAGCGACCGCAAAAAGATGCGGTGAAGGAGGGAAACAGGGAGACCAGGTTTCTCGCGAAGAAACTAGTTTCGGAAGTTGGACGGATGCAGTGATAGGGGGTCGCGGGCGGTCTGGACCGTTCGGTGACGAATCGGTGTTGCAAACTACTATGAATACGGTTGTAACGGCAAGCGACAAAGGAGGTATTGAGATTTGGGGGGAGGTTATCGCCGGATGGTGGGAAACCTTGTAAATAATTCGGTCCGGGTTTCTGCGACTTTAGCCAAGATTTCTTCTTCTTCTTTTTTTCTTTAAATGTCAGCTAATAGGTACATTCGGAACACGCAACCATAAATCCGAGTTCCTTGTCACGTTTAATGCGTAGAAGGTAATGAGTGGAGGTTATGACCAGGTAATGTGTTAATGTGTTATGTCTTATCCTCTGCAAGTTTGCGGTTTGCGGTTGGCAGGTTGTCAACGATCATGACGGGGAAATCAATTCCTTTTTTTTTTTTTTTTCTCTTAATCCCCTCTGCCTCTTGTGGCTTTTAAGTTGGGTGGAAAGTAAATTAGTGGAACTCCGCTATAAGGCTATTCTCTAATTGACCCAAGGCTGTAAAGTGCCCCTCAAAAGAAAACATAGAGGGGTAAAAAGTTACTTAAGAAAATGTACTTTTTTTCTTTTCTCGGCCTGTAAAAATTTAGTTCGTTCTGGAACGCTTCTGTCTCTGGTGTGCCGTATCCCGGGGTTCGGCGGGGTTGCTGAGTGGCTTGTCAGCTTGTTCGGGGCTTTTAGAGGGGCAGTTTTTAAAGCATTTTAAGGGGGGGGGACCTGACGAAGGACTAGCGGCCCATATGCAGCATCTGAGTAGCGTCCTGCAAATGTAGGGATATAAGCTCGGCAGCACCTCTATCTATTCTAGCGGCTCTCGGGGATGTAAGCTGCAGAGTATATCACATCCTTTCGCATCTCTGAAGCTGTATTATACATCACCTCGTACAGGGGAGTAGCTGAATATGGACTCGGGTAACACGGCCTAGGTAAAAGAGAAGTAAATAGAAAGGAAAGGCGTAAGAACATAGATAGTAAATATGTTAGGAGGTGGGTAAATATAAAAGCTAATAAGTGTGCATAGGTACGGTACATATAATATAAGAAAGCACATGACTTCGACAGTATGGCAAGCAAGTATAGAAGTGGAAGACTCTCATTCTTCACTTTAAGGATTATGAAACATTGGAGCATACTATATGTTTATCTCTCAGTTGCATGTTGCATATTGCTTGTTCCATGTGTTTATGTAAAAGACTCCCAGCTGAGAGGATCCTAAGCCGTATTTCTCAGATCGTACCCATTCGATTTTTTTTGTTTACATAGTCTAATGATGCACCTCAGATCCATCACTATGGGTGGGTTTCGACGCCAAACCAATGTATCCCGTCGATCTTTCCCTTTATCTACGCGGCAACAAGGAATCTTACAGTCGGGAAACCCTTGAACAGAGCGGAATTCCACCGTAGTAGTGTAGATGATAATCTCCTGTATAAGGCTAGGACAAACGAGATGGGAAGGATTCCGACCCGAGGCAAGTCCGGAGAGGTAATGAGAAGCGAGTGACAAAAGGGAACGGAGGATGGAAAGCTTTCGGCCTCATCCCGTGAAGCTCATGTAAAGAGCCGAGATGTCACCAAACCTCAACGTTTTAGTTAGGTACCATTCTATTGATATCTACCCGCTTATTGTTTCGTGAGCATACAACTTAAAGTAATAGACAAGTAGAGAGAGGAAAGTTTTAATCATGGTTCCTTTTAATATGAGAATTATTCCGAACATTACTTAAAGTATAATGTACCTAGGTATATTTTACATAAGTACATATGTAGGTATACATATGGAAGAGCTAAAACGGAGCTAGGAGCTAACCATGTCTAGGTAGTCATCAATGGGAAGCTCCCTATCGAGTCTTATTACCTAAACCAGCGAGCTTAGCTTCTTAAGAGGTACTCCCCCCCTAGGTACCCTAACCTTAGGTACCCTAACCTAAGGTATACCTAACCCACTTCGCCAGTCGCACTTAGATCCTAGCAAACTGCCGTCCGTAAAATCTGTGGGCAGGTTTCTTTTTTTCACCACCAACATACCATTTTGAGATAGACTCTACAGAACTTTATCCTATCCTAAATTCGGGTTGATTCGCTTTTTATACTACTGCGGTAACATTCCGTGCCGTACCTCTCCGAACTACGAGATACGATACATTAAACTTTGGTATATCCAATCTACATATTACCTATTTATTATTTATCTATCTACTATACCTAAGGTTAGTTACAATTGTATTGTTATTGTACTATTCGAGGTAAAACACCAATTGCCCAAGAGAAACATTTTTGAGCCCCGCGTCTTTAGAATCCACCCCGGGTTTCCGAGATTCCCTGTCCCCAGCCCATTCTCACGGTAGTTTACTCCGTATTTTTTTTTTTTTTCTATTTGTGTCGAGGCTGAGTATCACCATACTTCTTTATTTTGCTTACTTTATCTTTATCGTACCTCCATATAACTTATATACATCTATACTTATAATACATCGAATGTTTTAGCGGCTTCCCCTTTTCTTCCATTTTCGTGTAACTTATTCGTTCCCTCGTTCAACTTTGTCCCCCTCCTCCCTTTATCCTAAAACCATCTACTTACTTACTATACACGAAGCTAAAGGTTCGTTCCTATGACAGCCGCCGAGCTCAGAAAACCAAAAGGCTCGGCAGGCTTAACCTCGCAATCCACGCACCGCTCCGGGGGTTCACAAATTCTCGGCCCACCCGCGACTTGGAGAATTAATTCGTAAAAAAAAAAACAAAAAAAAAAACAAAAAAGCGTGATTCCGCTGTTTGCTACCCTTATAATACACCATTTTCTCAAAATATTCGGACAGAAATAGCAACGTCAAGCGAACCCCACTCATTCTGCGTTATACTCACACATGTCAACCTATATTTCCTGACAACGGAATTAATTGGACGGGTCAATCGGGATTCCTAAAGCCGCAGATGCAATTTGTATATCAAGACTCCTACCACATCTTAGAACATATCTGTAAATTTTCCAACCGTGAGGCGTACTGGGATGGCGCACAATCCAGATTCTGATCAGCATAAACGAAAAAGAGATATATCTGATGACAATGGAAGTCAAGCATCCCACGCTGACCGTATACCACAACCTCCTCCGCCTCAGTCTGGTAAGTTCAATTCACCCCTCCCCCTTACACACTTACACATATCTACGCCTCCATAGGTAACACTCACTTGGGACTCGATGATATCGCTATGCCTTGTTTCGTATGTAACATTGGCTTCCGTTTTTGTATCATCATTATGTTCTGCTATGAAATGCTCTTACTTCATCTATGTATTGTATCTTTATATTCAACTATGTTGCTACACGTTCGCAAAATGAGTCCAATTGGTCACGTCCCGGTCGCGGCTAGGAGTGCAATATCTCGTGGAAAGCCACTAACCCATTGATATTGAAGGCACGATAGCTCATATCAATTATCTGTCTAAGGCTCATGCGGTCAAACTCAAGCTCATACAGGGCGACACCGACACCTTCTCCGATGTTCTCACTCTGGTCAACGAGTACGAGGGTGAGCTATTTCCACCCCACTACTCTTCCTTGGACACACAAGGACTGATACAAAAACCCAGGAGTGTTGAATAGACATGAGAGTCTCGCTTCTAATTTGGGAGCAAAATTGACGGGTAGTCGCCTATTGAAGGCGATGGAGGGCGCATTTGAAGGATCAATAACGACGAACCCGCCACAAACCATGTTTAGCCCTGATCCTGTCACATGGCTTGATATCGTCGAGTTTGCCAAGGCAAAGCCTGGGGAGTTCGTATTAACACCCAGTCCGAATGGCGGGCGTTGCTGTCAGTTTCCCCTGAAAGGTGTTCAGGTCGAAATTGGGGAAGATGACTGGAGGTTAATAGTATCTGGCGCTCTGGACAGGTTCAAACTAGTCCCGGCACAGCCGTTAGAAGAAGATGAGACGGCGGAACTAGCAACCCTCGAAATTGTCGAGCAGCGACTGCAGGTTTTAATCAAGAAGGCGGATGAAGTGGCGCGTAGGGCCCGCCAACTTAACTACCACTTGAGCGGACGAAAAGCATCAATACATGCGCGACGCGCGTCGCAGTCAACCTCCGGTCCCAACTTCCAAGCTGTAAACCAGCCGTTGGGCTCTGGTTCCAACCCTAGTTACGACTTACATGCCGATCTTCTCCAGCAGTTCCTTGCTCCTTCGCAGCCTTCTAGCCACCGGATCTCTTCCGTCGGTTCTATACCACCAACACCTAATCCCATAGGCACTACAACATCGACGCCGAGGACCTCTATCCAGCAGGCAACTATTCTGGGTAGCAATCGACCTTCACCCAGCTACCCCACCGAGCCAGCTATGAGGGATGTCGAGGAAGAGAATCGCGCCTTGGTAACAGCTAAGATTGAGAGATTAGCACGCGGGGACGTCATACATCCACCGTGTGATAGATGTCGGAGGCTCAAAACACAGTGCATCAAGCACCTAACAGCTTGCCAAGGATGCACGAAGAAGCACGCAAGATGTGTATGGAAAGGCCTAACGGAAGAAGAGGTAGCTTGGCTTAAAGGGGAAGCGGGTGGAGACGGAGACGACGACGGGGATGAACCGAGGGATTCTAGTAGAGCTGTATTCGGATCCCAAACGCATCTCGAATTCGGCGAACGACGCCGTGAATCGGAACGTAGTGATGAACCTAGCACGAGCAGGTCTGGTTCAAGGATAGCTATCGGTAGACCTGCTGACGATGTTTGGAGAAAAGGGCCGGAGACGTCAATAAGTAGACATGAAACCATGGAAGTGGATGTAAGAGACGTACGCCAGGGACAAGAATACCCAAGGAAAGAAGTAGGCAGTGGATTGTTCGGGGAGCATAAATCAACGCTTAGCCACATGGCTTCTATTGCGTCTGCAGCGGCAGACGCTGCAGCGAATTCACGAGGGAGTCATCAACATTCGGAATAACTGGTACGAGAACAAGACAACAATCACTTAGCTGTACATAGATCGGTTGATTAATCTGCACATGCGGATTTTCCTTTAGGTGTTGGAATCTTGTATATACCCGGATAGCATATGGCTAAGAAGGCGAGCATTATTAACCTGATCTATCTGCTTAATTTCGTATTATTATTCGATATACACAGTAAAATTGAACTATATTACTTGATTCTGATGTTAAGGACTTTAACTTAGGGTGAGATTAAAATTAGTTATGTTGATTAACTTGGACAATAAGACATTGAAGCTTGGCGAGGTTCAACTAATAAGTGTCTTACAATATTTACGGTAGATAGGTCATCTTTGCGGCCTGGCTGTACCTGCCTGCGTCCCCCCCCAAACTTCCCGAAAACCAGGCTCGCGGGTGTTTGAGGCACAATTGACGGAAGACCCACTTAATTAAAAGGTCGAGAAGCGCGCTAGTTAGGGCTGCTCTAATTAGACGCGACGAGATAAGACAGTGTGGCGCCGGTACCCATTAAAAAAAGTCAAATCTAATGCAATTCTTTGACGTCGCCAGTTAGTGAACCTCCAGTTTCAAATTTTCCAAATTCAAACAAATACCTCCACTCACTTTTTCGATACTGTAGCTTAAAACGAAGCTTCCTTCACTTCATACAACTAACTATTTTTTTTTTTTACAAACCTACAAGTTACAAACCTTTGAATGGAGAGTCGGTAGTAAAAATAAAAATATTTTATAGTGTTTCTCTAGTCGCATCCCATAACCCGACGCACAGATCTTGACTTATAGTCGTCATCTCCATAACCCATAACGGGTCATGGCTCAATCGCCACCCCATGCGACTTACACCATGAACAGCACCGAAAAGCATCGCAATGGCGCATTTCCGATACCACAGCAATCACCATTACCGCAGTCGCGAGAGCTTGGTCTTGTAGCTCCTGAACCCACAGTGACCACATCGTCGCCATTCTCCAGATCTTGGCCACACTTAGTCGCCGGAGGGTACGTCATGATTCCTCTTCCTCGTCCATAGAGCTCCTTAAAGTTGGAACAAGCCCTCTAGAAGAAACGCATTATTGGCTTTCGCTAAGGTTCTCTATTTTCGCAGTATCGGAGGCATGACAGCAGCTGTTCTAACAGCACCTCTTGATGTCCTTAAAACCCGACTTCAGTCCGATTTCTACCAGGCCCAGCTCCGAGCAGCCCGAGAAGCAACAGGCCAAGCACGCCTTGGCCCATTGCAGTCAGCTACCTATCACTTACAGGAAACCTTCCAGATCTTGCGTGATGTGCACAAGTTAGAAGGGTCGCGTGCACTTTCAAGGGTCTAGGGCCGAATCTGGTCGGCGTCGTGCCGGCGCGAAGTATCAACTTCTACGTATACCCCACGAGCAAAAGAGCATACTCGCAGTGGCTAGGCGCATCCCCGGATAATCCAATTGTCCATCTTGCCAGTGCGGTGACAGCGGGAATCGCAACAGGGACTGCGACGAACCCTATCTGGCTAGTGAAAACTCGACTGCAGCTCGACAAGAATAACGCTGAGCGCAAGGGTGACGTAGGTGCACGTCGATACCGGAATAGTTTGGACTGCATCCGGCAGGTACTGCGGGACGAGGGTCCGCGGGGCTTTTTCAAAGGTCTGAGCGCAAGTTATCTTGGCATCACCGAGAGCACGCTACAGTGGATGATGTACGAGGAGATCAAGCGCAAACTAAGACTCCGAGAAGAACATATTGTGCAAAGCGGTAGGGAGAAGACCTGGTGGGACCGTACGGTCGACTGGACTGGAAACTTCATGGGTGCCGGTGCAGCCAAGGGTATAGCGTCTGTACTGACGTATCCACATGAGGTGAGTTTTCACAGAACTTACGCGGAGACGCCCAAGATTTATATTGCCACATTCACAAAGAAAAAAGAAAAAAAAAACACAGCTAACATGGTAGCTAGGTTGCGCGGACTCGTCTCAGACAAGCCCCGATGTCAGATGGTAGACCCAAGTATACGGGCCTCGTACAATGCTTCAAACTCGTCTGGAAGGAAGAGGGTGTCGTTGGGTTGTATGGCGGTCTAACGCCTCATCTAATGCGCACAATCCCCTCAGCCGCGATCATGTTTGGCATGTACGAGGTTATTATCAAGTTCCTCGGCGCGAAGAGCTAGACAACACCGCCCTAGCAGTAGCTCGCGCATTAATGGTCCCTCAGATAATCACAATCTACGAACACCCACGGATGTGATGGTTGACGCCCATGACAACTTTGTAATAATATTAACTTGATATATAAGGCAAGAAGGAGAGTAATGTTGGGACGATTGATGACACCTCAAGCTTGGACAGGATATCCAAGGACCACAGGCATCGGATGGAATCACTCTTAAGTAAACGCCTCGCCCTTATCTTCGCCCACGCACATGCATGGGCATGGTGCAAACGCTACATCACCACTACTGTATATCAAACGGAACTATACGATAGAAAAAAAAGGCTGGGTCACGATAGAATTATGAAGGCAAAAGCATGGCAAGGCTCCCGATAGCCTGCTGTGTTCAAGCAAGCTGGACTGGCGGGTCACTATGATCTATACGTGTACGAAATGGTATATAGCATGGATTGGCGTTTAGGAGGGTAAAAGGGCGACGAATGATGTTTACTAAGGCGAGAGAAGAACAGGATAAAAAAAAATAAAAATTCACAATCCACTCCAACCTTATGAGTACAGCACGCTTACGTATTATACTCGTAGTTTTGGTTGTATTTGGGTCATATAAGGGAAGATTGAAGCGATATATGTATGAGATTAACCTGTTGCACTATGTTACTTCCCCGTCTGTTGAAGCAGCCATGTTGTACCTTAGCTACACAACAAGTATGTTTAATATACCTGATAAAGAATATACCATCTGCTCTACTTGTTTTTTGTTTTGTTACCTAGTCCTTAGAATAATTCTTCAACTTCTACCAGGGCCTGCCAGGGCCTGCCAGTAACGTTATGGAGACATGTAAAACGAGGTTACGACGAGTGGTGATGCTAATGTTTATAAGAACATCTTACGAAAGTACCTAGTCATGAGTAAGTTTTGAAACATTTCAAAATTAGATTCTTCCATTTTTTTCCCCAGAAAAGAAAATGTTACCTATCTTAAGCATTCGAGCATTCAGATCAGTATGTACTACCATCTGATGGCTATTAGACCAAAAGGCCCTAACAAATCAATTTCGCCCCAACCACGTCCCCCACCAGACAATTCTCACGAATCACAACAACAACCCCACAATTGTCCGAAGTTTACACGCGCTTAAGATATATAGGGCCAAATAAACGGGCATCAGTCATCCAAGGCAACGTGCCAGAGTGGTTAATGGGTTAGACTCGAAATCTAATGACTTCGGTCGCACAGGTTCGAATCCTGTCGTTGTCGCGACTTTCCATTTCTTTTTCGACTTTTTTATTTTTATTTTTAAAATATATATATTTTTTTCATTCCTAAGGCATCTATCTCTCTTTAGCTTCTTTGAATTTTTGGCCTTGAATTCTACACTGGTATTCGCGCCGCGACGCAGTTGGCTCTAAGGCTTAAACGTGTCTCATGTGCCGCATGGCAATCCTCTCTTGATATTAACTAACACAACAAGCTTATCTTGAATTGCCATTACTTGAGCATCCCATACTTTAACTTCCCCTATATCATACCATTTCACTGCTACACCTACTACTAGAGAGAAACCCACGTACTTTTCCCCTCCATTGAAGATGTAACGCCCATCCCCTTAGTATAAATGCCTATCACCCCACCATAGCAAGCCTTAAACTTTGCGCTAGATCACTACACTACGACGTTTCCCGTCTTTAGTAGTATTTTAAATCAAGAAATATTTCAAGCTTAGATGAAACAGCATCAAAAATAGAAGGGGAAAATTATATTAATATGGGTGAAATCAACGAAAATGAGTCTTGTCTCGACTGCTAGTAGTTTCATTATTTTCTCTTTTGACGGCCCTGAACCGCATCTTGATATCAACTCAGCTATATCCACGCGGGCGCCGTGAAATATAGACGTACGCAATCAGCATTTCTTTATCCTCGTATCCGTAAAGCTCGGTCCAGCAATATAAGCGGTTCCTTCGTCTGTCATCGTAATGTCGTCTCGGTCTCCCAGCTGCTTCGTTTCGTTACTACTGCTACTCCCTGCAAGTGAGTTTCTGCGAGTTGTCTGGGCGGTCTCTTCCGCAGCTTTCGA
Source organism: Entonaema liquescens (assembly GCA_902805475.1). Classification (NCBI taxonomy): domain Eukaryota; kingdom Fungi; phylum Ascomycota; class Sordariomycetes; order Xylariales; family Xylariaceae; genus Entonaema; species Entonaema liquescens. The sequence goes on from CADCSX010000008.1 coordinate 2,343,863, forward strand.
GGTATGCGACGGCCACCGGCACTTTGTGGTCCGTTGTTGATGGTCCACGAGTCGAAGAGGCGCAGTCACCACGCGTTGCGGTCCCAGTTAGGGTCTAGAAGTCCAAGTTAGTTATCCAGCTTCGAACATAGTAGACTAGCCTATCAAGTAAAAGAGAAAACCACCACGTGAAGAATGCGATTAGAGAGGGATATAAACTTACCCTGCACGAACGCAGCCAAGACCTTGCTGCCAGTCTGGAGTAGCGGGTGACCAACAACGATCTTGAGGAACTTCTCGAGGCCCGCGCGACGGCCCTCGATAACATCGTCGGAGAAGCGGTTGGTAAAGACCTTTCCAGGGAGCGGGGGAATAGTGACGCGGGCGCTCTCACGCTCGAGAATGTCGCGGAAGTACTCGAAGTCGCTGTAGCGCCGGCGCACGGACGAATGGCGAAGCTTAAAAGCCGGGATGTTGGTCCGGCACACGATCTCGTAGTCCGTGTACATGTTGCGCGACGTGCCGTGCGTGCGCGGGTTGCGGACCTGTTTCAGATGATCGGGTGCCATTGGTCAGCTTACTATTGCTATGGGTTGCACGGCTGATTCAATTGTGTCGCGTGATGTGTATAAGATAGAGCTATGGGACGGGGCAAGGGGAAATAGTATAAATCTCGCTCGTATGCATTAGGAATACAAGGCTATGCGCTATTCGCGAAGCTAATGAGCCACGACAGGTTTTGATAAAGAACTTACCTCTATCTCGAGAAAGTTCTCCGGGGGACCGTAGATCTCCTCGAACGACTGCTGACGCGTGTCCGGCATGGACTGCAGGATGGGACGGGTTAAACCAGCCATTCCGCGGGGAGAGGTTGATGTTGCCGGAGATGCTGAGGTCTGATTCGGCGATTTAGGTGCCGCTGGGACCGTACCCCCGCCGGTCGCGGGGGGCTGCTGTTGATCGGTGGACGCCGTTTTGGCGGTTTGTTTCGTGATCAATTAGAATAGTTCGCTCGAGGTTTGCGTCAGAGGCTTGCGCCTCATTAGCTCAGGTGACCAAACAGCAGCTTCGGATGAAGGCTATAGTTAGAGTTAGTAGAAGTTGAGGATGAACTTTGGTGAGAAGTTTTGATTTGAGAGAATGTGCGATCTTTGTGTGATTGGAGGGAAGGGAAGACGGAGAAATATCGTAAGGCTTTAGTGTTTTTGGTGGTTGTCGATGGTAGAAAGTTCCAGGAAGTGGGATGAGCTGGATGAGGCTTGGCTTGGTAGGCGGGCAATTGGCGGGTCAACAGTGGAGTTGGGTTTGCTTGGCTAGGTGCTGTAGGTGCTTGAGATGCTGCTTCCGAATAATGTGTTACAACTGCACCCCAGAGTACGAGTACACATAAGTATTTATGCTATGTAATCTGGCTTATATGATACCTCATAAAAGTATATAGTACGTACTAGAAATTCATGCGGGGGATACATTGTCATAGGTAATCGTCCTATCACTTTCACCTTCCCCGATCTACTGCCCGACCAATATTCGGGGCTACGGGGATCGATTAGTAATAATATCAACTTCATCCCATCTTTTTTAAGTTCTAACTAACTGTACTTTATATCAGACTTACACAAACTTATCATCATACCTATACCTATATATATATATATATATACTTACTTAACTCTGAACCAGGTTTTCATAATTCTGCAATCAGGTCGCTTACTATTTAAATGTGTCCGTAACTCACGAAATAAATAAGGCATAGTACTTGAAATAATGTGTTGACTACTAATGAGACAATTTATTTATTTAAGGCTATCTGCACAGAAGCCGCAACTCAAAAGAAACGAAAGGAAAAACACTCTCGCAAGTCGCAGATATGCAGACTTTCTCCTGATGGGTGTAGTAGATTACCCCATTACTATTGTCACATAATGACCTAAGACATCCGCCTTAAAAGTTCTCGCGCGCTTCTCTCTACTCGCGTAGATATTGAGAATAAATGTGCGAAAAATAATATCTTTCTTCCCGCGCTCAGGTCTGAGCCGACAGGGTGCGAAGTCTGACCAAAAAAACAAATCCTCAACCTTGGCAATCCCACCAGGACCATCGACTCATGTGAGCGGCCACACGCTGATGCACCCTTGTATAAACTTCCGCAGTTGGGCAAGCAAGGGGATTCCTTCGGGTGTCGCTCCCTCTATGGTGGCTGGTTGGCTGATTGGTATGGATAGTCCCCGAGAAGATTGTGTGGAGGTAGCAAAAGTGGTCCTAGTAGAGATCAAATGAGGCCGCGATGGTTCCCTCGTTGGCGACAACCGTTCTTGTCGTCATAGCAAAAGCAAAGTCAATGGGTGACTAACTACTCAGAGTCCATGCAACTGAATAGTCCAATGTGGTATGAAGTTTAACCGCTCTAGTAAGAGGGTAACTCTCCTCCCGTGATAGCACGGCGAATAACCTTCTCGACGGCGTCCCACTCATAAGCAGCAACGTCCGCCAATGTCATGTTGTCGAACGCCGCTCCGGACGGCAGGCCCAACTCGCACCAGAAGAAGCCCCAGTAATCCGAGGTCTTGCTTTGCTCAAGCTTAAGAGCGCGCTTGCGGCTGATACCAAGATTGTCAACGACGCGGGAGGTCTCGGTGTGGATAAGAGCGATATAGTACTATCCAATATTGTTAGAATGCAATTCATAAGTAGAAAAATAGGGACAGGCATCATAACATACCTCGACGACATCTAGGGGAACGCCGGGTTTGAGACCAAGGGCGTACTGGTGGCACCAGCGCTCAGCGAAGCGTGGCTGGTTGTATTCGCGCAGGTCGCGCTCGGACAGGTTGACAGTGTATGCAATATTGTCCTTTTGGCTCACTGTGAAGCCGGGGCATAGCATGGCAGCCTTCACAAGTCGGTTGAGGAGCTGCTTTGTAAGGCGGTTAAAATCGGGCTTCTGTCCACGGCGCAGTGTACCCCGCTCGAGAAGCTCCTTTAGGTACTGGACCATCTTGAACGCCGCTTCATAGATGTAGTGACGTTCCTTGATGGTGATACGCTCAGTGAGGTACCAGGGCATCTTCTTGATGGTGCTGATCATGCACTCAAAGGGGCGTTCGGGGCAGCCCTTCGCGTAAGAAGCCTGTGAAGGGATATTGTTAGTGGCGAGAGAATAATAGTGCAAGGAGAAGAAGTTTTCTTACATGAGAGTTGGCCTCCGCATGCTTATAGAGCATACCCATCTCCTCCGCGCAGATGAATCCCTTGAAGTTTTCGAAGTCATACTCGGATCCGAAGGTAAACGCGTAAGGAGACTGGTGCCAGTCAATTCCGTGAGCGGTCGGGAAGAGCTCCTTCATGAGCTTCGCCTGGGAAGCAACCGTCATCTCTACATTTCGGTCACCGAGCTTAGGGTGGCGCTCTTGTTTGATGGCAGCCCGGTGCTTGTCCACAGCATTGACAGCATCTTGGAAGGATACGAATTCGACGTAGCAGTCGTTGGTCTTGCTGGTCACACGGTCCATGATAATATGGACAGGCTCCTCCTTGTCGTTCATTATGCGCGCGGCCAAGGAAGGCGATGATCTCGGCGCGGGTGATCTCATAGGGGATCTAGAAGAGAAAGTTAGTCATCGTATTCATCGGCAGTCATAATTCAAAAATAATAGTTAATCTTCTGTAGATAACTTACGTTGCTAATGCAGACAATTCCGTTGTTGCTGCGCTGGGCGAGATGGCACGTTTCAACAAACGGCATGTTCTCCGAGTGAAGCATTTCTTCAACAGTAGGTTGCCCATTAGGTCCCGTCAACTGGTTCAACCAGTTTGAGCGAAGCTTGCGGATTTCCTCCGGAATAGGAAGAAATTCCAATGGACCATAGATCGGAGATGCCGATCGACTTGAAGCCGGGCTCTTTCTACGACCTTGATGTCGTTGAATCAATGCTCTTGACTGGGGGGTGGGGGTGGCCGAATGAGCTCTCATCACCGCCTCCAGAAGGCCATTGCCACTCGAAGAACCACTTGAAGAGGCCGATGCATTGGCATTGGCACGGACGATGGAGTGCATTGATGAGTCGGCGCTGTGGCTTCCGGGAGGAGCCAGAGGGCTAATTCGCCGAGTTCGGCCAGCTGTAGAACTGCTGCTGCTCCGACTGTTCGAAGGATTGCGGCAAAGGATGCCAACTCTCTGGGTGCTGGTAGGCGTGGTGAACTGGACAAGGTTCTCCGGGACAATAGGTGTTCCCCGACCACGAGAGGCGCCCATGGGGTCGACTGCCGGGCCCAAGTTGGTTTGGCATATAGCCTGAGTCGAGGCAGAAGTCGTAATAGTTCTGCCTCTAAGCAATGTAGGTGACATGTCCAGTGTCATCTTCGGCGGCGCTGAAACCGTCGTGTTCTTTCGCTTGTGGCCACCCTTCTGGCTTGGGGAAGTCGACGTTGATGTCGATGTCGATGTCGAGGGTAGACCATTTGCGACATTGTGAAGGACTTGTCTGAATACCTCCTCGTTCTCGTTCTGAAGTGTACCGGGCTGTCGACGGTCAGAGACTCTGTCATAGTCTTGCTGAGTCGGGATGCCAGCCGCTGAAGGCTTCCAGGGGCTCCAGTCTACAGGCGCCCAGTGCTGCTGGAGGCGAAGCAACATTGAGGAGTCGACGATCGGTGCCTGGAAAGCGTTTCCTACAGGTTCTTGAACCTGGCTGAAGGGGATTCCGAGAGGGAAGTTCTGGGCACCTTGCTGAGCCTGGTGCATGTTCATAAACATTTCCACTGAGGAAGTCTATAGGATTAAGATTTGTTAGCTTAGTGAACTTGTTATGATATGAATAAGAAAGTATATTAGACTTGACTTAAGTCTAATCATCATCGATAAATAGGACATTGGAAGGTATAAACTTATGAGTGGTACTAGGGAAAGAGGATTTATTACCTTGTCATTGGCACTGCTAGCGGTAGTTGCGCCAGCCATCGATCCCGACAACACAGAACCAACTGAGGTGGGAACAGAGTAGTGAATGCCGCTACCAGGGGCAGTAGCAACGCTTGCCATCTCAGTACGACCCGCCGTGTTTCCGGCAGTGTAAGTTGAAGAATGACTACCGGCCTCGGAAGAACCAGTGTTCTTGAGAGAAGCACCTTGGACGGGAGCAACAGTGCGACTTCCTTCACCTGAAGTAGCATTCAAAGATGCATTCTGGGGTTGACGGGGGAGTCTGGAGTTAGCCCAGCGGCTACCAGGAGCAGCAGATCCAGGCATTGTCGGGTATATCAATTAGATATAAATAAAAGATGACTAAACGGTATATAAAGTTAGCATTACTTGAGCGAGTGTATAATTACCCTGCTTGGTATTGATGGATGACTTCTTGTTGAAGGCCAAGCTTTCTAATAGCAGCACATAGGAAGGTGGGATAGATTGAACACTTACATCAAGAAGTTGATTATTGCGATGTCGCGATGAGCGCTACAAAGAGACGCCAAAGGGTAAGTGAAGTATTTTGGACAAGAAGTATTGACTTGTTAAGGTAAGACTCAAGGTGTAGTCGTAAGTAAGACTTCCAGGTGAATACGCGTGCTGATGTGAATGTTTCGCGAACTACTTTGTCGATTGATATCCACACAAGCTTCATAAGCTATCCAGACAAGATAAGTTAGTATTAGGGAAAGGGAATGTGATATCAAGATTGCCAAGTTGAAAGTGTGTTGAAGGTGTGTAGGAAGAAGAGGGAATATTTGAAAGTGTGAGGTGCTTGTTAAATAAAATTCCACTGGCGGTTTGTATGTAGATGTACCTAAGTATAGGTAATTACCAATGCACCGCCGGCAGCTGTCAATACAAGATAAGTTCAAGTGTAATGTGATCTGGAGGGGCTGGTAACTATGGTTGAGGTGTGCAGGTATGTCGTTGCCTAGGAGCTCACTTGTACAGAAAAGCCCCACGTCATGAAGTTGACTTCAATATGCGCAAAGAGTAATTCCTTAGATAAGGGGAAGTGTCATGCAGCTGGGAAATAAAGAATCACGGATGTAGAGCAACAAGGTAATCTCGAAATATCGGGGTTAAAAGGATATGTTCACTTACAATGTAATTGACTGGTAGAATATAATTCGAATGACTGCTTCGTATTGATAAAATCGTAGCCCACTAAGAGGAGCAGAAGTGGAAGAATGTTGTCTAGATGATATCTGGGTGTAGTTTTGCGTTCTGGTTGTGCGAATTAGAAACACCAAGGTATTCTTAAGCACCCAATAAAATCAAGCGAATCCAGGTGGGAATATACGTACCAGATAAGAAACCACCAGAGGCCCAAGCTTATGTCCCGTGAGTCAGTACATTCAGTGAAGTCGAGTACCTCGGAGGGGGACTGCAGGATGAATACCTTAGGTACGTAGTGGCCAACCAGAATAGCGCGTACGTACTAGAGTAACTGGTGAAGTTAGTACCAAATTGAAGGAAAGGTTATGAGTGAGGTCAAGTCGGATTGACAAGAATGGTTTACGAAGATTGTTAAATAGGTGCGTTTCCCCTCAGGTCTAAGGCGGTCAAACCATAGTAGGGAAGTCGTCAAGATGAAGAGTTGGCACGCACGACCTATCAGTCAATTGAATAATAATCGCACCTGCGTGCTTTCAATTGTAGAGGAAGATAACGAAGATGAGATACGGCGACTAGGCAGGTACTCAATGGGTTTGGCGCTGGTAATCTCGAACTACTTAGCGATCTGGAGATAGCATCATGGCATAATAGCCTGGGTCGTCACTTGCAAGATAGCCAGCCGCCTTCCTTCCTTACGATAGATAAGAATTATTTAACGAGACATCAAGGTATCGTGGCCACCGCCTTTACAAGCAGGCAACGACGCAAACATCCAACCAAGGTACTCTTAAGGTGTTCAAGGCTTCGGGTACACAAGAGGTGCCTACCTAGACTAATCAAGTTTGTTTTTAGGATGTAGAATTATGGGAAACCGCCAATAAGCCATGTATGAGATTAAAGATATATATCTAATAATAATTCACTAGGTAATATTAGGGAGCACTCGTGAAGTTATGAAGTCAACTTCCTAGAATCCTGTGTCTGTTCGTCTCCTTTCTAGTACTGGAACTGTGATATTTAAACCAGCCCATCTGAATGCTTGTAATAGTAACCGCGCCCCGGGGATTTACCCAATACTTAATCGTTAGTCCTGACCGCGGCTATACTCAAATCTAGGATTTGAGCTGTGGTCTTGGTAATCTTGTCGCACCACAGTACTGGTATCCAAGGCACTCATTGATACAACCCTGCCAGTAACTTCGTAGAAAGTAACATTCCCAATATCATTGACTCTGAACGGATAATAATATGGGTTGAACAGTCAGGATCAGACTTAGTATAAGGAATAGTGCGACTGAATGAATATATATATATATATATATTAAACGTATGGTTTGTATATTATTTGTCAGATATAAGATGAACTCCATACAAGTGGTATGGAGCTCAGGAGGTAGGTAGAAATCATTATATCTAGGAACAACGGTACTTGATATATGAACGATGAGCCCCAATTTTCTCTATTTGAGCGAATGCTCATATTCCAAAAGCAAATATCCTATCCAAGTCAGACCTAACGTACATAGTTTCATACGAGTTATGTTAGAAACCTCCATGCTAGACGGGAAGGGTATATGCGAAATCCATATCAAAGCGCAGTCTTGCTTAATTTACTCGTGAAAGGAATTGACCTACTCTTTCGACAACCAATGTAGCTTGAGGAAATCACGTACCGTACCAAAGTCCTAACCCTAACCGACACGATTCAGATATATCCACATGATGCTTGCTGGGAATTTCGAGATTACATGTAGGCTTGTCATCTTGCAAGCAGGGCTGTCTTGTGTGTCGTCCAGCTCGTGTTAGAGGATTTGTCATCGCCTGAAGAAAGTAATTCCAGTTATTATCTAGGCAGCAGCTCCTCCAGGAAACCAATTACTTCGATTTCCAAATAAACCTATTGGATGATATGGTGTAACCTACTAAACGAAAGCGAAAGACTACGACTGAGACTACGAATCATGCGACTACATGAAAGATTTGCCCAATCACTTCACGATGTCGATACCCACTGGCTAGATAGATCGAATGGTAACCTGAAATCACTGTTTGCTATCATTTTATATCTAAGTAATGCATATTGCTAGAGTCCGCTGTCTAATCGTGCGGCCCCATCCAGTTATGCTCTGGGTATGTCGATTCTTGTGCCTCCGTGGATTCTTAGCTTCATAGTTCGTGTCTTAATCTCTCATCATTTATAACTGGAGAAGAAACCCAGCTATCCATGGACATAATGCTTTAATCAAACTGGAAATCATGTCAGCAAAACGATCAAGAACGGCATGATGAAAGGAACTTACAGGTGTTAGGAAAGATTCGGCTACGAATCTTGCTCGTGCGTTCAACTAGGTTTGGTTAGTCAATCATGAGCTATAGTGGACCAATCCTGTAATGACATACAAATAGCTTCATTTCTGAAATTTCCTTATCTACTTCCTCCATGAACTGAATGATGAAGTCCACCAGCTTGTGTTTCAACATCTCCTCGGTATGGAAGTTTGTTATTAGGAAGGAAATGTCGTACCCCTATTCGGACCAGGTTAGCTATGGCAGACCCCACAATAAGCTTTACCAGAAGAGTGGCGGTATTACCTTGATGGGTTTCCTCCTAAGGATAAAGAAAGCTTCGGCGCGTTGGGTCAAGAATCGGGTGAACTTGTGGACTAGGATATTCTCGATCTCGTCTGCCTGCTTAATCTTGATGCTGATTCGCACACTGTTGATGCTGGGTTCGATCAGGACTTTCTCGTTTTCGTTGCGGGCGATAACTAAGGGGTTGAGCAGAACTTCAGGGGAAGTCTGAGCTTCGATTTCGGGGACATTGTGTCGTTCGGAGGTTTGAGAGGCGAAGTTAGAGAGGCAGAGGGCGGCCGTGAGAGTGCTCCGCACACATTGGAGGTACGGGCGGAGAGATTGGGACTGAGACTTGCAGTTAGCAGATGAATTTGGTATAATGGATGGGTATAGAGTATACCATGGTGCGTGGAGCGGTTAGTCCCCTAACCTGTTGTTATGTCCTACAATATGTGTGGGGTGTTTGAAGCAATTCCCAGCCTGACAGCGTTCCTTTAAATATGTAATGTTACGACAGTCCTAAAGGTCCAATGTGGGGCATACCTAAATAGTTGACTGTAATACAGCTGAGATACGTAGCTACTTCTTTAATTGGTATAACTAACGATATAACGATATTTAGGAAAATAAGCTTATCGATTTGATAGGGAGAGACACGTGATATCGAATCAAGATTGATTTGGGCTTGACATATTCTCTGTAGCCCCGCAGCGGAGACCCACATCGGTTGAAACTCTTTTTTTAAAGGCGGGTAGAATCGCATCGATTATTGGGGGTGACGCACCACTGGTTTCCCTTAACCTACACCTATCTAAACCTAACATTTAGGACTAGAACAAAATAATAAATATATTCCCCTTTTCCATCTTCCTTTTGATACTTCCTTGTAGTTTCACCTTACCCACCGGATAATCTTTAGAGACTAGTGAAGGTCATACCTGACATACCTAACTATCAGTTAGTTAACTATTGGAAGTACTACAAAGATGGCGACCATACCAGGTGAGAGCAACTTGAACCTTGGATCCTAGCTCTTTTACTGCTAAGAGAAATCTCACTAATACGTTGTCTACTTAACACAGTCGTCGTCAAACACCAGGGAACCAAATATGATATTGAAGTTGATCCCGACTCGACCGGTGAAGTGTTCAAGTTTCAGCTTTATAGTCTGACAGGCGTTGAACCCGAACGTCAGAAGATCCTGGTCAAAGGTGGCCAAGTGAAGGATGATACCCCTATGAGCAAGTTTGGCTTCAAGCCTGGCCAAACTATAATGATGCTTGGAACACCAGGGAAAGACGGCCAAGAGGCTCTTGCTCGACCCAAAGACCCCATCAAGTTCGTTGAGGATATGACAGAAGCTGAAGCTGCTCAGCAAGAGGGAGCTATACCAGCTGGTCTGGCCAATCTCGGTAACACCTGTTATCTCAATTCTACGCTCCAGACCCTACGTGCTATCCCAGAACTCCAGAATGCTTTGACCAAGTACGAACCCCAGAGTGCGAATACGACTGGTCTCTTGCCGCCTCTTGATTTAACCAAGCAACTGCGCGAACTTTACAAGTACATGTCTGAAACCCAGGAGGCATACGTTCCACACGCATTTCTGACCGCCTTACGAACTGCTTTCCCTCAGTTTAACGAACGCTCGCGGACCGGTCACGGCTATGCCCAGCAGGACGCGGAGGAGGCCTGGTCTCAAATTGTAACTCAGCTGCGTCAAAAACTGCGCGTGAAGGATGCCCCCGAGGCCCCCGAGGTCTCTTTTATCGATAAATACATGCAGGGAGAATTCACGTCTCAACTTGAATGTGACGAGCCCGCAGCCAAAGAAGGCGGGGAGCAGCCTGTGGTATCGAAAGAAGCGTTTCTCAAGTTAAATTGCCACATCGATGCCAACACAAATCACTTACGAGACGGAATTGCGAATGGTTTGAGCGAGAAGCTGGAGAAGAGATCGGAAGTCCTGGGAAGAGACGCTGTTTATACCAAGACATCCAAAATCTCACGATTACCCAAGTACTTAACAGTGCATTTTGTTCGTTTCTTCTGGAAACGAGAGACCCAGAAGAAGGCCAAGATTATGCGAAAGGTCACTTTCCCTCACGAATTAGACCTTGTGGAATTCTGCGACGACAAGCTGAAGGGTATGCTTGTTCCCGTCAGAGACAAGGTCCGGGAAGTTCGAAAGGACGAGGAAGATATCGAACGGGCACGCAAGCGACGTAAGCGGAATGCCGCCGGCGACGACGAGGCCGATGTTCCAGGTGGTAAGGGCGCGAAGAAAGAGGACAAGAAGGATGAAAAGAAAGCCAGCACCTCAGCGGACGGCGACGTAGAGATGGGCGAAACTTACAAGACGGATGCCGAGATCGACGCAGAACGCGACGCGGCCCTGCTCGCAGCTAAGAAGGAGCTCAATGCCCTCATTGACCCGTCATTAGCTAACGATGACGGCGCGAATCAGTCCGGCTTATACGAGCTGCGAGGTGTCGTCACGCACCAAGGCGCAAGCGCTGACAGCGGCCACTACACTTCTTACGTCAAGAAGACGGCCCCGGTTGATCCCAAGACCGGCAAGCGAAAGGAAGAAGATGGAAAGTGGTGGTGGTTCAACGACGATAAGGTATCGGAGGTGACGGCAGACAAGATCGAGGCTTTAGCCGGTGGTGGCGAGTCGCACTCGGCTCTTATTCTTCTCTACCGCGCTATCCCCTTACCTTCTGCCGAGGGCACGACCGAGTGAACACGGAATTGACGAGGATATGATATCGCATACGGGCGTTTTAAAGTGCATGGCAAGTAATTGGGGGGGAATATGGCGGCTAGCATTAGACTCGCTTTCACTCGATAGGGCACGGTTCGGAAAATAGAAGTCTTGCCACATTTGGTCGGAATTTTGAACTCAGGTTTTCCTCACGTAGGTTTTTAATGTTACGTGTGCTTCAAGTGCCCACCCCCTTAAATCCTGATGCATTCCCTGTGCATCTTTTCCCGTACATACTCGATTTTTCTTCTATGTTACCCATCGATGCCTATTTACAAGGGTATCTAGCACGTAGCCGTATTGCGTGATATGTCCTTAGGCTACATATTCTACGGTCAGTTATACTCTCTCCTTATTTACTCCTCAGTCGTGAATAATATGCCACTTAGACTGCTTCTTAAGGAATCATTCCCCGTAGTATAGTAGGGTAGATTCCCACTGTGGGAATCTAAACCGCAGTAAGTCGTCGAGGTTTGCGTGGTTCATCTCCTTTTCCTCTTATGTACTCTCCCGTCGTATCGTAAAGTACTTTATTCACCGATAGCCTGAACTATCCCCAACTCATTTTTTATTCCCATCCTCTGCACCGCCATCTTCTTGGGCTTTCATCCTGGCCTGCAGACTGGCTAGCTTCCTTTCGAAGGGCAGCTTCTGAGCGACGAGAGCTGCGCGACGGGCCTCGAGAGCGCTAATGCGCTCCTCGGGTGTAGCCTCAATGACCTTGCGCTTCTCCTGCTTGAACTCGGATTGCGTCTTCAGGCCCGCGCCGTAGATTGCGCCGACAATGGTTATGGCCGCAAAGGCGCCTGTCCAGACGAGCCTCTTTAGTTTTGTACCGGAGATGCCGCTCGAGCTGGGGATCGTGTTTGGTATGGGACCTCTTTTCGTTGGGCGCGGGGGACGGTGTTGTGTTAGTGGTGATGGTGGTGGTCGGGATGCCATGGCTTTGTTTGGGGGAACCCTTTTCGACTACTATTGATGTATTTACCCCCAGTATTCCCTCCAACAGAGCCGGCTCTCCCGTTGTTTCCTCGCTTCTCGTCGGTCTAGGGTGTCATTACGGTGAGGTCTCGCTTCTCCTCCCCTCCCTTCCAAACTATTAATACTGCTGTCGCTGGTATTGCTTCCGCTGGCGAACGAGCTGACGGACTCGATCGGATGGAGAACTAATAGCGACGGTAGGGTAATTCCTCTCCCGGTATAAAGTACAGCAGGTTCGGGAGGTTCGGGTAAATGGGCATGTATATACGACTCGACGGGAGTATTCGTAATAATTTCGTCCGAGTGGTGCGACGAAGAAGAAGAAAAAGAAGAAATTGAATAAGTTGGAAGTTGAGGATTGGCGGGGCAGCATTGGAGCTCGAGTTCCGCGACGAAAAAGTCGGCGCCGCTCGGTCCGCCGCCTGCTTCGCGGACCCTATCAGTGGATCTTCTAGCTTGCAGGGGTAGGTTCCTTAGTAATCCCCCTACAAGGTCCAAGAACGACATCATCGATTAACCCCCTTTAGTAGGGGAAGGGGGGGGGGGGGGATTGTTACCTGAGACCCCCCCAAAATATGATCCGAGTTACCGGGGGGGGGGATGTAAGATTTTGGGTCTCTTCACTTTCCTTTCTCAACCTCTTTTCTTTTTTTTTTATCAAAGTGTTATTAACTTCGAATATTGTAGCTGCAAGCTTCGAAAAGCTGGTTGATTCGACCAGCTTATGACGCTTTGTTTTCCCCATTAGTTGATTCTTGTCTCACATAGAATATCCTCAGAGCGCAGATTGTTGGGTAATATATCGGTTCTCGTCCTCTAACCGTTTAGGAGGGTTTATTTTGCGCCGCAATTAACACTGAGGCCGCTTTTGAGGTTCTACCGCAAGCGCAACGGTCAAAATATCAACCGGTTGTAAAACCATTTATAAGAATATTTAAAGTCTATACATCCGCGGGACCTAGTGTAGTCAGTTTGCTAGTTCACGATCGTTCTTAGGATTTATATCAACTTACTACTAGCTTAGACCCTTATATCAGAAGCATTCCTGAGCCGTGCTACCGACAGCTGCGACTCACCAACAGCGCACTTCATCCTAGCTCAACTCGCATCAGTATTCTAAGGGTTCACTACCGGCTGGGAGCAATGACAACCCCTCGAGTCTTCCTTGTCCGTCATGGCGAGACCGAATGGTCACTGAATGGCAGGCACACGGGCTTAACTGATATTCCTTTAACGGCCAATGGAGAAAAGCGTGTGAAAGCAACCGGTCGAGCATTGGTAGGGGATGACAGATTAATTGTACCCAAACAAATCGCTCATATGTGAGTCGACCATCCCTTCAACTGCGTGGTTTTTTCTCGGTATTGTTTTGAGGTTCTTCGCCGGAAAGTATAGTTTAAAACATAAACTGGCCGCCTCGATGAAGAGCCTAAGGCTCGGTATCAGTGCTATGTGCAGTTCTTCTCTACCTATTCTTAAGATTTGGGCACTAGACTTAAGTGCGACCCTTACGGATGCTGAGATAGCACTAGCTCTACACCATTTACCCCCTTTTTGAGTTCGTACCTCGAGCTAAGCTGGTAGCTATAAGTACTATAGTGGTAATCGTATAGCACGTTGCACCAAGTGGGAGCTCCATCGTGACATAGGGAGAAAGCACAGACTATACCAATGCCTCACCACGGCCTGTCAAAGATGGATTAGAATAGCTAGCTCAGACTGCGCTCGAGCGCTGATCCATATTCTCTCTTAGATATGTATCACCGCGAAAGCGAGCCCAACGAACATTCGAATTACTCAATCTCGGCATTGCAGATCCCCTACCGTGGAAGATTCACGGTGCGAGGCTCACTGACGCAAGCCACCCTTGTAATGCACGCGTCGAGATTACTGAGGACATCCGCGAGTGGGACTACGGCGACTACGAGGGTATAACAAGCCCCGAGATCCGCGAGATTCGCGTCAAGCAGGGCCTTACTCAGAAATGGGACATCTGGAGGGACGGTTGTATTGGCGGCGAGTAAGTCACTAGTTCCGAGTTAATTATCTAACGGCAAGGATAAGGTTGCCGACGGTCGTAATTAGTCTCATCAGAAGCCCCTAAGTTGAGTATAAGGAGGGAGTTAATATCATTCGTAGGAGCCCTGACGACGTCACGCATCGCGTGGACCGCCTAATCCAAGAGATTCGGGAAAAGTGGCATGCGCCCGTGATCGGGAAGTCCAAGCCAGAGGAGCAATCCCCCGGAGACGTCCTGATCGTTGCGCATGGTCATATACTCCGTGCTTTCGCTATGAGGTGGGTAGGTAAAGCGTTGCAAGATGGCCCGGCGTTTTTGCTAGAAGCTGGTGGTGTTGGAATATTAAGGTGAGTAGCTTTCCCTTGGACTAAGCCTAGAATAGTGCTGACAGCGAGAGACTATTAGCTATGAACATCATAGTATACATGAGCCCGCGATACTACTGGGAGGCGCCTTCGTGGTTAGCCCAGACAAGTAGAGAGGATCCAGCAGCAGTTCTGGCATTCTATTTCACCATATATAAAAGAATAAAATGCCTCAAACACTCCCCGGCGTACTATAAATGCGCTTAGTACTAACCAAATACCGATCGTGTTCGAAAATATTATACCCCGACAAGCTTAGAAGCTATAATACGAGCAACAAGGAATCAATTATTAATGTGATCCAGATAGACACGCCATAGTGGAGGCTTATATCCTACGCTATGAGACAAGAGCTGAGAAACAGAAGCATTGCCAGTTGTCTCAGACGTAGTGGTAATATAGTAGGAGGACATGATGTGCTGCCCCTATCCATGTGTCCCCTGCGACAGCCACCATCACAGCTATAATGTGCACCCAACAGCTTCCCATGGCGATAGGTTGACCCGCGTGAACCCAAAAACGGCGTATATACCATGGCATTGAACTGTTCGACTTAAGCATGGACGGCCACGAAATTATCAAGTCTTTGGCTTAAGGTAAGGCTACTGCTGCTAGTTAAGTCTCAACACCCAAGTGTTAGGGCTTTGTAGGGGCCTGGGGTTATTCGAACAACTCAGCCAGCTTATTATTGACAGTAGCATCTATACCCAGCCATGCTACTACACGATAGTGCTGCTACTTTATCGAGTTAGATTCCGTTTGCACGTATGACAAATAGATTTAGGATAGTATGCGCATATACTCCGCCGTAGGTTCTCATGGTATAGGGCTTCGATGTTCCGATCCCGGCTAGTATACTTGCAAATAGTAGATAAAACCTACTTTATGTCGAGATTGCACCAGCATTATGTCTATCTACTGAATAGGCGAAGGGTATATGATTGCATTTAATAACTACCCGTAGAACCCGGTTATAAAATAGCTGTAGAGTAACGATGATAGGGTGACTATCACCTACGATTGTTTGGGGGCCAATTCGCATAGGTTACTGTCGTTCCCTCTTCCCGGACAGTCATTCAACATCAGTGAACCTCACTATAAAATGCTTTGAGATACACAGCGTAGCTATATGTGGTCCTGACATCACGAAAATACCTAGGTCTTAGGTTCACTATGTATACTATTTGCCTATATATGGCTATGGTATACGCGTACACTCTTCTATATGGGCACAGGGCCAACATATGAGGACATGTCTCCGTAATAGGATACAATTACCATGCTGTGACCTGAGTGTCGCGAAATATTGATCAAGCTATAACTAAATGTTTTGCTTCTTTCGGGAAGGAGGCTCCGTATGTATCCCGTTGTTTTGCTGGGAGCTCGTTTTGACTGAGCTAAGAATCGCAATACGTCTCGCTCTAGCATGGTAACGATCCTTGAACTCTGCAATACAAGGGACTCACGTTCAGAGGAGAGAGGGCGGGGTCGGGAAACCCGAAAGGGCACCCTCTTCACCATCTCCAATCGAGAAACTAGCACAACTTCACTGGTAGAACCAACACTTAGCATATATGGATTTGGATCTAAAACTATGAGCAAAGGTAATATGGTGAGTAAACTGTCCTAGGTATACAGCTAAGGCTGATTGATCTGACTATCGGGGTGCCATCTAATATGGTGTTTGATCTTTCTCGCCCTTGTAACATTAAAGGGATATCATGATTAGGCCATTTAGGGAACTAGACGCGAAAACGCCAAGTTGACGCAGCATCTAAGAATCTCAAGCATCGGTGTTTAGGCCATCCTATCTAGGTAGTCATTGCGAAGGTTCGAACTCGTCGCCGGCGGACGGTTGGATACGAATTTTAAGAAGGGGTATTTGCTTGAAGAAGTTCCGCTAAGGCCATAGTCGTCCGAGCTGTAAGCACTTACCTATCTAACTTAACAGCGAATTGCCCGCTATTCTACTGAATTGCCTCCCATAATTATTACTAGGTACCGGCCTGAATCGCCGTGACTTGATATCCTCTCGCGAAGCAGTGTCTCTGCGGTTTTGAGATGCATTTGTTGATGAGGGGCTCCTCTTAACCGTCTTATTTAACCCTCTCGGCCGAACAACCCTATTATCGCCTTCCTACGGTTGCCCAGCCGTTGTGTATGCAGAGAGTTTGCTATGGCTCGTGGCAACGCAGGTAGTGAGCCGCTCGGTTGTGCTTTCGACTCAAAGGCAATTAAAGCTAGCAGGAAAGAATCTACTTACTTCTAACCGAATTGGTACCTAGGGGCTAGACGCAGGTTTGTTAGTGCGCGGGTTACCAGGTAGAATGGAAGCTATTGTTGTTGCCAGCGAATTGTACAACGAAAACGACAGTGTGTCCCGAACTTGTCAGCCTTGTCAAGGGATGAAGTCCAGCCAAGTTTGCAACGAGGAAAATGCGCTATATCTATCGTTGCTAGAATAAATTCCCTTTAGCTTGCCTGCATATAAGCGTTCAAATGGAATAATAACGTGCAGTGGAAAGGTACCAACACTCCCAACCCCATGTGATAAAGGCGGCAGATGGGGAAAAGCGTGATGCAAGAGAGCCAACACCAGGCTTACCCAAGGTTCTTGATTTGCTCAATTCTACCGGCCTCTAGGTAGTCCATTGATACCTATAAGCCTACCATGGGGATAGTAGAGAAAGCAGTAGTAAAGTTGGTAATGAGCCATGTTCTTACCAGCCTCTCACACCAATAGTTTAGAACAATAAATAAGCTCTAATATGTTATGCCGCGTGATCATAGCTAAAACGCCGGCCTTTACTACTAATTATTTCACAAGGTATCTATTCGTATTTCTACAAATCCCTTTGCTTGACATAGTTGGGAGGAAGATCGGAATCGCGGCTTAGCACGAGTCACGACACGTTCCAGCGTTTTAGGTGTCGTCCCAATGTCTGTGTTTACTCTTCCAACGTATGCAGTATAGTCAACGAACTAGGTGTCGAGTTTAATGGTTACGCGACTCGACCATTGTATCACTCAATATCTCATCGAACGTGGAGGGAGAGTTCTCGAGTACCATGACTACCTAGCGCTAATTCAACACCGTCGAATAGATATCAGGTACAATGTAACGAGATGATGGGGGCGGGAGTTCGGCTTCGGATCGAATCGAGACGTACGCGTCTTGTCTGTTGGAGGGCACCGGGAGCGCGGTACGGCATTACTAGGTGTTTATTGCCATCGAACCTAAAAGTATTAGCTGATTCCATCTAGCCACCCTCAGTACATAGGGGAGAATGAAATTTGTATCTACGATCTTTGAGCACCGTATGTCTTAAAAGTATAGAAGTCGTAATTCTGAAATTACTAATAAAGTCATACGCTGCTGTGAGGATCTATTAGTGATAACAGAAATTCCAACACGTGTACTTTAGGTACGTTACGGTCATCTAAAGACCAATGGACGAGACGTTAATTCCAGTAGTTATTATTATTATTATTATTATTATTAATCATACGTAGACCCCCAATTACAGCGCGGCAGGGTATACAGTAGCAGTAGGGTTTTTTTTAGTCCAAGCTAGGGAGAGGGAGAGGGAGAGGGAGAGGGATTAGGTACAAAGGTGCCTTATTCCGACGGAGGAATCCCGCCTTGTTGGTTTCAACCCGCACCAGCACCAGCGTGTCAGATACATGTAGGCTCTTCCGGCTGGCTTTCCCAGGCCCTGCTTGCGAGACGGGCCACGTTCTCGACCCAGTATATTCCCTAGGGGGAATGGAAGGGGACGGTAGCTTATTGTACATAAATACATAGTGTAGTAGCAAAGAAGAAGAGAGGAAAAAAGCCCCGAGCCGAACGATGGAGAAACAAACAAACGTAAAGTTTCGGTACGGTACGTGGCGTCATCCGCTGCGTCCCACAACGTAGTGTAGTCCGCGGAGTCGTGACCTTAGTCGTGAATATCCTTGGATAGGATACTGTACACACACGCATACGTCGATGCGTATAGTAGGTATATGTGGTACTATACGTGTAATAAACTGGAGTCCTGTTCCTCAGGGTTTGCCGGGTGATGACTCGATTCGCCAGGTATTTTGCACGCTAGGCCGAAGAGAAGAAAGAGGATAAAACACAACCTATGCTATTTGACCTATTCAGAAGCCTAGGTACATAACACAGAGTCCAGGTTCATATAAATCTGTAAAAAGCGAGACAGCGATTCTCCTCAAGCCCAAACGCCTCAGCCTACAGCAGGGTTTCGAGCCTTACGCTATCTATAAGTTTTGCATACACTGCCTTTCTACTTCATACACAACACCACCGCCGTAGGATTGTGTTTGTGCGTGTCGGCTGTTGGCCGGTGGACTTTGCGTATCAGGGATTACCCCGATTCTGGGTTCCCACTAGAAGCCGAATAAAAAACGGTATCAAGACAAACCCACAAGTCGGCATTTTACAAAGTATACATTGCCAATACGAATGTATGTATTCTAGCTAGCGGTTAGCTCGTCCTTTTGGGGGCTGACTACCTAAGTACTAGCTATTCCATACTCCATCTGCCTTGTTTACTATCTTGTGTAGTCAAGGGTCCCTTTGCATGTCGGGGCTCAGCGGGAGCTAGAACACTTTCACGTCAACGGCCTCCAACTTCGCATGAGGCCGGGTGTCTTCTGCCGTGTCGTGTTCTTATGTATATATAAATATAGTACTCGAGCTAACCATGTCATCGCTCGACTATAAACTGTAAGACGAATCAGGATTTGTCGTAGTTAATAATCAATATATATACTGTATGCTATTGTTTCGTACTGTTACCTACTTGGGAATATTGCCTAGACTAGACGGTTGCTTATGCTTATTCGCGTATCTCAACCAGTTGTCCCCGCAAGAATAGATTTGTCGCCGAGTTTTTACACCTCGCCTCGAAGCTTCAACGGGGATCCCGGGTCGAGCAAGGTCCATCCCCTTCCCCCTCCTTTGCCCAGGCGCGAGGAGTGCCAGTGCGAGGTCACGACGTTGCTGGCTTATGCGTGTAATGCGTCGCTAAAATCCCCAGAACGCAACGGCGACCGGGATACCGCTGTCAACGTCAAATTTGAATCGGCGAGCCTGCCGGATCTCATTCCGCGACTACGAGCAAAGTGGTACTGTAGCATCCATGACCATGAATTGCCAACAAATCCAGCCCTTTCTTATCAAACCTTGGCCCCTGTATCCACCTCAAGGGGGTCCCGCTGGCCCTAGTTCAGCGTAGCCACCCATATCATCGTCCCCTGAACTTCTGACCTGGTTGTCATCCCCTCGGCCGTAAAGCTTGCGGTATGGAATCGGCACGTCTTTAGCTAGGCCTCAACCCGCCTCTTACTTAGAAGCTACCCACGGATATTACCGCAAGTTAGGTAGACCAACCTAAGTAGACCAGAAAATCTAGAACGTGCCTTGTCGGTATCATTAATCTGCATGTCACTCTAAACGCGTTGATCGTCACTTTCAGAATCCCTTCCGTAGGCGAAAGCGAAGTTACATTAGTTCATCTAGGTCATAACCTATACTATGAAGACAACGCAAAAAGACAGCGCCTAGAGAATAAACGCATAATAGGTAAAACAAAAGCAACCACCAACATTCGGATTTTTGCCGCGAGGCGAACCAATCTTCTCATCCCTTCTCGTCATCGAATCGAGGAGACGTCTTTTTGAAAGAATTAAAATGAAATGTAAAACCGCTGTAGAAAATTGATAGGAAATATGCCATGATCGAAGTTTGTTGCCAAACTAGTCATCTAAAGGTAGGAAATCTTTCGAGCAGCCCCGTTCCCCCATTTCCACGGAATACGCCCTGGACTCGCAACCGCCGCCCCAATGAATGAAATGCAAATGCTGCCTAAAGATGCGCTACCCTCATAGACTGGGAATCGATTCGGATACCCATAAATCATCGCCCATCTGTCATTCGAACAAGCCGCCAGCAGCCATCTAATTTTCCGACCTCTCCCAAGGTCTTATATTTAACGAGCGCCAGTGATTCGTCCGCCACGTGGCCACTGTAGGAAACTACTAGTATTCCTATTGCTGAGTTCGCCGATTTAAACGCCCTAGCATTTTCTGATCGATATCGTTGCTGGGGCTAGGATTAGTGCCCATGATATTTTCTAGACTCATCACTGAACTCGTATTATGATGTCCTACCGGAGGACCGGATGGACTACCTCTCGGCGGTGGTGTTCGGTTATCGTATCCAGCGTACGACACTGACTGAGGTTGTAGTTGTGATAAGGGTTGCAAGTGGCTTGGGCTGCCGCTGGACGAAGGAGATCGTCGCCGTGGGTTATCATCGGGGAACGTACTCGGAGGTGGTAAGCGTACTCCATGCTCATCATCTACAGGTCGTGGTCGCCGCCTTCCTATGTCAGACCTCTCCTCCGAAAAGAACCGTATGAGTTAGTAGGCGATGGTAGTGGCTGGTCATATTGCTGATTCGTAGTTGGATAGCCACCACCCGCGGGCAGACTCGACGGGCCTGCTAGAGGTTGACCGTATGCCCCAAATAGTTGAGTACCCGGCGGGATTCCGTTTGGAAGCGCTGAAACGGGAACAAATGCTGTAGACGAGGAAGAGGAAACCGGCTGAAAAACGCATTCTTGGTTCATCTTAATGCAATTTGTACATTTGCCTCCGGGAGAATTCTGATATCCACTGCACCGAATCTGTTCTCTTTGTTAGCTTTCCCAAAGCCTTTTAGACATGCCCATTCGTATAGCACAATCTTACCTTTCTTCTTCGGCAGTATCTACAAGCAATCGAGGTCCGTTGCCGAGGAGCAGACTGTTGCATCACAGCAGATCCTACAGGTCCACCTCTTGCAAAGTCAGGGGGGTATGCCCCCGGGGCGCCACGGTCACCCCGGTATCCGAACTCGTACGGATTCGCGGCGTTGTAATTAGAGAAATACTGTGCTCTCGGATCTTGAGGCGGATAGCTGGCCCTGGGATCTGGGGCCGCCGTGTGGACTGGAGGAAGATAAGAGGGATGGCTGGAGCCTGGAGGAGGGTAGGCGCTGCCACCCGTCGGCGGGGAATAGCCAGTGCTTGGAGGCGCTGGTACGGCGAGTGGAGGAGGATATCCATTAGTAGAGCTCGGTGAAGGCCCGTACCCACTGCTTCTCGCATCCCAACCTCTAGCACCAGCGGACTGGGCGTAATGATCCTGCATGGAGGGCAATCTTACTGCTCCTGATGCCATTTGTGGCCGGGGATGATAGGCGATTGCTCTCGTACGATCGTCTTCTTCACCGGGAACCGGAGGATACTGAGATTCGTCGTGTTGGTCGTGTCTTGGTTGTTGTCCTCTATGTCGATGGTCTTCTGCCATGCTACGTTAATAGACGCTTAGGGGCGCCAGGGCGAAGTTCGAGGGTGGTAACCACGTAGTAGCTAGGGAGGTAGTCTATAGTGATGTCTGACGCAAGTACGCTTCGAGACTTTTGGCCCCCCAGTTGACTTATGCTACTCTGTTAAATACGCACTTTCCGAGATAAAGTAGTACCACGGCCAACGACCATACCAGATTTTCCCCCCTTCAAAAGCTGCGAAACCACGAGACTAGCTCTTGATGAATCCTAGGTCTACGACTTGTTCGGTGTGCTGATATCTTTAGATATTATCAAGCCCACTAGCCACGCATGCAACTAGAGAGTGGTAGGAGCTTCCAGAGGAACAATGCCGGTAACGATTTCTAAAGGCCAATCAGAAAATTAAGGCTGTTAAGTAAGTAAAAGAGAGAAAGTTGAAAAGCCGACGGCTGCGCGTAGAATGACGGCGCAATAAAATTAGATGGAATGGCGGGGCCAACTGTACGTAGGTGGAAGGGGAGAACCTAAACAACAGCGCAGATGGCGGAGTCTGTAGTGCCGGGAGGAAGAGACGGGGCCCTTGAGTCTTCTATAATTTAATTGCGGGATGACCCTTGGGGGCTGCTGCAAAAGAATCTTGGAAGAGCCTAGCTAGCCCGTTAGCTGGAATGAACCCGAGTAAAATAAAGTAGCGGAGCTAAAAATGATAATAATAAAAATAATAAAAAATAGGTATAGGCACGTTTTAGTCAGGGAATGGGATGGGGACTTGCGAAGGGTTTAAACGAATAACCTAGGAATATCCATACTCGATGAGATGAATGAAATGATCATGCCCTGCCCATGGATCTGATTACAAAAAAAGGCACATACAAAAATATATATATACTCTCAGGCGCTTTGGTAATATATAATAATGATACAAGCGGGAACTAACCTGGTGGTCTGGAGGATGTGAAGCTCGCAAAGGCAGGAAATTAGCCAACGGGCCCTGCCAACAACCAACGGTGAGATTTTAAACAAACAAGGAAAGTAAGCCAATATGCCAGAGAGCAAGCCTAGGTTTCCTGCTGGAAGTCGAAACAGGTAAAAACAAAAGTGACTGCGAGCTGGTGCGTTTTGGGAATACGTAACCCGCATGGACATGTAGGATGTAGGTATATGTATAAGGTATGTATATGTATATTGGCGTATGTGGGTGTATGTGCGTTGTATGTGCGATGTGCGCCTAGTCGCCTTAGTCACCTAGCTCACCTAGATGTTGGGGCAGGGACAGGGCCGCCAAAAACAATGCGGACGCCAGTTCTTGTGAGCGGAGCAAGGGCCCGCAGGTGCAAGGTTTATGGGGACGGGAATGGGAATAGACGACTAAAAAGACTAGAACGACTAGAACGACTTGAACGACTAAAAAGACTGGGAAGATTGGAAGGTAGTCTTTGAGTGTGGAGGTGTTGGAAAAGCTCAAGAAGTACTCAGGTGACTCGGTGTAAGTTGATTCGAGAGATATTGCCGCGCCCGACATAGGACGGTAAAGTTTCAGGTGGTACTCGACTAACGTAGAACGTAGAACGTAGAAGCGCTAAGTATGAAGTAGAGAAACGTACCTTTTTTTTTCCTTCCTTTCTCTCACTCGCTCTCGAATGAATGACTGCGCATAAGTAGAGCTAATGCCCTACTAGCGGCAGCGTTCCTTTCCGGGTGGGCTAATGAGAGCGGTGATTCGTGCCGGTGGACCAGAATTAAAAAGAACGGAACCGACGGCGGATGAACTACTGCGGGTAGAGAGGATGGTGTGTCTGTGTGTGGATGAGTTGGCGACCGATAGCACCGTCCTGGCATGGGCTATTGAGTCGCTAACCGAACACAATAAAAAAAAAAAAAAAGCTGTCTACTTTGGAGAGTGGCTAAGGTAGAAAGCTGAATGATCTCACTAGCGAAGATAGTTTCATCCAGTTGCTGCCGGAACGTTGGTAAGATTTAGTGAGACGGAGGGATGAGATGGATTGACCGATGGATTAGGAGGTGTGGTATGGTATTGATATTGTATGTGCGTGTGTGAAGGTGTGAAAGTGTGTGTGAGAGAAAGACAGAGAGTTGTCTGAGTACGTCTGAAGTGCGTCTGAGTGGCTACGACGGAAAACTTGACGATGTGAGGCGATTGAAGGTAGTTTGACAGTAGGTGTTTTAAATGAATGTATAACCCTTTTCCCTTTTTCTTCCTTATTCTTTTTCGCACTGTCTCTACCTCAATTAGTTCGATGCTATATGAAAATATGCGACGAAAAGGTCAAAGGGAAAGAGAAGGTGAGGAAAAAGGTCGTGTTGCAGTGTCGCACGGGAGTTATGGTTGAGAGTGCAGTATGATGTTCGAATTGGGAACAATAATAACCTTTAGAGCCGGGGGGGTATTGATTTTTTGGGAAGGGCTTGTTTTTTTGTTCCAATCAAGTCCAAGTTTAGGCTAGTACCTTACGCCTAATGGGCAATGGCGGAATCCCGTCAGAATGGTTAGGCCTAACAGGTCGCAGAACGGGCCGCAGAAGGAAGGACCTAATCTGATTCGGTCAAATAACTGCCTTTTCCTTCCAATATACCTCTGGACGTAGTATCGCTGCTGCTGTACTGCGGTATGTGTGTGTATGGGTATGTGTATGTGTATGTGTATGTAGGTATGTGTGTGCGCGCGCTTGTTAAGTGATTGCTTGCTTAACTTTTAATGTTGCAAAGCAAGCTTTAGACCTTAAAGAATAAAATAAACCAGTAAGCTTTTGTATTTTTTATTTTTATTTTGTCTCCTTTCCTTCGCTCACTCCTTTCCATTAACTTAAACTCGGACATCGAAAGAAGAGGGAAAAAGAGAAAAACGAAAGAAAAGGAAAAAAAAAAAAAACAATATTCACTTACATGTATTAAGTTAGCTAACCTATATACCAACATGTAAGTATTTGTTGGCAAGAATACGTGTATAGGTATATTGCAGGTTTATAGGTCATGTGTACCACTTACAAATTATTTACGCAAATGTATTGCGCTAAGGTGTCCAGTAGAATGTAAGACAAGCCAAATACTGTGGCGATGCTGCGCTTTGCGTGCAGGTATAAGTAGGTGAGAGTAAGTCTACCGTATGTAAAGTGTCTAGGGCTACCCTGAAGACAGGAGCGCCACGTTCAGGATATTTAGAGACCTGTTTATTTTTTCTTCTTTTGCTTCGTTATTTTTAGTTGTGTTCGCGAAGGCTTTTTTTGCTGTGCCACTCGCGTGGTGATAATGCGGCACGAAAATAAAAAGAAGATGTTCCTCTAGCCGAACCGATCCTTTCGCTCGGTCCGTTTGGCGGTGACGTACGGATCCAAGTAGGGTAGGAAAAGGTAATTATAGTTCCAAGTGCCGCAAGGCTGGCAAGCGGTTATGAGAAATACAATTTCTCTTATATTACCGCTTGCTACTCGACACGGCTCGCTTGCTCTCCGTACACTTGATTGAGTAAGAGAGCCGACCGACGTTAGAGAGAAAAATCTAAGGATGCCTAGGTTTGCAGAGGCTAGCGTCTGATTTCTCAAATAATGCAAACGTGGCTTGTCCCGAGGGCGTGGAACACCTTCGGGTAGGTTGTTGGTAGGCTGCTCGGCTCGCCGGGCTCGGGCTGGCTGCACATGTACCGCAAATGGCCCCCGTGAAGTTGCCGAGAAAGTTCACAACTGCATGCAATTTGTAGACGTGATGCAGGAGGGTAAATCGTTGGGTCGAGTTTTCCGTAGATGAAAGAAAACAACTCGCTAGATAAGGTTGAAAGGTTGGCCGAAGCGAGTCAGCCAGTATTATTATGTTTGGTGGTGGGGCGGTCAGCTTGACTTTCTGTGGTTATTATTATTATCTCTATTACTTTCTCTCTTTTTCTCCTCCTCTTTTGCTTCTCGTTCCTTTTCTTTTCTTTTTCCTTGTTTTTTTTTCCTTCTTTTCTTCCCCCCCTTTCCCCTCGAACTTGTGCTTCAGGTTGCTTGCCGGATGCTAATCCAGCCAACGGGAAGCTCGGTTGAGACCCAAACTGACAAGTTCCAAAGTATGTAGCACAACACCGCACGTATGGGGAGGGTGGTGTAGGTACGCGTGGATGCTTTTTCTTCCTCTATTGTACCTCTACAATGCCGCCAGGATCCTTCACTTCCGTCGTTAACCCTCAAAGCATGGGGGTCACGTTAGATGGATGGATTTTACAAGCTGGGGCTAATAAGCACCTGATGCACGCAACGCAAGCGTGCAAGGTCCCTTCGGGTTCAGATGACGGGGTAGCCGTCAGCTAATCACGATGCCGATGGCTTGACCCAAGGCTCTGGGCACCCAGCTTCTATTTCCCCTCCTTGTCTAGACCAGGGTTGCCCCTTAGCGTGCGCCAGTTTGTTCTCACACCGCTGCTTTCCTTGAACGGACACCTGGGGGACACCTATTAAACCTGCCCTGTCCTGCTGCCCTGCTGTCCTGTTGCCTTGCTAGTTGCTATTTTATTAAACCTGTCCGGCTGGCCTTATTGTTGCTGTTGGTGACTTAATGCGTCCAAGCATGAAATTGCTAGACGCCAGCCGTTCGCGCTAGCTTTCCTAGAACGGGAATGCGGTAACGGAATACAAGGCGGGCGGATAGATCCCAACGTAGCGGTTCGACGGGGTGACCCGAAACTCTGATCAACGGGCTGCACTGCACAATGCCTCCCTGGGAGCGCCAATGGATAAACGCAGTCAAACCATCACCTGTCCCCGGCTTGCTATATTAAGGAAATGGGTGTATATGATTGCGGATGATATTGGTACTGCGGTTTTTTACTCCGGACACCGCTACCACGACTTTTATGGCGTGAGCCGTGACGAGAAGTAGCTGTACTTGTATGTAAGTCGCGGCGCGAAGGGATCCAGCAAGGAACGAACCCCAGAACCCTGACAAGGGGTGCGGTAACCAGGCCAAATCTAGCCGACCCTTGACGTTTGCGGGATGCGCTACGTAGCGAACGTTGCCTATTAGGTATAATAGACGAGTTAGTGTCTAAGAGGTTGCGATAGGGGTGTTTAGATGCGTTGATTGATTGCTCATTGAATTGGAAACCTTCTGCACAGCGAAGAACGAGTCGTTCTCTGCCCGTATATGTGCAACGAGGCAGCCAAAACCGCCGCCCTAAAGAACAACGACAAAAATCTAGAGGTCGGAAAATGACAGTTTCCAGCTCAGGACACCGACCCTGCCAAAGTAGAGGATTTAAAAGGAAAGCAAAAAAAAAAAAAGCAGGCTAGAGGTACATTAGCTGTTTTGCTGTTTACTAGGTACGGTGAGCTTCACAGGTCGTACGAGAGGTTTAACGGGAGGTCTACAAGCGGCTGCGGTGCAACGTCCAAACGATGATAAACCCCTGAGAGCGCATGCAATATGTAGTGAGATAAAACCATTAGATGGGTTAGATGGTAGGCTAGATGGAAAGCGGCGGGGTCCATGGTGTATATTATGTATATTACATGTGTTTTCACGCTTCACATTGCAGTTGAGTCACTTGGGATGTACCGCAATGTGCGAGGTGAGGGTGGGTATGTATTCTGCATGGCCTTTTCAAACTGCTACCTCGTGATCTTCCCGCGATGGATATTACCGCGAACGGAATTCCGCCCGATCTTTTTCGTCATATTCCCGTGTCTCTCGTCCCTTGGCTTGTAAAGCTCGCAGCTTTGCACCACCACCTTGAAAGTATCGGAGGTTATGAGATGCGAGGGGAACAGGCTGTCAGTCTGTCTAGACCCTTTGAATACCTGTCTCTCACATCTGCGATGGGGTCCACTCTCACCCGAGACCTTGATTACCTTCCTCGTATGTTGGCTTCTCTGCACCCCAGCGAAGCGATTAACACACACAGTCAGCCTCGGCCCTGCCCTCTTGTGGGGTGCAGGCAGGGGAGGTAAACAAGTAACAATCCCAATACGTATACGGCCGTGAGCAGCCCTATATCATGGTTCTTATCCAGCTCCGTACCGCATCTTATATGCTTATTGCCGGACGAGGGTCCCTGCTTTACTCTTTATAATAGTGTCAATTAAAGACATCGATTATCTGCAGTTGGGAAACTATTACAATGGAGCACCAGGACTCGCCATCATGATATGCGGTGGTATGGGCCATGTTTCAGAGTATGCAACATTAGTTGTTCTTCACGCCGCGATGGTGTTCTAGAAAAATGGTACGGGCGGCACAACAAGCCCAATAACGCTGGGTACATAACCTAAGGCCTGGGTAGACGAATGATACGTGCAGTAATTTCCGCCTCTTATTAAGCAGGCTCCGGGACGAGGGGTACATCTATGTATTATCAAGGGACTCTCCGTATTATAGGTGGTATTAAGCTCATTTTCTGGAAGTTCTTTTATGCACTTTACGTACCTCGTAACGCGAATAGGCCATTTTGCACATGCTAAACATGGCAGGGGTGGAAGCTTACGGAGAAATAACGAGACCCAAGATCCGAACAGGCGGGTTCGCCGGAGGCATGAAATAAGCAAGGGGATCAATGAAAATAGCAATCGAGATGTTGCGGTGTTTATGCATAGATCCCAACACTAAGAAATGATATGTGGAGAGGAACATCAAGCTCGCGGTAAGATTTATAGCATTAGTGCAATCCTAGATTGGGTTCAAATAATAATAATAATAAGATAGGAGATGAGATGAGATATGATGAGATGAGACAAGATGGATTTCAATACGGTATTTTGGGGTTTAATAATAGATTGAAAGAAGAAAGAAAGAAAGAAAGAAATGAAACTGATGAGAATACTGATATTTCTAAGAGTACTGATACTTGTTGGCGAAGCCCATATTCGAAGCACACTTACATGTAGGTATGGTAGACGTCGAGGTCATTCGAGACTTTAAAACACTTTCATGCGCATTAAATAGGATTCGTGGGCTGAGCCGAGCCAAGCTAAGATTTAATTGTATATAAGTATACAAAAATACAAGAATGCAAGAATACAATACAATGTTACCTCTTCTAAGCTCTGTAAGTAATAACAGATCCTCCCGTGGCCAGGTCGCCGTTAGCCCCCTTTCACATAGCTTTCAGCCCATCCCCGCTCTCCACTGTTACATTGTGCTGATCGCATAACGCTAAGCTCTCTAAGGTAAATCGTCTTCCAGGTCCGTCCGCTCATCCCTCCGTTTGGTAATGGATGAGCAGAACTAGTAGATCTCATTGGTCCCATTAGAGCTTTCGAAACATCGAATCTGGTTAAACCTAAGCAGGGGAACAGGGGCAGGGCTCAGCGGTAATGCGGGCAAGGGAGCAAGGGGGGGTTGTGGTCGAAGTACCTCCAAAGATGCGGGAAACATGGCAACATTGCAGCATGAGCAGCGAAGCCATTGTACAAAGCAGCAAGGGACAGGGCTCACGCGCTCATAAGAAAAAAATCCTTCTCTTCTTCGATACACGATTCTCATGTAACGTCGGACGAGTCTAAGAGACTGCTACTAGGGGAACCCAGCACAGCTGCGGTCCCAATCGCCGATATCAACGGCACTCCCTCGATACCTAGTTGTCCCAAGACTAAAAATTGTGACAGAGTTGGCGTCCGTGCATGCTAGACACTTGAGCCGCTACGCAATTCATGACGCGCAGCCCTTGTTCCCGCCCGTAGCAATACCCCAGGACACCCGGCTCACGATCATTGTGTAGCCCTTTGAACCGGATATTCTGCTGCATGGTCCTGGGGGAGGGTAAATCCTCCCGTCCCTGTTGGTGCCGCTTTGAAGGGAGGGTGTGGTCGGTGATGTGTGTGCATATGATACACTGGTCCTACCCGTTCTTCACCTCTCGCCGTTGAGAATCTGACTTGACACCCTCCCTCACTACACCTTTACAAATTATCCTTACCCATAAGGCCAGCGGTGGTTGTGTGCGATGATACACCACCACCTTACATATCCGCGGCGCACCGGAAGTCATTGCTCTCTTCCATGCACCTCTATTTACTTTGGCCGCTGCATCGCGATCCGACCTTCTCGTAGTCTTGACGAATTGCACTCTTGCGCGGGCCTCGGGGCGGATCGGTCACCTACTTTTGACCCCTAGACTAGAGAAATCTCTAACGGTGATGAGAGATAAACAAGTCGGATATCACATGCATACTTGTCTACTTACATAGGTACGCGGCCGGTTATTCCCCTGACAGAGCCGATGCCAGGCGTAGGGCCACTTCGGGTATTGGAGGCGCCAACAACTATTACAAGTCGCCCTAGTTCCCGTCTGTCTGTTGGTATCACCCCGATTTCCTGGCCCAATGAATTTTCTTGGCAGGGGAGTTCCTAGATCGTAAACGTGGTAAATGAGCAAAGCCGTGGCCAGCCCGGACTGCCCGTTTCAATTCTATCCGCCGGTGGTTTCCTTCCTTCGGTGAGGCGCGGCAAGTCAGCTTTGAATAGCTGATTTCAGCTGTAGTCATCATGTTCCTGTTCGTCTCATCACCATCATCACCCATCATCTTTTCCACCATGGCTGTTCTCATCACAGTCTCACTGCGAATGGCTTTACGTTCCTGGGCTTACTGTATCGATAAGTATCTCGAGTGACGCATTGGAATATGCAACCGCCACCTTTTAGGCTCTTCCCGTCCTTCGTACATATCCGCTCCCATCCGTGCAGATCCATGTTCGTTGGAATGGGGACCCGTCGACCCACCTCTGTGCCGTATCTGCAGCCGTGTACCGTGTACCGTGTACTTATGTACGATACATTCGGCTCGAGCTGCAGCAAATCCAGCTTCGAAGGCTTGGGCTTGAGCCTGTGGAACCTAACCAAATCAGTAATATCACATTTATTGTTAGGTAGTGCTTATATCTAGTAGCCAATGACAGTACAGCGGAGAAATGCTTTATGAGATGCTTGTCATCCTTCTGGCGCACGTGGGTAGCGTAATTCGATTCCTCCACCATGACATATTCATCCTCGTCAACCCGACCCCTGTGTAACTTAAGTTGCCGGCTATACTAATCTCGCTGATTGTCCGTCTTTAACTTTGAGGGTATAGCTACACAAACTCCTCCAAAAAGTTAAGATTGTCCTCAATAACTTAACGAGGCGCTGTTGTCAGTCAACGCCAGGCCCCACGTCCTACACAAAACCCTTCGTCGTTGGCTTGAGAATCTCCAGCTGGGATAAGATGGATGACAATAGTGCGCCACGGCTTTCTGCAGGTGTTAGACGTTGTAACCCAGCCTGCCCCTTCCAGATTCCAGGGACAAATCAGAATCGAGAATGATGGTGATCTATAAGGTCGGATCGGTTCGGTGAGTCGAGTACAAACTCGCACGACAAAACCCCGATGCATACTCGATGTTTGCCTGCATAATCTGAAGCCACCAGCTCATCCGTACACCCAACGTGCCAGTTACACAACAGTATGAAAAGACACCGCCTACATTTATAGTACTATAGAGATACAACATGAAAGTTAATTATGAATGGCTATTTCCACGGTTGATATAAGTACCTAGTTAAGGGAATGTTTTATTGGCCTTAGGAACATTTGAACGAAAGCTGAACTATTATTTTGAAATATTTACTCGATATAAAAGTCAATCATGAAATCATGAAATAGCTATATCTACTAAGTGCATATTAATAGCAACCCTTAACAACATCGTAGCTATGATGAATTTTATATTTCTCTTAACCTAGCATTGATATTCAAGCTATTTTTGTGATTGATAATCTGGTTAGTGACTGAGGAATGAAACTGGAATACCTATAAAATACGTAAAGCTTGTAAAACCCATAATGAAAGCTGAATAATCCGAGCGATTCCTTTACTTCATATTCAACCGCGCAATTCTTCGCTGATACATTTGTTGACGCAAAAAACCCTGGCTAAGAAAGCTAAAAGCAGCCAGATAAATTATGGGGGTATTTATCGAAAACGGCCTACCTTTCAGGCCGCTTAGACACTGGATTTATTGCTGATGTAGTATCTGGTGGGTCCCGAACTTTCCATCATCACCAACCTACGATGTTGTTTTACGAGCTGATCTAGATTAACTTACGTACCTAAGTCATTTAGGCGAACGCTAAGGTGAAAGCAATGAATCAATAGACTTCTCTTAGATTTTGTTGAAACAAATGTAAACCTCACAACCTCTATGACCCTCATCCCTCTCTCACCAGCTAGAAGTATTAAAGCATAGCCAAGGTGCCATAATTGCGGGATACTTGCCTTTTTCGGAACCTTGCAGGCTAGATCCAATATCTTCAGGGACCTGGGGGATTCGGGAGCCGTCCATCTAGGATCAATATCCCAGAAAATTTTAATCATGGGCACGCCGGAGATTACGCATTGTTATGGTTCATGGGAATCCCGTCTTTCCAGAGTCGCTACCAAACGCTACATAGATTCACAACCACTTAGACCTAATGTAACAGAAATAATCTGCCAATACATAGAAATAGTATCCACCGGATGATGAGGGTGTAAACTAAAGAATCCTTAATGGTGCTTGCAAACAAAGGACTCCAGTTGTCCCCGTAGTCGCGGGCTCTACCGAACGAGATATTCGCTTCCCTTGCTAAAAACTTACAGCGCAAACGCCCAATTAACTGCCTCTACTTAGCAATCAGATTTAAGCTTAGCACAGGTACATGTTATACCTAGCGGGAGTCCTCCCTTTATCAGGCTAAGATGAATTAATCGCCCACTATAGGTATTATCCATGGCTTTACTCGAAGAAACTATGTTGTTTCCTTGTAATCCAGCAAATGATAGTCATAAGGCTAAAGAGGTTTGTACACATAGAAAATCGACCAAGGGAACCATCTCGCCGAGGTAATTCACTATTTAGGCAAGCACAAGAAGCAATAATAACAACTTGTACATCCCATTACGTCTAGTAATATCACCTTTAAAATCTATGGATACCTCTTAGAAACGAACACTTCAAGTACCTATATAGTTTAGATAGGTAGGTGAATTGGATAAGTTTGAATGGTGATGGCGTATTTTCGCAATATACGTCAACAATAGAAGGAAGTGAATGATGTAATTACTGTCTACTTACCTAGGCATGTGCTCAATTAATAATAGCCTTTAAAATCCAACTCCTTAACTAGCTTTCGTTTCAGTTCTTCAATCACTATATTCAGTTGGTTATTAGGTATTTGCCTCGTCAAGGCACTAGGTATATACGAATATTTCTTATTATATACTGTTTATTATACAGGTCTTAATACATCATGGCGAACTAAATATAGAACAAGGAAATTACAGAATTCATTGAACCTCAGTTTATTATAGGTACATCGATGGCTTTCGAAACGACATCATGTGCTTTTATCTCTTAAGTGTGAGTCCTTGCTGTATATATATGAAAAGAAATTTGGCCCTTTCCTTTTCTTCACGTACTAAGGCTACCTGTCAAGTTGGCTGCTTAACATTGCAAGTTAACGGGTGTTTCTGAGCAATAGACCCTATTTTCGTAGGTAGTCTATGCGCTCAGTCCCTCTGGCTGGATATACAATTTAGGTGAGCCTCGGCGATATCAATATTGAAACTAGTGTTTGCAATGGGGTTGGCTGCTATCGTCCTCAACTAGTCCTAGACCAAACCCTTTTATGCAAAGATCTACCAGGGCTAGGTTAGGTAATTATATACTCCCGACCCGGGATATCCGATGGACCGCACATCGCCGAGTCCGAAAATATTCCGCATATCGGGCATCCCTGCCAGACGGAATATCAGTGGAATAAACGCGGTAGGTCTAGGCAGGCTAGCCTATATTTCCACAATGCTAAGCGCGACTGGCGACTGGGAAATTCCGTAAACAAGGGGATCTGCAACGATGCATTAATAGATAATATTTCCGGATCGGCCTCGCCCACGTCAATGGGCATGTCAATTGGCTTGTATGTACAATGTACAGCAAGACCCTGTCACAGAAACAAGCCGGATGACCGCATAATGGCTGCCACGTATCTTCGACGCCGTGCCTCACTCTAGCACCAAACCCGTTACGCTCCTTCTTGCAGTCACAGTAGCACGGGATCAGATATAGGAACCAGACCGCATCTCTGACAGGATGCAATCAGGCGGGCCGTGTGTGCCAAGAGGATGAAATCCTTTGGGGCCGGCTAGGTACTGCATTGGACCGCCCTAGAATCACAAGTGAGTACTTTAACCTGAGGTAGTGTACACCGACAATTTGGCTTTGCAGATGGACCAGGAGACGATGGAGGCTAGCTAGGCAGTTAGGCAAGATGGACCCAGACTATCGGGCTTGGTGGCAGCTGTACGTTTAGGGTCTTTAGTGTCTTTTAGAACTTGTAAGTTACAATAAGTTGCAGAGGATTAATTGGATACTGAACAGCACGAGCCAATGAATATTCCCTGAAATGGTATTCACGTGACTGAATATGCATGCAGCGAGCCGCTCCCGTAAATTGAACCCCGTTTTTCTACCTTACTAGTCGACCTGGCAGGTGTTTGCTGGCCCCCGAATCGCTGCCGAGTACGGTGGATACCGAACCTAGCAAGTCCGCACACTTTTCCCTGTTGGTCCCCTCTCAACTTTCTAACACATACAGCAATAATACTTGACAAAGTCTTAGGCCATAAAGGAGAAACACATATAGCAATTTTAGGTACACTGCTTACTTGCAGATATAGATACTAAGTTTATATCTTAACTTTTACTACCATAGATATCTTATAACTAAGCCACGATAGCTTGTGGCAACAGGAACATCAATAAATGAATGCATTGAATAATATTGAATAGATCCCCCTGTCCTAACTTCGCTGTTACGCGGAGAAACCAACCCCTCACCTACCCTCTCTGGGATAAAGAAAGCAAGGGAGATAGATCAATGCTTTATTCCAAGGAGGGTTCCAACAGGAAAACCCCCTTTAAGATGGTCACTCTGAATGTCCGATCACCATTGTCACAAGCCCATATATCACGCGTTACGGCAGCGCCTAATATAGACTATTCCGTACGTAAAGACAAGTCAGTTGACAGACTCTCGCTTACCTAGGTACCGAACCATTGTTTATTTCTTCTACTTCCAAGCACCGTCCACCGAGTCTTATTGGCTGGCACGGGTATAGCCGAAACCACTCGGCTCATTCTTACAAGAATCAAAGGAGCCGACATTGTCCAATAAAGCAAGGAAAGATGCAGATAATCTGTCGATATTTACGCTAGTATTCGTATCAACTTCCGAACTACTGGGGAATTGACCTTCGCACCCCACCACGGACGTCTTGTGTCGTACTTCGGTCCACCTCTTCTTATCCGTCCACGTACGTAGTGCGGTGTAGTGTGTTGTATTTTCGTGTATTATCTTGTATATGGTAGACCGGGGATGCATGTCTTTGATATAATGCTCCTCTAGAGTCGGGGTTCTAGACTGCTGATCAACACGCTCTCATGAAACTGAACCCTGACGAGCGTCGCATTCACCGGCATCCTGAAGAATTGTATAGAATATGCCATGATTACTGACCCTGCAGCATTGCCATTTGAAGCATCGTGCATTGCAAAGCTCGTCTACAAGCCTGCCTAATCTCGATCTACATCAATGACTTAAGCAGGGAATAGCCTACATCACAGAGGGGCGAGATGGTTCCTCCTTATAGCTTCTATTGACAAAGGCGCATGGAGCGGGTTAGTTACCAAGAGGTAGTCAGGCGACTTGGCAGAAGGTGTTGGCTGGACTAGGCCTTTGTAGGGGGTCTCGAACCATAGAAGCTATTCTAAGAAAACTCTAGTGCAACGCATAGAAGGTTTTTAGATGCATAAGGGGTTTACGTGTTGTTTGCGGCTGCTGTCGGACTCGATACTACTTAGATAGGTAGTTTAACGCCACATTTTCTCCATCACAAGCAAACACCACCAACATAAGCCTGACGAAGCAATGGAATCTCGCAAGTGGCTCAGACCTGCATGTGTTGGAGGTAGAAGCCGACTCCAAGCGCATGGCGCTGACTATGATGTTGGCTGTTTAGTTTCAAATATTTCACTTCCCTCTAATAAGCCGACTCTACATACCATCTACATATTAATGACCTTGAGGCGGTATAGAAGTACAAAGGAGACACCGATAGATCTACGTTTGTACATATACAACTTACTCGCGACAAATTTCCCAAGTGTGACTGTGATGGCTAGGAGGTACTGAGGCGATCCTACGCAACGGCGGCTTGGAGAAGCAGCGGTGAGATTTTATCTGAATACATATATAGGTATATATTTAATATTTACTTAGTGAGGCAATAATACTTTATGCCGAGAGTTGTTTCGCATCGCATCCGGATGAGCGACGTATCTAAGCGGCTAACCGAGATTTCATAGATTCCGTAGATTCCGTAGATTTTGTAGATTCTACACCTTCTTGGCCTCCAATTTGAAGTCTGATCGTACATACATATATACATGTAGAGGCGGAATTACCCGGTTAAGGTAACGATCCTTTGGGTCCCGCATATCAGATCTCGTTACACCAACTCCTGGCTCTGCCTCTTGCTTCACCCTCCCACTTCCATGTTCAATTATGCGCTCGTCTTACTGTTACATGGAAACCTACCCGCGGCGCTTAGAACTACGTATATAGATAATTGAAATGGATGCATAAAGGCATCAATATACGTATGTATGTAATCAATACTTCATCCTGTAGGTAACTAATTGAGTTATTGATATGTGTTGATATGTGTTGATATGTGTTGATATGTGTTGATATGTGTTGATATGTGTTGATATGTGTTGATATGTGTTGATATGTGACTCTTACGTATAAGTGAAGAGGTTAAAGAGGCAGACCAATAGGTAGGTACGAAGCCTTGCTACGTTACGGAAATTACCCTAGGTAGTAGTTCCGCGCCGCCTGCCTCCAGTTTTCGATATTCCGGTTGCCTGTTTCCATAATGAATGCGTATACGAAGAAGGCACGTTGGTGGGAGCTACCTGCTACGTTAGGTGTTACCAGCGTTGCCTACATGGGTAAATCAGAGGCAGGTGGAAGGCAGGTTAGAAGGCAGGTTAGAAGGCAAAAGGCAGGTAAAAGGCAACAAAAGGGCAAGTAAGACGGAAGTTGCATTGTAACTCCCACAGGAGTTGGGAAGATCTGTCATATCCTTCACTTTTTTATCTTCTAGTACCTGAAAACAGTACCTGGGAACATTGAAAGCCCAGGCTTACGGGATGCAGTTCGGATACGCTATGTCGCTTTAAACCCGGATATGAGGAAGAAGGAACATAGGGTTTCATCGTCATTTTCTTAGCCATTCATCCATCTCGCGTGTTTCTACCCCGTGTATCCAATCCCTTGCTACCGGTGCGGCAACAATTGTTACGACTGGTTCCCAACTTGATCCCAAATGGTTCCAACCGGGTGGGGGGTACCATACTTTTCTATCTTGCTATACCTATTCCTCGTGCAATTTATCCGACATGCAGGCTGACAGCATACAGAGAAACCCAGTCAGCCAAGCGCTAGTCGATGCCCAAAGCTCCCATCACACGCAAACGGGTTCAAGCCTCGTACCATAGGCGTGTGCATGTGCGCGCGCGTGTGTGTGTGCTACCGCTGTCGCTGTTGCTATCGCTGCCGTGGTAGTAATTGACGACTCAGACTACATCTACGCTAGGTATTAAGCCTTCGGCCGTTTTAACTCTCTATCACAAATAATTACGAACGCATAGCAGTCCAATGAGCTGACGCCATCCTTAATTCGTCTTTTTCCTCAATTCAC
Source organism: Entonaema liquescens (assembly GCA_902805475.1). Taxonomy (NCBI): domain Eukaryota; kingdom Fungi; phylum Ascomycota; class Sordariomycetes; order Xylariales; family Xylariaceae; genus Entonaema; species Entonaema liquescens. The sequence continues at coordinate 2,381,743 of CADCSX010000008.1, forward strand.
CCCACCCTTATCGCAGACGCATTTCCGTTTTCTTCACCTTGCAGACGCCCGTGACGCCGTACAGTACAATCCTACCTATTGCGTCCTCTCGCCCAAACCACCTTGTGCTTGGTACGCCCGGTCCCTTGCGGCCAGACCCAACCTAAGGCCGACCCAGACTCGCCTCTGCTTTGGCGCCTTGTCCATGCAACACCAGCCATACCATCTCAGAGGCTAAGAGCGCATGCTACAGCAGCAAGCTTTACATATGCACTTCCTCTTGTGACTACGGTCCGCTGCGAAGCTTGCAGGTCCACTTGCATAGCCACAGTAAATCTAACCCTTCTTAGCCTCCCATCCGCCCTGGAAATCATGACTCATCGCATTCAAAAAACGTTGTTGGAATGGATAACGTAGCACAACGCATCCTACCGTGAAACCCCAAAGAACCCAGCTGCATCTGCGGGAGGCACTGTCCGAAGCGCACCCGCCAGGGGGTTAGCAGAGAGAGAGATCCATTTGAACCATGCAAGGCATGGGTATCATATAACCGCCAAGGGAACCAACTCCACGATTCCGTAGCCCATCGGCTCCATTATTGTTGCTTTTCGTGGTTACAATGATCGGACCCGTCGTGGCGTGCCGTACTATCCTTCCCGCCTACCGTTTCTCCCGATTTGCCCGTTTCGGTGCTTACCGTACCACACCCAAAGTAAATTAACGCACACGGTAACGAGGCGGTGAATAGGTAGGTACAATCAAGTCCCTTTAGATGTGAAAGTAGGCAATATAGTTTATGCTACGGAACTGTTAGAATTGCAGTACATGGCATTCCGTCATCCATTACACGCCCCAGAGCAGGTACAAGGATTTACGCTAAAACTTCCAACGTAGAAAGTTGCCGGGTAAAAAAGTCACCGGAATATCAACGATAAGCACGCGAGAAGTATGCGATATGTCACCGGCGACGCCTATTTTAAGGAAGCAGGGCTAAGACTTCAAATAGCAAAGAATCAAAACACACGGCCTACTTATTGAAAAACGGAAACGAGACCAAAGCACAGACTAGGAAAAGCAACTAGAACGATCGGTGTAAAATAACAAGATGGCGGAGGCTAATAGGTTACACTTCAAGTAAGCTCGATCCCCATTCTAATTCGCCGAGCGCCATATCATTCCTTCCCTTTGTAGTATGTGTCCCTTGTATATCGAGATGGGATGATCTTTTATTCGGGAACCATAGTTCATCCCTGTATGAGAGATCCATTGTTAAGCATAATATCGAAACCTAGTTGGTTACGATGGAGAGGAAGAAGGGCAGAGAGAGCGACATGTACCTGTGTACTTCATTATTTTACCGCCTCGTCTGTTTCTTCTCCGCTTCCTGCTGGGGGCGGAAGGAACCTATGGGCAAGTTTTGCCTGTAGAATCCATGTCGTGGCCTCTTCTCCCTAGCTTAGCTTCAGTCCGTCAGTGGTCCCTACATTGAGCTGGGAGATCATTGTATGTGGTCTACCACCCAGTAGTGCGATCCATCCGAGAAGCATTGACGCACAATCGAACCTTGTGGATCGATATATGCGGCACAGCGCGGCGCTGGCGGCATACCAGATGACAAGAATGAAGAATATTAGCTAAAAATGACATCCCTGTAGCGAAGAGGCGTCAACATACGACTCCAAGCATGGCAAGCTTAACGAGCGCCTAACGGAGGAGATCCAAGCCCGATTGGACTGGATCGGCGTCGACTGGGCTAGCGACGACGACGACGATAGTGATGAAGAGGCAGAACCAAAGCCGACTCAATCTCGCAGGGAAGTACGGCTCCTTGACTATGCTTGCGGGACAGGTGCAATGTCGAGAGTAAGTATTCTATTCCTTGGAAATAGTTCCCCTTTAAGCCTCCCATTTTAGCTCTATCACATCACTTCAAATATGGTCGGTGTTGAAGTCGATCATTTCTGACTTTTCTTCGGATAGGCTCTCGCTCCTTATACGACGCAAAGCGTCGGCATTGACATCTCAGAAAATATGGTTGCTGCGTATAACTCACGTGCTGAGAATCAGGTATGTATAGAGTACTCAGCTTGGTTGACGGGACGTGTCTAAAACCTTTATAGGGCTTATCTCACGATGAGATGCATGCCGTAGTGGGAGATCTTGCAGCGGCAGATGGACCGCAGCCGTCGGAACTTTTTGCAGACCCGCGTTTCTTCGGCTTTGATATAGCAACTGTCGGTGGCGGGCTCCACCACTTCGCGGAGCCGGAGCTGGCTGCCGACCGCCTCGTCGAACGTCTACGCCCCGGTGGCGTCTTACTGATCTGGGACTTTCTACCGCACGGACCTCACCACGGACTTGAATCACATGGAGTCATACATCACGGCCTTTCCGAGGAAAGAGTCCGAAATATGTTCGAGCATGCCGGGGCCGGAAAAGGATTCTCCCTAGAGGTACTCGGCTCCGGCGTTATGCCCGGCCACTACGCAAAGGAGGACAAGGATCTCCCAAAGAGACAAATATTTCTAGCTAGAGGAGAGAAAGCTACATGATTACAATGCTTTAGTGCACAATGAGTTATGTATACAAATATGAGCAAATAACACAGCCTTGAGTATTCGGCCAAGAAAGGTTGATATGAACAATTGGCATTACATATGAAGATATCCTCCGTTAAACGATTTAAGACGCGCATAAGGATTTGATAATCCTCTCAGGACTTATTATCGCAGACTTTGCGGTGTATCTTAGGTTCCTATTATGAAGTTATAAGCATAGAAGTAAACCCTTTCAAGCACTTCACTCGTATACGCCTTCGTTACCTCCAGATTCAATTGACATAACGCCATCAACTACGGCCTAGAAACCGCCCATAAATACTCAGTGCGGGAACTACATATAATAGTAATTCATCGCTGAAGCTATCTTTCATCTTGGGCCGCGGCGCGTACGAAGCCTCCCAGGCCTCTTCTAAGGAGTCAATATTGTTCAGGGATGAGTGAATACATTGCGCGGTCAACAGGCCCATTTTTAGTTGTCTTGGGATAGACGATGAGACCGAAATGGAGCATAACAGGAAATACCTTCTATGGCGTGTGATTCCAAGATCCATATGTCTTCTTCGTTGACTCTCTCGGGCCATACTCGTCTACGACTACAGCATCATCGTTAGCATGTACATCATTTTACCATCGGCCTTACTTAGTTAACATTAATATGTGAAATGATGCGCCGAGAAGTACGAGATATATATCCTATTGACTCATCGCATGATGGTACGCGTAGCTATACAAGGCCTGGGGAGAGATCTCTTCTTCGGACCATTGAACTAGTTATTGGACCCATACATACGGTCAAGATATACTATAGGGCTAGAATACCAAACTTCATGGACATATGGCCATTGAAAATAAACATCTTATTTCGGCCATGGGGACTGGCGATTTGATCTTTTGGAAGTCCAGTGGTGATACTTCCCAGTCTATCGAGCTATTACTCAATACTCGACGGGGGCGCGTCGTCAATGCTAGTAATCGAGAAATCAGTACCTTTAGGCAAAGAGTGACCATACCCAAGGTCTACCAGATATCAACTGGTATTCATGGTCTATTGCCTACCCCAACTATTAGGTTATTATCCTCCTTAGTCTTCCCGCGCAGCCAACAGCGAATAATTCTCAACGACCGCGCTATCCAAGTGCCGCGAATCCACGCTTAGGGAGGGCCCTGAGTCGAATAACCCGGAACCCCTATCCCCCTTTTCGGCACTCGGATGATCCTCTCGATCTTCCAGCCCTTGTTACCGCCTCAAATATACCTTGATGATCCTGTCAACCAACTTAGTCGGTCGTCGTAGAAACGGAAATCCAGGGCTACCAAGCGCTTGCTTTATATACAAGTGCCCACGGTTATAGGTATGACTACGGCCCTCAACCTGCATTTCAAGTAACTAGCGCATTTCACTCTTACCACATATCATCGAGCTGCAGCATACTGAAGTACGCGTCTCACCTATACCAAAAAACCAACACCTTAACAAACCCCAAAAAACTACGTAATATAGATAGCAAGTTGGCACTGAAGGGAATAGCTATAGGTACCTGTGAAATATTCGTGCGAATCTGATAGCCACCCCTATAGCCTAGGCGACGGTAAGTCGGGTTCTGTAAAGGATAGTAATATCTACCAGGACTTACGGGGCCGTGATTATAGTTTCAAGAACATAATAACCACATAATAGATGTAATATGCCCAACATATCCAAAGTGTGATGACGGAGAGCTATTTCTTTCAAGAGAAATAGGAGTTGAAGACGGTTTGCGAATCAGATAACTAGATGTTAATGACAGAGGACGCTGTGTTTTTAATCTCCAGTCTCTAATAACTTGGAAACTCGTCTTCCGAAAGCGAACCGATTCCTGGAGGTTAGGATAGTGCTTCGATTGGGAATAGTATTACATTAATAATTATCTCTCGGGAACCAAGGTAGGAAATCCACGCTTTAGATATTCGTCCTGGGTATCTCGTCATCTCTAAAGCTAAAAGGGCACGCTCTCCTCTCTTATGGTATTCTCGTTCCCATCGTTCCCATCATTCCCTACCTAGGCAAAAGTATTATCCACGCCGGTGATTTCTCTGAATATATATTTCTCATCTGTTTCGTCCCACTTCATCTGGAAACACCTCTCGGCGAAGACCCCTTGCCAATTCTTTTCCTGCCACTCTTGACTCAGCCGGCGCACCATAACCGGCTTCCACCCGCCGACATTAATGGTGACATGCTTCCACTTAATTTCACGCGGAGTATGAGTCAGCGCACATAACATCTCTATAACAGCGTCTCGGTCTCGATCCGTCTCGTCCGTTACCGGGTCATTAACCCGCCAGACCGTCTGCCTATGCAAGACGAGGGTGTTGAGCTGAGGAAAGTTACAGAGGGTTTGAAGGAACAGGTTTAGGTCACAGACCCTTGCATCCACGCCTAACTCGAGATGACGGAGATTGACCAGCGCAGTAGAAAGCTGATAGATATCATCCATCCCCATTGTAGGATATATCTTCGTCTCATCATCGAAACCAACGTAGTCCCGAAAGCTTAGGACCTGGAGCGAACCAGCGTGGGCAAGGAGCGAAGTTATTGGAAACAAGCTCGTATGGCACGTTAGCTTAAGTGTTTGAAGGGCTTCAATGCGTCCTATTAATGCATGTAGCATCCTCGTCGCATCCTCGCGTCGATCTGGCGTATGCGTGCTGAAGTCTTCGCAGTGGAGTGTTTCGAGTTCGTTGAATTGCGGAATGGGCACCGAAAACAGGAATGGGAATAGGGGCACGTCAATAAGGGTTAAGTGCCGTATATTCGAGAAATTCCAGTGTTTTTGGACTTCATCGGCACTATGTTGCCAGTCGTATGACCGAAGTGATATTCCTTCAAAAGGCGGCAGGCGTTCATTTTCGTTAAAGGAAAACTGCGCTCCCTGACCGGAGCCGTCATAGTGGAGATTTTCTACGTGTTGAGCCTCAATAAGGAATCGTTTTAGCGACTCGATGGAATTTGTGAGTGTAGGACTTTGCATTTTGAGGGTAACGAGGTTACTCGCGGGGATATCCTGAGCGTATGTTCTGTAGGGGTCACTGTAAATGTCGTTGAGAGGTAGGTCTTCGACATATATTCTAACCCTGTTCACCTTGAGATGGTATGGGCTTAATATATCGGAGGGTGCCGAGAAAGAAAAGCCTGGGCATATATGAGATTGATTTCCAACGTAACGCCATCTTTCAGTGTTAGTTATTTAGTTTAAGAATGCCAAAAAGATTGAATACCTCAAAGATGAGAGTCTTTGTACTCCGTCTAACACTTTCTTGGTACTTTTCGCGTCTAGATTACTCCTGGTTTCCACATGCCTGGTGAATGAAAATAAATTTATAAAGTATCTTGGGAAATATATCTGAGCCAGGGGGTCTATTATATGTTCATTAAGGCGTATAGTCTCGAAGTAGATGGGCGTAACAATGGTTTCGAATCGTCTAGATAATTGGCGGCTATCAGCCAGTGTTTGAGGATCAATATCTCGTAACTGGAGAGACACACAGTCAACTTATAAGATTTTGAATAAAGAAGACAATGGGAAGTGAATAGATAGTATGTTACCTGTTTGAATATAATATTTAATAGTTCTGTACTCAGGTTTTCAAGGAATGACTTTTGGTTAGGATTATCTGTCGCGATTTCTATTGCCATGGGTCGACCGTGATAAGGCTTCCTTCTTTTGAAATGAGTAGAGGATGAGCAAACTGGATAGGTCATCTTTACAGCCTTCACTTGGAGTGTGTTGTTACTAGGTAACATATAACTCGACATATAACTCAACAAAGAAGGCGACACCAAACGCGATAAATAGAAATGTGACAGGTGACAAAAAGGAAGCACTAGGTAGCACCTAGGTAGTGCTTGGGGATATATGGGACGAAAACACTTCATCAGACGGAAGAACTAATGAGAAGAGCGGTATACATAGTAAGCGATTTCAACCTTAAGCTACCTAGGCTTCGACAGATCGAGGAAGCCGCTAAACCGCCCATGGGCAAGATAGCGAAGGTGGACTGCCTGAACTTGCATAATGTCCGAAAAATGGCCTGACAAATTGCATATCATGAATTAAATTCCATGTTACCTCTCGGCGCGATAGAGGGATTAAATGGTAGGTCGAAATACCGTGAGTATCTGTATTAGACCATTTACTCATCCCCTAGGACGAAGTGCCGGTGTCACATCAAGATCTTTCGGTGGACCCGAGACGGAAGCTAATTGAGATGAAATTAAATATTAGACTTAGCGAGCATACCGTCATTCTCGAAAGATTCGGGAGGCCAGGCTTGGTGTTTAAAGTACCTAGAAAAGATGAGATGATGATTCCCGGAGGTACGTACTTACATGTGAATTCGCAAGTTTCGCCAAAAAGAGGCGACCCCACATGCCGCTAATGCCCGTATTTTCTTGGCCGCCACGCGCAAGCCACGGGCCTCGGAGCTGGACCGAACCCCGCCGCCTTCAGCCTTCACACGTAGAGAAACATAGCCAAGAACTGAAGTGCAATATTTTGCTTTTCTATACAAACCTGATGTAACTTTAATTTATTTAGACTATTGATACTTGGTTCAATACGTATCTGGTTTTCATTGTCACTAGGAAAACTCGAAGTTAACCACTAAAAGAACAATGTATGCCTGCTCTTGTGTCACTTACCCCATTAGGAAATGATAAAATGGATCTTGCATCCGCATTTCAAAGGGTCCTCAAGTACCACGCGCAGACAAATCAATAAGGGAAAAAGGTAATATGGACCAAGCAGCAGTTAGTTTAGCTGCGAGGGGTGTGTGAAGAAATGCGCAAGCCAAAGATCGGGATCTACCAGCTGGCTAGATCGGACAAATCAAAGCGGTAAGTGGAGACGAGAGAAGCCAGGGTGTGTCAAAGAGAAGTACTTAACCTAAGCAGTTCCTGGGCCGCTGGGGAAATGCGATAATACGGATTGTGCAACCGGACCGGCCACTTAGGACCCGCTAGAAGGGTTCGCCCGGCTCTGCCCGCATCGTCCAATCGCAACTTTTACTTTCTGAGGGGCTCCGCCGGCTTTTTTGCGGGTCCTAAGCGTTCTTGTACTACATAGTGTACGTCTTACGGTGTATGTAGTCCCGTCTCATATTGGTCGACCGAACTTATAAACAAAATCCCCGTAGGTAAGATGAGCAATGCATTGTCCGTATGGTAGAATGTCATTCTTGGAGGAAAAAAAGCAATTTTACCCGGTTTCTTTCTAAAGATAAACCATCAACCATCACATGTCATTAGGTTCGATTTATTGGTCCGAAGCTTGCTTATACAACGATTCCCATACCTCACTTCCTTACCACTTCTCAAGACAGAGTCCAGACCACTAAATAAACTTACAACACGCCGTCCCAAATCTTCCACGTATTTATGTTATAAAAAAAAAACCCTTACAACTACTGGCTGCCTAAGAGGGTGTCACGATGTCTAAACATAATCCCCAAATAGCCGGAGGCAATCAGAAAGATATTCTTTTCTTCTAGAACACTCGTCCTGAAACAACGGAGCTTACCTAGTACTAACGATTTTTATAATGCTAAAATAGTAAATCAGCTATAGGATCCGTACCTCCCTAGTAATAGTCCGCTGTAGGGCTAGCTATGTAAACTAATCGATGACGAGGAACCGCAGATGGCGTAACGCCGAACACATAGGATTCAGAAAGAAAAAAAAACGAAGCATGTATTTTACCAACCAAGCTTTGCGTTATTCATCAACATGCATTGTACTCCTAAAAGGCTAAGGCATACATATCACAGTATGTCATGGTTAACTAACTTTATCCCTGGCTATCAAGCCTGCCTTCTCTCGGCTCTCTGGGGTGGACTTTTGGGATGGGGTTGAAGTATAATACGCTGGCCCCGATAGCAGTTAGTAGGCCTTTCATAATTTCATACATACGTCTTCTTACTCCTTAACCCCTACGCCGTGGGTGTGAAATATACTCCTAGTCGCGATCGTCGAGTTACCTATCCTTATCCATACACTGCAGTCTTAAGAACCATACGCATACCCATCTCCGCCAAACGAACATCGTCTCCTACACGTTTCCCGGTTTCAAAATTCAGTCTCCTAACAAACATATCCAGTATTTACTCATAAACTCATCCGGGTCCCCTCTTCAAGTTAACATTGCCCTTATTACATACCTGGGTAACTAACAGTTGTCACTGCCAGCATAACCACCCCACTTGAGAACACTCAAGCACTCGGGGGACATCGGAGCTTTATGCGAACGATCGAACTGAAGTCTTAACATTTGGGGAATCTCGTTTAAGACGAAAGCAGCAACAACAAAAGATAATAAACAAGGCGCCGGGGAAAAACCCATCATCGACGCAACGACAAGAATACAGCATCGCGGCTGCGTACAGCCTTTTCCACCGCTTCACCAAGTCACATCTTACACAAGCAGATACCCTTAGTCCAGAAAGGCGGAGAATATGCCAACACGACCACTTACAGCCGACTAATACCGGTAAATCGGCTCCTTCTTTTTCGGGGGTGTAGCCTCGTAATCACTTACGTCTTCGCGCGAGCGCCGGCCATCAGACGAGGAATCTCCCGCAGCCCCGTGCATCGTCTCCTTACCAAGGGCGCTCTCTTGTCTACCCAGGTAGCTCGGCGTCGTCTCGAAACCGGGATGGAAAGGTTCGAACGCTAACCGGGGCTCTTCGATATAGTTCGACGATGCCCCACCACCAGATCCCGAACCGCCGGCCGCACGGGATCTTGACCCTAAGGGCTCGGGATCCCTAAACGGGTCTTCGTCTTCGGTAGCGGGTGTATGTGTTCTCGACGGTCCTGCTAGAGCAGGCTCATATTCCCTTTCTTTACCTTTACCATTCGGCTTTCGAGCTGGCATGGGAGGCGGCTCTAAGCCACTCCCGTTTCGCTCTGACTCTATAGGGCTCACGGAAGTCCGAGACGGAGCCTGACTCTGAGCCTGGGGCTGTGGATCCATAACGGCAATGAGTTTCCTCGCGTTTAACATAGCTCTTTGATGTAAGCTCAACGCCGCCTGAAGCTGCTCGTTTGTGTCGATCAGGCTCTCCATAGTATCATTATCAGGTGCTGGGTCCTCAGCCGTCATATACATCTGTATACTTCGGCTTGCGCTAGTGCAGCGATCGGCAAACTCTTTAATCAGGTCGTTGTTGAGCACTTCGACTGGCGGGGTGTTCGTAACTACTTGTTGTAACAGATTCGCGGACGTGCGTGCTTCTTCCAATCTACTAGCTAGCTCAACAGGGTTGGGGAGATTACGGTTCGAATGGGCTCGCGCAAAATAGTTCTGGGAGTTGGGGTTAACCGGAGGCGCCGTCATAGAGCGCATCACTGGTGCAGGACGCCCCTAATTAGCAAGGTATTATTAGCATGGCCCAAGCAGAAAGAAACGCAGGTTTAACATACTCCATATAACTGCTGTGCTCTCTCTTTCTCTTTTTTCCACATATTAATGAGCGGGAATAGGCCCTCATCATACGCTTTCTCATTCTCAAAAAAGTCCAATGTTTCCATCATCATCTGTCGCACACTCGGTTCGCGTACTGATCTCAGCAACTCTTTTGTAGTATCGGTAAATTTTGAATCCAAATTTCTAGTAAATGTTGGACCGGGGTTATCAGCGAGGATGCGAATAAGCATGATGGCATTATATTGGTAGGATGGTTTCGTCCAATAGTCCCTCTTCAAGTATTTTCGAAGGAGGCGCGCGCATTCCGCGGCGGCAGCGGGAGATGATTCGGCAGCATCGACGATTGGAGGCAGGAAAAGGACTTCATCTCCAGAGTTATTAGAGCCAGATTCGCAGAAGGATTTCTAATCGAAAGTCAGGATTGTTCGGTTCACTTTAGGCAATAATTGGGTTTTGACGGGTGCGGACGCACCACACAACGGTTGGCCGTAGCCTCGGGACTTTCGCCTTGGGGAACTTCAGGAGTATTAGGAACTTAAAGGGGGTAGATGTTAGCGAAAAGTATAAATCAGCGAAACTTGCGAGGTTGCGCAAGTGAAGGTTTTAAAGTGAGGCTTCGATCATACCATCCGTAGACTTCTTCTTCCTTATGGTGCCAAGCACCTTGCTCATCTTGAGCGACTTCATTGGAACCTGCGATTGCTTCCCCTTAACGGCGCATATGCTAGTAGTTCGAACGTGAGTCGAGAAAATTGAGGCTAACGATGGCGGTTATGGCGCAAGCCTCAAACCTAGTATTTGACTACGTAGCGATAGATGAGATACTAAGCTAGACAGGGAAGCTAAGCGGCCCCTAAGGCTGTCAGCGGTGAGAAGCGTGATGGTGGTTGTAGTTTAGATGTATAATGCAACTTTGAATTCAGACACCGGTGGGTAAAGTTTCAATGGTTTGGGGGCTGCAGGGTGACGAAGATGATTATATCGACTGGACGGATGGATAAGGCGGATGAAACTCCGTCTTGATTCGTTACGCTTTGGGGTTGATGTGTTCAAAAAAGACAAGCTTAATTGGCGAAGAGCTTGATAAAACGATGAACCCTTAGTTAAAAGGTTGGTTAGAAGTAAAAAAAAAAAAAACGGTTGTGTTAGGAGTTAAGGCGATCCCCAATTCTCCATGAAATGGGAGGGACGTTGTATCAGCCAATCGACATAAAGTAGCGACACTCCACTGCCTAATGCAGTATGTACTTGAACTATGATGCCGCGCGACTGCCTAGAAGCTCTTCGGACCCCAGCAGCCCCAGTTGCCACATTTCTCCAAGCTAGTATCACTTAACCAATCATATCTTACTTATGCGGGCCGACATAGTTAAGGCAGGATCATCATGCAGCACTCTTAATCTTGCACAGCCTCGATACTATACGCAACGAGTATACATGTGACAATATGCAGGTGTACTGAACGAAAAACACATTGGCGAGATTAGATACTCAATCTAGACCCCTTTTATCGTTTTTTTATCCCCGCGACACGACAGCATACACGATTTCGTTGGTAGAACTGACTCAGCTGCTCTACTTCTAGCTGAAGCATTTGACTAACGAATACCCTCATCGTCTTGGCTTCCTTCATCGAACGCGTGGCACGTCAGCATCTGTTCATCATACACGCATTGTCCTACGCATTCAATCGTCAGATGATTGAAATAGTTTTTATCGTTGCGAAGGCTATTTTAACAATTATATATCCCCCCAAGTATCGGCAGATTATAACATGCCACTTGTATACGCTGACAAAGCATCATGGCTTATTCTTTATAGACAGCCCCCTATTTATACTATCGCAAAGCCATACTTCCACCATATATGACTCCACTGGAATATTAAATTGCAACTTAAGGGAAGTGTATGACCTAGAATAGAAATAACTATTGATATACCATGATAGGTAGTTGTAACATTTACTGAACTTGTTCATGTTCATCTTAATACAACTCACAGAGTACCAAGTTATCAAACCACCTTTATTATTCGTGGCGAACAAATTACGCGAGCCAAAATAATTCGAAGACAAGTCGTGGGACATATCATTAAGATGAAATCTACGGAGTAGCGAGAATCATTTCTTGAAAACGGCCTCAGATTAGAAATCTCTGATTCTCTAGTTCATACAGAGTAGCAAGATAGCCAGCCAGCCAAAAACCCCTGACGGCACATGTCCCTCTGATCGCGCCCTTTCAACAGCCGACCGTCTATGAAGGGGTTGAAAACAAAAACAAAGCTCAGCTCATCGACGCCGTACGCCCCTAGAAATGCCGACGCAAGAGTGTCATGTAATATACACAATGGCAAAGCCCCTCGTATTCCGCCGTATCTGTCCGAGACCTCGGACACCTTCCACTAATCGAATAAATGTGCAAAAGAACCATAACTCTGGGAGAATATCACCAATGAGTTGGTAAAGGAGATGCTGAGGCGATGAAGCCACAGGTGTGATATCGGTGCATGGTTGGTCCGTTTCAAGAAAATTGGGCTGATTCGAAGCCCTGCATTATATGGAAAAAACCATGTTTTCGTTTCAGTGACCATGTGATGAAAGAGTCACTGATAATAGCTTATAAGTGAGAATATCTCACGAGTGAACAAGCCGGATCTTGTTCACAGATCGGGGTATGTCGACAGCCTTTCGGGCAGGCTCAACGTCATTGTCGTCTTCCTCGTCTTCCTCATCTCCATCGTCCTCCAAGGGTGTCGTCTTGCTGCTAGTAGCCATCGACACGTCCGCATCTTCCTCCTCCTCTTCATATTCATCTTCAGGGACATCCTCAGAACCCGCCGCGACGATTGTAAGGTTCGAGTTGCGCGGTGCCGGCTTTCGAAGAGTTGTTCGGAAAGCTGCGGGTAGCTTCGTCTGTACCTTCGCCTTGCTGTAGGTTCTAACTACAGTCTTCGACTTTCGGACTGCCGATGTCTTATGGCTCGAAGAACCCTTCGGGCCAAGAACCGCCTTCGTGTTCACGGAGATTGTCGACACGCTACGCTTAATAGCTGTGGCGGCGCCCTTAGCCGCTTTGAGACCAGCAGTAGAGAGAGTACGTTTAACGCTCTGTGCCTTCACCCCCGTCGCGGTCTTGATCTTGCGCTTCTTCGCTGCACTGCCATCGGCCTCTCCCTTCTCACCGACTGCATCTTTGAGCTTGCGCTTTCCACCGCTAGCGCCCTTCTTGCCGGTTCCCGTCTCCTTGGGCGGCTTCGGCTGCTTCACTTCCTTGGGCTTCGGTCCTAAGACTCCTCGACAATTCGGGCTACCGCAGAGACACTTTTGGACGTTCTTAGCAGAAAAAGGGTCAAAGTTGTAGTCATAAGTCAACTCCTCGCCCGTCATGATGGGACGGTCGCCAGCAAAGAGGGCCATGCGAGGCTGTCCTGAGACAATCCACTTAATCATTCGGCAATTTGGCGAACACGAATGATTGACGAAACGAGCGATACTACCGGTCGTAGCGTCTATGATCATGTTCTGATCAAATGACATCAGGTAATAACACTAAACTTGTCAGTAAACCGAGCCCCTCGAAAGAAATTTCATAGCCAATGCCCATAATTAGTCTTACCTGGTTGTCCTGGTACTTCTCATTCATGCGGCGGTCACACTCCTCCTCTGTGATAATCTCACCCGTGTACTCCATGATGATCTGATTAGGCTCAAAGCATCGATTAGCACGGATGCCATAACCTCGATCCGAGGTCTTGATAACTTCAACTCCCACGCGGTATTTCCCTCCCTCCTTGATCCGCTCCTGGAGTCTCGCAAAAGCGCGATTCTGGCATAAGCCCGAGCCGACATTGCAGTTGGTCTCATCACACTCGTAGAGCATGATTCTGTTCTGGCAGCTTTCACCGCACCCGTCTTCCTTAGTGCATACGCACTTAGATTGATAATCCTTGAAGTGGGGTGTCTTCTTCCAGTAAGCCGCAGCATCACCAACGAATCGATCTAGAGAAATGTTAGCTAAAAACTCGCTGAAAAAAAAAAAGGTGTGCAAACGTAATACATGAAAAAGCAAAATGAATAAGGCATAATGCAAAAATAATAAACGAATAGGTATATGGACTTACTCTTCGTTATCTTCTTCCACTCGTCAGGCTTAGGCTGTCCCGGAGGAAGAGGGTTGCAGATGTCAAAAGGCAGCTTGAAATCCCTGCCCTGGATCAATGTGCGCATCCCATTGTACATAGGCATGGGCATAGTGTGGTTCACCTTGCCGCTCGGCATCAGCTCAGGCAATTGCGCCAGGCTCTTCTTCTCTGACGGAGTGAGTCCCTTGTGAATGTCCAGCGGGGTCTCCTGGCCAGCGTATAGGCCGCGATCAAGATATTTCTTAACCCGTCTCTTCTTAACAGCCGGGCCAAGCTCAACAACAGGTTCGGGCTCTGGAGCGGTCGCTTCTGGCGTCTCTGTCGCGATCTTCGCTCTCTTTCTGGGGGGTTGCGAATCCTCCGGAGTAACGTACTTTCCATTGGCCCAGGTGGTGTACAGAACAGGCTTCTTATCAATTCCTGCAAATTCGTCTGTATCTTGCAAACGTCGCAACTCGCGCGACATCTTGCTCAGACCCTTTTCAAAATTCTTCCTACCCCTCTTTCCTAGAGTAGACAGCTTGCTCGCCAAAGTTTCGGCTTCCACGCCTGTCGAACGCGTCGAAATGCGCCTTGCGGGAATTGCATCTTTAAGCGTAGAAAGCTTAGATTTGGTGGACTTCATAGAGATCGCATCGTCATCTTTGTCCTCTTCATTCGCGACTTGAATCTCGCCCGCAGTTGTGTGGCGCCGTCTTCGGTCAGAAACGATGTCACCTTTTGATCGTCGCTTACCATGGATAGCGGTGCCAGCCAATTTAGCAAGGTTGTAGATTGGCGCGCTAAGGCGCTGTCGGCGCGAACGTCCATTGAAGGGCGTGTCTAGAGAGACTTCCGCAGGGGACTCTGAAGGTTGAGCAGGGTTCGGGGGTTCGGCAGACGCGACAATAGAGTCGGCAACCTCGGGGGTCGCGTCAACCTCGGTCGAGTCGGCGGGTTCGTTAACAAGACCAATGGGTGTGGCATTGTCGCTCTTAGAGATATCCGAAGCCAAACTTGCTGTATCGGCGACCGTGGTAGGCGGCGTCGAGCTAAGAGACGCGGCGGCAGAGAAAGTGTCGGCAGCAGCACCGAGGCTGGACTCGGAGGAAAGTGCGCGCGTCGGCGACATGGTTGCAGGTGAGTCCATAGTCGAGCGACGCGACAATGGATATGGCAATTCAGCCAGATAATGTGTATAAGAAGTAACGACGCGTCAAGTATGTGGTTGTTTAGGGAAAAGACCAATAATGGTGCAAAAGTAGAGAGTTATGTAAGGTGTAAGGTAACGGTGTAGGGTGTAAAGGTAAATGCGTGTTGTGGTGTATGGGGGGTTGTTAAGGTATGGGTGTGAAAGAAGTAAAAGAAGTTTAGTATGACTGGAGTAAAGAGGGTCGATGTACCGTAGTACTTCTGTGATACCCAGGTCGAAATGTTGAAAGGTCGAATTGGTTAAGGAATTACCAATGATCAAGGTTTAGTTTTAGTTTAGTGTTGGGGGTGAGAATAGAAAAAAAAAAAGAGAGGTAAAGAGTAGTAGTAAAAGGGTAAAGACCAATTAACTTGGGCCAATGACTGAGCTTATCTGCGACCCTGGGTGGCTTCCCACTTTGGTTATTAAGTACAAGAGTACCTAGGCAAGACCGGTCGCGTTTTGCAGCACGATCAAGGAGAAAGCCGAAGGTAGATCTTGACGATATCTATATGGTTATATTAGAATTCAAGATCCAAGAGTGCATGTGTAGATATCAAGCTGAAAAGGGAACTAGGTTATTTTCTTACCTCTGTATGCTGGTGCGTTAACTGTTCGCGTGTTTCGTGATAGTGTTTCCGATTCCTTCTTTTTTTTTTTTCCCCCTGAGGAACAAAGATCCGAAGGATTTGTAGGTTTTAAAAGGAAGTTGTCCTTTTCTCTAGGGGACGAAGTCAGTTTCGAAAAGTTAAAAGCTGGTGGCTGATTTTGAAGAAACGAATGTTCTCAAAGTTGGTGAATGATTGAAGTTGTAAAGTGGAAGGTTTAAAAGGTTTAGAGGGTTTGGGTGGCTGTGGTGGTTATGGTGGTTATGGTGGTTGTGTGGTAAGAAGGGTTGGAAAGGTTGGAAGGTTGGAGATGAAAGAAAGGGAGAGAGGGGGAAAATTGAACACTGTGGTTGAGAAGGACACTAACAACCTAGCAGCTGTGGTTTGCAGTTGCGGTGGTACTTACGCATGCAATCGATGGATGAATTATCAAAAATGCTGAGAAGGCAGGTAAGGTAGTTAGGTACCAAGTATCGTTGCCTCAGCTGGCTTGAACAAATGGCGTTGCAGTGTGCAGAAGGAGAAAAATTAAAAAAGGATGATGCGGTTGGGGAGTACGGTTGTGGTGTAGTATGAAGTGTGTAGTGTGTAGTGTGTAGTGTGCGTGTGTTGTGAAAAGATGAGGAGAGATGAAAAGAGAAGAAAGTACACGGATTACGTGCAAGATGGGAATTTGGACCTAAATTGGAAAATCGGGGAGGGAAGAAGACGGAGAGAACTCTCAGCGTGGCACTGGCGTTCAAAGGTAAATTACTACTACATACATCTTAAGGTAAGGTATATAAAACAAAACGAAAAAAAAAAAAAAAGGCTGGGGGGCCAAGTTAAGTTTGATAGCTCAACAAGGTACATAAATATTTAATCATATTTAATGGGATGGGATTTTATTTTTATTTATTACCTCTTGCATCCATGAACATGTTAATCCCCCAAAATACCAATACCAATACCAAGATCAAGACCAAGGACCAAGGGCCAGTCACGTCCTTCGGATTACATAGTCCGACATCTCCGTTGGCCTCATCCGGTCTCCTCTTGTGACTTCATTATGCCATCTAGATACCCCTTGCTGCGGCTGACAGCCTGACTAACCATCTACCTGCACGTAGTTTCACCACCGCTAACTTTGGAACCACCAGCCAACTTGTTATTATCATCCTTATGACTATCTATGACCCCTAGAACCTTAATCTATAGGCCCCTTTCCCCTCTTGAGAAAGGGGACATCAAACTGTCAACATCACTTACTTTTAGATAACGCCCTAGGATGACCAGGCCACTCGGATTTGGTAAGTCTCGCACGGCGACGGCCACTCCTCCGACTTTGATATCATGTATACCTAGATTAGGGACAGCACCACATATATAAGTTCGAATCACTCTGTAGGCGGCGACGACGAACATGTCAATCCTAACGAGTGCCGTTTTTGAAGTCGTATCCGCAGCCAGTCGAGTCCATGTAACTACGTGATATGATAAGGTCGAGAAGAATGATCGGAATAATCGCGATTGTCAGGCAGGCAACCTTGTCTCTACATTACGATAGACCACTCCTCGAATTTTAGTCAATCTCTATCAACCATCATCCCGGGTTACCGAGAGAGCGGGGAGCGGAGGATGCGAGTGACGCCTCTCGATAAGATGCGGATATGTCACTCGAGGGTGTTGCTCAGCCTCACGTAGTTACACATTCGTTCAGCATTCCAGGTAATCTATCACAGACCATACTTTAGTAATAAACGTCAAAATTGAGAGGATCCAGTTGTTGTGGCGAGTATTGGCCGAGTGTCATCCTAGAGAGACCCCTTGCGCTGATTTAGTTAGTTGAGGGTGTAGATCCCGGACGTGTCCAGTATCATGCCGCTCCTCCGACGTTAACCTCAACAAAGCCACTGCCAGGGGTAACAATAGCCCAGTAACTCCTTCAATGACCTCGGTTAGTCTCATCAAGAATATCTAGAATCATGTTATGCTGATTTATAGGGCTGAGGACCTATCCGTTAAAATACACTCTCGTACAGCTTGACCTCTTGCCCACTTGATGGATACGTTCCTACGATCGCTAGAGGTATGGGCTAAGTAGCCAGGAGCACGCAGCTTTTGTTCAACGTATTTTTATGTCACATGATTGGTTCTTCCTTGAACTTCTCCTTTCCTCTCTCTGTGTATCTCCATAGGTCCGCTCTGCGTGGAGTTCGTATCATGATCCGAACTCTTTCAAGTACCGTAATAGATATTGATGTGAAGCAACAACATAACATGTCGTTAGAAATCGGCCTAGTAGATAACTCCGCTGATATTCTCCTCCGGCTGAATATTTATCGTGGTATTGCATCCAGGTAACATAAAAGTCGGTAGGCAGTACTGCGCTAGAAGATCGAAAAGGGGTGTTCGGATAGAGTATACTTAATACTTATGCAGGACGTGCTCGTTCCATAGGCTTGTACTATTGCCATATGACTCAGTTCGAATAAAATCGGGAATATCGTCTGTGAGAAGGCTGTTTGCGTAGGGCGTCAGCTTTGCATCAAACAGAAAATCTTATAGATAGCGGGGTAGGGGGGTGGACTAATTGATCACCTTAGCTGGTACTCCGGATGAAATTCTTAGCATCTCGTGTGTTTTATTTTATTGGAACAATAACTGTGGATTCTCTTGACGAGGGCGAGCCTCGATATTGCATGCTCCTACACTGCTCGCCCTGGGACAGCATGGACCTATGTTGTGGGGAAAATGGCAGTAGACTGTGTTTATAGCTACTCCAGCACCTTGATGCGCAGGAAAGCAAGTAGGGTGTATGGCTTCATCCCGACCTTTCAATTTTTGCCACTTTGGTGAATGCAAGGTGTTTCGTGTGTTTAGTGGGAAATTGGTCACAGATGACCAAGTATCACCAGGGCGACTAGAGATTCGGCCATCAGAAATGCCTGGAGATAGCATTAACTCAAATTTTCTTTAATCAACACGCGAACTGAAAGATTCGGAGTAGTAGGTTTTACAAGCTCTATTCCTATTCATGACTGATGCCGAACAATTTGACTGAAAATAGTGATGATACTGATGATGCCAGAAGTGGCCTACGCAGATAAGACGCAAGGATAAGCGCAACTCTGTTATTCTCCCACTTCGGCAGCTTTTCTATTCCCTTGGATGCCATATATATTTCTTTTATATACGGCGATTTTAACTGTTGCTCGCAGCCAGTGATTAGGAGGCAATCTTATCATCGAGCCGCCCCTCCTTCTAGTGTCATGTCGACTTTCCTATCACCCAGCATCGCAATATGCCTATCGCCAGTCCATTCTTCCCGATATCCTCTAGTCTAACTTCGTGACATCTGTATGCTCACATGCCTTTGCCGTTGACGCCTTAGAAGTGCCCTCGGTAGGAGTACTAAAGCTCCTCATCAGCAGATACCTTCAATGAAAATACCTACAAGCTGTGGCAATACAGGATGATAACACGGCACGTACCAAGCCACCCAAATGGCTCTTCTTTCCAGTGGTGTCCATGAATGAGAAGCTGCACCTTCGGTTGAGCCACAGTGCCTCATGGTTAGCAGTACAAGTGGAATCCCACGGCTATATCCTTCATTCGTGCCATGCGATGCCACTCGGCCTTGATGGGTTGACATCGAGACTAGGAATCTCACAAGTACAAGCGGGCCGAAGTTCATATCGACCTGTTATCGTAAGAAGTTGATACTAAAAGTATTTCTCCCATGATTCGAGATATCGTCGATGGTGGTATGCTTGGGCTAATCGTTGCTCTCCGAGCTATAACCCCTTCAGCCGGACGCATACCGACGGTCTGGTCCCCTTTCAATGGACGCCAATAATTAGTTCGAGTCGAGATTGGCTTATGAAACTATACTAACTTCCAGTTTCGTCATAGCCATAGTAAATTCGAGTGAAGAGACGAGATTTACGGGGTGGCCAAATGTCCTTGGCCCCCTTATGTCGATAGGTCGTCTTTAATTCCTAAACATACGCCGCGAAGATGTACCCGGTTAGTGTCCGGATTAGAGTTACTGATTTGTGCTGTTAGGGGTGAGAAAGCATGCGGTGTCGGCGGCGACGTTACAGGGGAAGAAGTTCTTGGCCTTCGTAGGAGCATAATTACCTAACCGAACCGCTGAATGGTGTCTTTACCTATGGTCAAAGCGGAATCTCCAAATCCTTGATAGATAGCTTCCAAAAAGAAAAGGGGGCCCCGCTACCCTATACCTATAAATAAAGCCCTAAAGTTCTAACTCATCAATTAGATAGGTTGCTTACGACAACTGCTGGGATCTCTTTTGGGTGGAAGGATGGATGTCTCATATTGTACAGTGACAATACGGTGCGGCGCTTAAAACGACCTAGAACCAGCAAAAACCAAACGCACTGCAGTACAGAACGTAGAAATATGCCAATATCAAAAGTTAAATACTCGTATCAGGGATACAGCGGGAAGAAATGTTTTGGGTACGCTCCATTGAGACTCTCGAGGATGGGCGAGAGCGCGTTCGCTTCAGGCACTACGGCTTTGATGGTATGGATACTTCATGTTCGACTGGGGTCATGTCGGGGCGCGGGTAAAACTACCTAAGGCGTAAGGTAGATACATACAAAATTGCACAAACATATTGCTCTACAGGTATCAATTAAGCATAAAGACTAGCACGACTATTTACGAGAAACCAACGTATCTAGACAGTTCCATACAATGTCTTTACGAGACAAAACAGGTGACTTTCAGTTCCCCTGTGTACCGGCTCCGAAATCATGCTAACCGCGCCGGTCCATGATATGTACCGTCGCTCAAGGGAAAAGAGACCAGAAACTCCGGGGATAATACTCCCATCCATGCAATTGTGGGAATCTGACGCGAGTCTATCGTAGTAGAATATTGTTACAGTGGTATGCGTATGCGGCTTGCTTATAAGGTCGTAAGCGATATCTCAGATATCGGCAGCTGGCGAGTTACGTGTTCGTAGCACCATTAGTCATCTCCACGGCCTCACCATCATCCCCTGCCACTTCGTGATCAACGGGGCCACCATCTGAAAACTCAGAAGTACTGCCGCCATTCTTAGCTTGGTTCTCCATGGCGAACAAGCGGGCGGCTCTGCCTTCTTTCTTGCGAGGTTGAGGAGCTAGGTGGCAGATGTTAGTTGGCAATACTGATATGATATGATATGATAATTACTAGGCGACACTTACCTCGGCCATTCTCCTGGACATAAAATCGTCGGAGTAATGAGACGGCTTCATCACGCAGATAACCACCTTCGACCGGATACCCAGGCTCCACGTTACCACCATCGCCATCATCTTCGTCTCTTGGGAGGAGTGTAGCTTTGCCTTGGTAGATACGGGCGACGTCTTGGGGGCCGTATCCATTTTGATAGGGACGATCTGCTGGCTTGGGAACCGGCTTGGAGTTCTGATGGATTTTGAATACGCCTCCGGTTCCACCAAACTTATCATTAACAGCGCCAAAGTAGACCTTCTTGATGCCTAATTGACGAAGAAGAGAGGCACACATGACGCAAGGTTCCACCGTAACGTAGAGGACACACTCGGTTACGATGCTGCGACTGACTGCCGGGGAAGGATGGAGCTTCTGACCATAAGGATAGGAATGGGTGTCTGTCGGATCTACATTTCCCCAGCTAGGATCATCTTGGGCTGGGCTGGTAGTGGTTTCGCCGCCCTTTTGGGGCTTTTCCCGGGAAAGCAAAGCAGTTAAGGCCATAAACTCAGCATGGCGAGTCCCGTTACGAGTAACGTTTGTCGCGTTCATTCCTTTAGCAATAACCTTCCCATTATGAACTAAGACACAGCCTACTGGCGTCTCATTCGTGTTCAGAGCTAGATTACCCTAGTGATTCTGTTAGCTGGTCTGCCCATATACGCGCCATAAGTGAGCTGGAAAGGTTTCGCAAAACACGAAAGGCAAACAGGTAAATCATGTATGAAGTGTGGAGAGAAACACAGTCGTCGACTTGGAAATAAATCAAGCAAAATATTAATCAGTGAGAGACCGGGCCAAGATCATAGGGTGAAGAAAAGAGGGCCTTTACCATAGCGAGTGCCTCTTGCATGAAGTTAAGATGATACGCCCGCTCAACTCGTTCCTCTTCTGTCTGAGGTTCAATCAGACCAGGTAGATTGGGAGCCGGAGGCGAAGGAGGCTTCGGAACGGGGCCTCTATCGGTGAGAGGCAAAGCAACCATGATTGGAGGGGCGGAGGCATTAGGAGCACCGGCTGCAGAAGCATGCCCCGTCTTAGGAGATTGTTCACCACCAGATATATTATCAAGAGTAATACAAGTAACGCTGGCGGCGAACTTTTCGTCCTTCCCATTCGGGAGAGTAGTCTCTGTCATTGCAGAATTGTTAGGAGGAACAGAGGTTGTAGTAACGTGCTGGCTGCGGGTACCCGTTTTCTGGACTTGAGTCTGGTTCTCTGCAGAGAGGGGCTTCAGGGCAAGCGGCTGAGATTGAGATACGGTAGACGAGATATAATGAGGGGAAGCATTCTCCGTTCTACTGTCGACAGGGACAGTAGGGGTGCGAGGCCACGGCTTTGCCCACCATTTTAGCTCCGAGTGGCTTTTGACTATCGGGTTGATGGGAGTTTACTTTAGTGTCACCTTGATTCGCAACGAGAGTAACACTGGATTGTCCAAGAGGCGACGCATGGTTTTGGGTATTAGCTATAGGTTTGTTGGCGATGCCGTTTCGCTGGGCGGTCGGTGCGTTAGAAGCGTTAGAGGCATTGGAAGCACCCGACTTTGGACCAGAGGCTTTGGGGCCGCCTCGCTTTTGGCCACGTTTTTTAGACTGGGCCATCGTATCGTGTTGGGGTGAAGGAGAAGAATCCAAACCTTGTTCGAGATCTATGAAGGAAGAATCGTGGTGCTGTTGTGAGGTTTGGAGGTGAGGAGAAGGTGGACATAAAGAGGAATTTGTGTCTTTCTTAGTTGAAGGGGATGGGTTTGAGTTTAGTGAATTAGAATTTGTTGAATGTACTGAACTTTTTGAACGCGTTGATGATTGTTGCTGCGGTGTTCGGACTGAGTCAGGTGTCGAGTTGAAGGGAAAGAAGCGGGCATAGAGTTGGATGAAAGACGCAAACAGCACCTGCCAGGCCTGCCAGAGCTTCGCGACGTAACCTAAGATCTTGTGTCCCGCCATTGTTTCCTCCTTCCCGTACTTTCCTTATAGTGATATTTTTAATTCTCAAACTTAAATCGATAAAAAAAAAAAAAAAAAAAAACAAAAAGTAGGCGCAATTACTATAAACTTCCTAACCAAATAAAAATAAAATGTTCGTGATGCCGTTACCACCAAGCCACCAGCCACCAGCCGAATGAGATAAGCAGCTAATCAATAAGACGAAGCAATGCTGACCGCCAATGAATGGTAAGGCAAGACCTGCATAAGCCTCCTTCTTCCGTGTAAGTTAACTGACAAGGTAATAACTTATTTGGTGAGAGCGAGCGGTGTTAATGCCTACAAAGGACCCCTAAACGAATGTGCATCTGCAACAATTGCTATATCTCTTAGGTAGTTGCTAGGCCATCTTCATTTTGTCGGAAGATATAATAAGGTAGCGCATCCACTTAGAAGACAGTGTTTTATTATGCAGGCGAGTTATCATGATTGAATTGAAGTTACCGGATGGGAAAAGGTGATTTTATATTACAACAAGGAGGGAGATGTCGCGGCGGCGCGGCGGCGCGGCTGAGAATTTTCTGCAGCTTGGAATAAAGTAGCTAATTGCCCAACCCGCGCTAGTTTACAACTTTGTAGGTACTTTACTTACTTAAGGCTATGTAGATAGGGTCTAGACCTTACCGCAGGAGGTATAGGTTAATAACGTTAACCCGAGCGGGAACGTCCCGCAATACCACCGAACCGGAGAAGTGGGTGTGGATTAGGTAAGTAATAGAGGTACAATATAAAATGACCTGGGGTACTGTAAGTTCCACTTTTCCGGTATCCCGTCCAAGGAAGAGAAGTGTCAACTTTTCTACCTAACATATGAAAACTATTATAAAGTACATACCTGGGTACCTAGGTATGTCTCAGATTTCGTTGGAATTGGAGAAAAGCCTGCAAAGTTATAGATTTCTGGAACATTCAAAAATAAGTTGCAATTTGGTCTAGGTTCTTGACTTGCTGGATATAGGTAGTAAGCCATAAGTCCGTTGCGTTGCGGTACTTCCTTAAGCACCGACTCATATCACAGTCTGAATATTAAATATTCTTTACTATTTTTAGCTCCATGAGCGAATGCTATGAAAATATCTAAATATGAAAAGTCCTTTCCGCCAGATCAATGAGCTGTACATGTATATGTACATACCTCGTTTGTTAGAAGTGATGATGTTTTAGGTAGTTAGTCATCTTCAAACTTCAAACTTCAAGATATCATCAGCTGGCAACCTTCATACGGACTAGTAACAAATTCATTTCACAATATTATGAAGGGCCGACAGTATTAATAAAAAGTAGTTCAAGGTCGTATTGGTCTAAGTAGGCGCGGAATACATCACCTCCCAGAGATCTTCAGCTGGACCGACCCTCAACCACCTTCTTTCCTTCAACTATCTAACATGTACCGAGCTAGAAGCTCAACCCAAATCCACCGCTATCTGTTTTTAACCCAGGGTATCATAGTTTTCTTTTCCGATGAGCGCGACCATGCGCTAATCATAACAATACATAGTAGAAACGGCTTCCGAGATGATATCACCACTAGACAAGGCTAGCCATGCGCTGCATGCGCGGGCCTAGGGCCTTAGTCCTCCTGGATGAGTATAGGGAAAAGTTATCGAATGTGCTGCGAGCCCTGGAGATATCCTCCGAAAGTCGAAAGTATCTTGACTTGGCGGCGTTCGTACCAATGGCGAGCCGTCCTGGAAAGGAAAGAAGTTGTGTGACCAGGCCCAGCATGGCCACATTCGAAACAATATGTTGCCGCAACAAAGTGCAAGCAACGGCAATAGATAATGACCCCGCGAGGATTCCCACATCTACGACTTTATCGCTAAAAGGCTGCCAGTGGTGAAGCATGCTCAAAGATGTGTATGCAAACACCAGTAGGCATGTTGCAACAGCATCCACAATTGCCCTAAGTCGGTTTTGCATATCCGACTTGGCTTGAGACTGTGGTGCGTTTAGAGATGCTGACACGAGCAGCCTACGTTCTACAGAGTGGTAATTCCTGCTATCGCCTGAAGATGGTACTGTCTTGCTCGTCTTAGACGAGGAAGTAGATAGGGCAGCGGCATGAGAAAGACCACCATCTTCAACAGCACCCAGGGCTGCGATATTCTGGGAAATCGGGTCGGAAATGCTGGCGGGAGAACGCCCAAGTGCATTCCAGGTATCTGGTCCTGCGACAGGAGACCAAGAAGATGATATATTTTGAGACAAAGAAAATGAGGCAATTGTATCCGTCGTGCGGCGCTCCGAGGGAGCAGATGTTGATTGTTCGGCATTGGAATATGCGATGTTCTGCAGACGTCTTAGCTTTAGGCCGCGATTAAATGCATAATAGTAATGACTTACGGTTTGTGGAAGCTTGCTGGGTTCGCGACGTGACTGGCTTGCTGAAGACAGTTCTGTTATAGTCTCAGACGCTGCTGGGCTCATAGATGTGGTGCACCAAGTACCACTACTGCTCGTCAGCATGGCGACTGAGTCTTGTTGTTGACTGTGCCATTCTGAATGGCTCTGGCTGTCCTTTCTTAGACTGGTGGAAGGTGAAGGTGCTCCAATCCGAGATTCGTGTAGGTGTAGTTGGCATAATGGTACGCCTACTCCAGTTGGTGATGGTAGTGCCCATGGTTGTGGCCGTGGTTCAGCCGTCCTTACTGGGGTTATTGGGCATGGTAGGCCTGGCGGAACCGGAACGCGAGACCCGGGTACTTGGCTCCTCTGGCCGCTGTTACCTTGTTCCACAACAAGGGACTGGGTCGACGTGTCGGATATACCCTCGTAGTATGATGATGCGTCTAGGCCAGTTGGCAGTGACGCCTGTTCCCGTGAGACGGGAGATGTTTGGTAATCTACGTTTACAGGTACAGGTACATCTAGCTGAGTGTCCCGGTCTTGGTCTGCAATACTCTTCCTCCTATGTAACTCAACTAGTTGTCGGTCGTGTAGGTATCGTGAGTCAGGTTGTGGTAACGCTGCAACTTCCTTGGTCAGGCTTGGGTCATCGTCTAGGCAGACCGAAGAGCCTGGTGAGTATAGGTTGAAGTCGGCGTAGTTGTTGCCAGCCTCGCCGCCTGGGTTTAGGTAAGGTGGTAGTGCTGCGTGGGCGTCTTCGGTAGTGCCAACAGCGGTGTTCTCAAGGCCTGCATTTTGTACCGGAGTAATTGGTTGAGATGGCGAGTATGAGTTGGACGATGTTGGTGTAAGGTGGCCCGCAGGGTCGAAGAAGAAGTCGTAATCGTACGGAATGGCCTCGACCGGCTCCTCGTCGTACTGGACAAACTGATCCCAATCCATGGTGGGATCAACTAGTGACTCCGACATGGTGGAGTCAAAGGAGGAAGTAGATAATTCTGCCATGCCAAACGATGGCATGTATAAAGATTGCTCTAAAGGTTCTAATGTTGTTTGTGGAGGAGGTGCCATCGCTGGAACGGATGGCGTAGCGGTCTTCTTCACCTTCTTGGCTGTCCTGGTCGCAGAAGAACCGGACGACCGCTTATGACTCGGGTCACAACGCACCTTCTTTCTTCGACAAGAATCGCAAGCCTTGATGATGCGCATTAGATGGGCGTGGTCACGCTGCTCTTTTGTTTTGCAGCCACGGGAAGCTGAGTTTGTGACATCCTTTCCGTCCTTAGTTAAAATCTTCATGCCAGGAAGATGAGAGAAATCATTAGATAGAGCCATCGCCTTCTTGGGAGAAGGCTTTTGCGTCCTGCGCTCGCTTGATGAAGAAGCATTGCTGGCCTGAGTCCATTGGCTCTCGGACATAACAGGAGATGTGAAATTGGAGGCGCAGCCAGAATCAACCAAGGTCGCACTGGGCGATTCGGTTGTAGAGCCAAGGGCAGGGTAGACCATGAAGAACTTGAAAAGTTCGCCGGTCGCCATGCTGTGCTCGAAGAACTCCATAGAGACAGTAGCACGCTTGTCGAGGATGGATGCATCCCCGGGAACATAAGCATCAATCATTTCATCCAACTGCTTGGAACCCATGGCAGGGAAAAACTGCAAGGGGGCACCGATGGCAGGCTGATGAACCGAGAAACCCATAAGGGAAGTAGAAGAGCTGATACCGGGCATGTACGACATATTGTTGGTTACTTTATTAGCGGTGCCGTGAGAATGGATACGATGTAGGTTGGTCAGATTGGCGACTTGGCGGTTTCGGCGGCTTCGAGCAAACGTGGGTTTACGGGTAAGCACCAAGTTCCGTCGTAAGATGTAATGAGTAACGCCAACTCCGGTGTAGGCTGGCTGGTTGTTACAAGGTCGGTTATAGTTATAGTAATAATAGCAATAACAATAATAATGACAATGACAATGACAATGATAATAGTAATAATAATTCAGAGTGCGTTTTAGGGGACTATAGATTTGACTTATACCTGAGGTTGTTATGAAAGCGAAGTAGGCTAACAGAGGAGGGGGAGATGTTAAATCGCTAACGTTTGATAGTACGGGTAGTACGGGTAGTATAGATAGTATGGATATAGAGGTTATTGGTAGTGGGAATGAAAACCTGCTTTGAGTCTAGGCCACCTAGGTCGACGATGTCTAGCTCAAAGAGTCAGGGGTAAAGAGCGTAAGCCTTCGAAGTTGTTCGAAGTAAAAGTTAACAATGGTCAATGGAGAATGTTTTGAGACCTAGGTAGAGTCTACTACTATAGTCAGATGGGGAAAAGATGAGAAGGAAAAGAAGAAAGGAATTTCAAATCTCGGGAGGGAGTCACAGGATGATATTTCACTTCTGACGGTTCCTAAGCATTAACCATTTTGTTATACAATAGTGCGTGCAAAGCCTCAATTCAATCACCAGAAAAGAATGGCGGAGCAAGGTTTTGAGACCCACCACGGCGAAGAAGTAGATCGACCGCTTAACCAATCATCTTTTATTTTTAGTGGACACGAGCCTTCCAACTCCTAAGTACTCCGTTCCGTAATCTGTTAGTGTTTATACTAGCTTACCAACCAAAACACTAACAAGGTCAGATACCTGTCCCATCTCGGCCGGGGAAAGATGCGTGGTAGCCTGAGGCATCCATCGGCAAGACCAAACAGGTGGATTGACTCATTCGAGAATTGGCCAATTACCAATTAACTAACCCCTCCTAAATTGAGACGAACTCTCCTTCATTTTAGAGCTATTTCCATGCAAGTACTCGATGGTCGTATAATTAGTACCTACATGTAGGTATGTAATTCCATTACACAGTACAATCATATAAATCACAAACCCAAGTTTGGTTTCTTGTTGGTGTTCTTTTTCTTTTTCTTTTTCTTTGTGAATCCTCTTTACTGTGGTGGCCTAGATTACCTGGAAAATCAGGATCCTTGATCTAGGTAAATTTGTTATTTGTTATTTGTTTGTTACATTTCCTGACTTTTGTTTCCTTCTTATCGCGAAGTTCGTGTTCTAATTCGCGTTGCATCCAAGTGGCTTCCCCATTAAATAAATAACCCCACCAGATCTTCTCGTAGATCTACCTTACCTACTTGTGGAGGCCCCGACTGTAAAACGTTGCACAAAAGTCCTGGTTACATGTACCTTCTTACAACTATCTCGTCCAATTATCCCCCAAGAGGTCTTTATGATTCCCGATAGAAGTGTGAAAAATACTTGGTTTAACTATGCTCTATGTAAGAAGTAAATGTACCCAAGGTATGTGCCCAAGGTATGTGCCCAAGGTATGTGCCCATTGTATATGCCGAATAGTTACTTACATGTATATAATATATGTGACTACAGTATGACTCGATCGAAGTGAGAAATCCCCAAATACGCTTACTAGATAACAATAGCATTTGAAACATGCATTGGATGACACTGGGAAGATGTCTTACTGTTTCGTCTTAGCACATGCCCGCCCCTTACCATCTACAGTCCCACACCCAATGGCCTATTCAGATATGTCTGAGATCGAGTGATGTAAATGATTGACAAACTAAGTGCTTCACACTACCAGGTACTTTACGGATATTGGCAGTTTCTGTGCACCCCTACTGAAAAAGGTCAGTGTACTACTGTAACACGTATATATAGATTTATGTATATATTTCGATGTAGGTTTGAAGACGTCGGCTCGTAAATACCCCCTTAAACCCTACGTCCAAAATCTTTCCCATCGACGCCAGATATTAATAAGCTGTGGGTATGGCCATACCGACGCCTGAGAAATAGAAAGGGTATCAATGCCAAATATGCAAAATAGTTTAGTTCGCCCATATGTCGTAAGAACTAACAATAAACATCAAAAAGTGTCGTTTCCCATTATGATACAATGCAAATTTGTGTTCGCAGCTAAAAGCAATCTTGGCTTGCTATGTTGTTATCGGAATGCTGAACGAGTGCCGTATTAAAACCTCGTCGCTAAGAAACTGGTTCCTAGGATGTTGGCGACGACGATCTTGATAGTTAGGCTATTAACCTGTTAGAATAACTGGTAAGTTAGAGTATCTCTTCACGAACCTCAACAGTAACTCGGAACTTAGTCCGGTCTTTCAAGGACCATGTCGCCATGAACC
The DNA here is from genome assembly GCA_902805475.1 of Entonaema liquescens. Classification (NCBI taxonomy): domain Eukaryota; kingdom Fungi; phylum Ascomycota; class Sordariomycetes; order Xylariales; family Xylariaceae; genus Entonaema; species Entonaema liquescens. Next base: position 2,411,407 of record CADCSX010000008.1, read on the forward strand.
CAATCAAGACTAATACTACAGACGACCAACGGAATGCGTCCGTGTTAATGGCACGAGATGGTAATTGACCCGGCTCGGTAAAATGACTACTTTCTCGAATAATAGTGGTCAATAATGGTATTATGATTGAAAGGAGATAGCCGATGGGCAGCTTTGCGCAGGGAAGTAAGCGTATTGGGCACTGGCGGGGTGATTTACACTTGGTGTGGTTTATCTGAGCAGGGCAGCCGTGTTTTCGTCGGGGGTTTCTGCAGTCAGGAAGGGAGATAGAAGAGTCACTGCTGGTTTCCCACTTGGAATTATGGTAGTATGAGCGTTCGTGCGAGCTCCTAGCACCAAAATACGACCCGTACCCGTTGTTCGAGGCCCCTCCACCAAGCCATGCTTGGTTCCCTTCCAGTTGAAAGCTCCAAGAGTACCCTGCCTCAGACTCGCTAGATTGGGTCAAGGCCACCGCTGACCCTGCGACGGATTCATCTTTCGTGGATCCGTAGTAACACCTCCGGCAAGAAGAACCCGAGCAACTTCCCCTATTACACCGGAATGGAGATAGCGGTGACTCTAGATCATTAGGAGCACGAGCCTTAGCATGGCAACTCGTGCACACGAGCCAGAAACGCGGATTAACGTCATAAAAGGGATGATGTTTTGTTCGAAAATGGTTAGATAACTCCCGGAACGGCCCTGTCCAGTGGCAAGCTTCCGAGGACGTCTCCGACGTAGTATCCATCGAACGATTATACTCGCATTGCCAGCGATTTGGATATATCCGCATCTGACTGCCAATCTCAAGAAATTCAAGTTGCATGTGTCCATCTGGCAATTGCGGACCCATGTCATTCCCTGGATGGTACGTTTGTCCTGGGACTTGAAGCATCGCGCTATCTAGATGCACCGAGTCGGCATCGAACCCGCTCACGATTTGCTGTACGTTTGAACGAACAGCCTCGTGGTCTCCAATTAGGGATTGTAGGTCGATAAAGTCATTCAACATGGAATCTTGGTCCGACGACGCCATCGCAGCTCCGCCAGCACCAAATGTATTCCAAGTCCGATCTATCTGCGGGGGCGTCGCATCATCTTTTCGATCATGCGGCCTACCGCGGCTAGGAGGTTGTGAAGGCAGTGTTCTCTGATAGCCTTCTTCTAAACGAGTAAAATCATGACAATCACACTATAAATGTTCATTAGCATAGCTACGATGGTGCATTGTAGCTGGGCGTCATACCGTTGTTTTCTTACGCTGGTGATGCGGGCAGGCAAGCTTCAGCTTCCGCTTGAGTGCAGTATAAAATTTAGTATTTGAATCTAGAGGACCTTTCCTCCTACCCCGCTGACGTCGAGGTCGATCTGTATCCTGCGTTGTTCCATCTTGAACGGAAGGCGTACCAGGCTCGTCTGTTGGCGAATGAATAGTACTACCAATAGATGGAGCTGCTGGGGGAGGTAGCAAGTTTTGCTGCGAGGCGACATGAGTTTGTAGGCGCATGCGTTCCTGCGTCTGTCGAATCTCGTTGTAGATCTTCTGGTTTTCGGAGGTTGGTTCAACAATAATTTTGGAAGCATGGCGCGACTCATAGCCCCTGGGCGTTTGGTTAGGCGAGGTCATGGTCGAGTTGGCACAATGTGCGTGCCGAGTACCTGATTAATTGCGAGAGTATCAGAAAGCCTTGTAATGGGTGGTGAGGCCTGCCAGTGCATTTACCTGGCAAGGTAGAAATGAAGCTGTGCAAGACAGCAGGGGCTTGATGTTGTGATGGATTAAATGAGAAAAATAAAGCTGAACGTGATAAGAGTCTGGATAGGTAGTGGAAGGCTGGGCTGTGTATAGTGATAGTTGGGATGGAAGACACGAGATAGGGCGGGACATAATATTTGAGAGATCGGTCCGGGGGTTACCCAAGGACATACATGTACCTGTTGTAGCAACAAATGTAGCAATGAATGTACATACTGCGCCTAGTTGAGGCTGACGAGAAGGCAGATTTTTCTCTCTTCCCCTTACAAACCCCTCCAGATCGGAGCGCAGCGGCCACATGAGCTCGCTGTGCTGGTGTATTTACTTACCGATCATTGGAGTTCCCTTAGCTTAGGAGAGGTGGTGCGTCATCCTCCGACCATGAATGCCTTTTGTACGGTATCCTAGCTGTAGACCATACATACCTTACCTATCTAGGTAGCTAAGACTATTGGTCTATACAAAGGAAAGTAGTAGAGAGGAGGCTCCATGTTAGACATCAAATATCTTGCCTTTACCAAACTGTCGGTGTAGCAAATCAATAATTACTCTCCCTGTGCTGACCACGGCGTTTCTTTGATGTGCAAAGCAAGAGATTCAATTTGAGCGGGGAAATGGAGGGAAATTTTTTTTTTTTCCCTCTTTTCTTTTTCCTCTGTGAATTCCACGACAGACGCACGTAAGACCCCACTTACGTAGGTAGGCATGCGCTTCTTTACAGTAGTGTGGCCGTGAACACCAAAGTGGTAAGAGTCGGCTTGACACGTAGCATGTCGTCCAAACACTTGCGCTTAATATTAATCTAGCGCGTTGCTTCATGAAACTCATAGTGGCTTTCTACAAGTTGCCATGTTCGTTTTCGTTCACACTTCCTTCCAGGCGGCCAAATTAGTGAGCTTTGCTACCATTAACTAATATTCTGTCTTGCCTTCATGAAATGGAAGCTCCCCCTTTACTTTTGACGCTACTCAGAGCAAGTATTATAGGCAATGTAAATTGGCGTAATCTTGGCTTGCATTTGTCGGCCGTACACTTTGTCCCCTCTCGCAGAGCCGCCCAGATTAGTAAACTTGCAAAGAGGGTTACATGCACCCGTCTTACAGTGGCCGTGTAAATTCAAAAAGATCGTGGGCCTCCCTGCTCCACGGTCCTCCGTTCGCTCTAGCCAACCCAGGCATCGCTGCAACGGAAGCTTTGCGTTGGATTTTTGGTCTAGTTTTCTGCTCGTTGTGTTCCTGCCTCGTAGTATCTTGCGGCCTTCCCAAGATCACCTCTGATGGTAATGGGCATTGTGGAACATGGCCGGCGGCATCCGAAGGCTTGGCAGCCTTCTTTCCTCGGGTAGCGGGGTTGACCACCATCTTTACGGTAGGTAGCCGTGTCGCTGTGGTGTCGTCAGATAATAAAGTCTGCACTTCTAAGTGTACGTTGCGGTCTTCGACAAACTCGGGGGAAACACCGTTGCTCACCGCCCTTGTTTCCTTGGCTAGAGGAGGCTGTACCGTCGAGTGGTTCGCGGAAAAGCCGCTAGCGAGACTTGCCTTACCATGTTCACCACTACCCTCAATTTCTTCATCGAAAAGGAATCCTATTACCTCTTTGCTACGCACGCTTCTGCGGCCTAATTGAGCAAGGCGAGGGGCAGGAACGTCGTCAAGAGAAGCCGTGTCATCTTTGTCGACTATGGTCCGGTTTTCACTATCTGCCTCCGTTGTCGAATGGGAATCTACACTATCCCCAATACGAAGTTTTTTCCTCGTTTTCTTAGATGACTCGTTTTTGCTCCTTGAAGGTCTAGTTTCCTCTACTAGAGTACCATATTCATACCCAGGGCTAGCGAACGTTGCTTGTCCATCATTTGTTTCATCAATATGAACGCGTGTTTCTATGTTTCTTGAAGAGTCTTGAATACCTGGATCTAAGGTAGCTGGATCATCTTCGATATGCCCCACATCCCGCTGTAATTTTATATCTTTTCTATGTGCCGATTTAGGATTTGCCAGCGACGAGTCGCATAGAAGAGCACCTCGTGTTCTTCGTCGGGTATGATTGTGCTCTTTAATATCGGTGTCCATATCTACACCTCCATCGCGAGTACCGTCGTCTGAATCACCTCTCGTGACGTCGCTCAGTGAAGCTGGTTGGTGCTGGCAATCGACCTGGCTCTTGGATGCTTTTGATGTTGATGAACCGACATTATTTAGCTTCTCGGATATCATTACCAGGCCCCGTTTCTTCCGAGGTTTGATACGCAATTCTGTCCTCGGCTCGCTTATAGGCTGTCCATGGGCCAGTTCTGAACGTTCTTTATTATTGCTATCCGTTTCCGCTTTATTTCTGGGTTTCGATTTCGTAGTAAAACCCTGACTCCGAATAGACGCTTTTGGTCGTAAGATAGAGGGGCACGTTTAGCTTCTCCACTGATTAAACCTGCTGCCGAGGTAATGTTATCAAGCGTGTTATGCCTGTCCTTAAGTTGAGGATCATATTCCCCATAGCTTTCTTGACTCCCAGAACCCAAGTTTGCCGAGATTGGTTGCAATGTTTCGATCTCTGAACGCTGCCCCTGGTCTGCTCTCTTCGTCTTAGCTCTGACTGTTTTTCGTCGACAGGCGGAACACATTGTTCGTTGGTACCAGCTCTGTCGCCTAAGGGAAACAGGTGTGGTGGCGGTTGAAATGAATTCCGCGTTGAAGAGGCTAGGTGATCTTGATGTGCTTTCTTTGGCAGCACACCCCTAGAAGCATCAACCCGCACATCTCTCCGGGCCCTTGTGTTTTCTCCATGTATCAGTGTAGGTGCGAGACCTGAGTTGTTACCATGGGTGCTAGGAACAGTTGATGACACAGGCCTATCAGCAGAGACAGATGTCACCTTCGGTGGTTTACTCCGTAGTAGTGGACTACTTGTTGGCGTACCAGACAGTGTCAGCGAAGCACCGAATAAGCTTTGTGCATAACCACTTTTGCTTGGAGGTGATATATCTCGCTTCCTTCGCTTCGTAGGGCGTGCCTCACCGTCTTGTGCCGATGCAATCTGCTTCTGTCTTTCCTCATACGGCGAATCACTTGGTATGAGAGCGCGCCCATGATGTCCTGTAGGTGTACCAATCAAATTATGAAGGGGCTTATGCCTTAGCTGGAAGTGAGGGGCGGCAACATTTGGTACTGCGGCCTCAACTGTAGGAGGACGTCTCGCGAGAGCAGCAGACTGGCGCTCGGCCCTTTCTCGAGCTCTCTTGTCTATGAGTTCGGAAAGGTCTTGGTCACGAGTCGCAATACATTCGGCGACCTGAACAACGACACCTCCTCTTTCGAGCTCAACTTCCTCACCTTCGTCAAAATTGTAATCTTCGTGCCAATGCATGTCTCCTATGAAGTTACCACGTTCATCATATACCATAATACGTTTATTAAATGTGTGATATTTCAGCCTCCCATCTTGCCAGCGCTTCTGCTTTCGGCGAAGATCACGAGTAAAGAGGCAGACGTATTCAAGGACCGGAGCGGTGCTACCAGGGGTTTGATTTGAAGAAGCAGAGCTATGTATGACTTGCATAGTTGCAGTCATGGCTATCGACAAACAACCGTGGGCATTGAATAGACCTATAGTTCTATGACTTGATGAATTCCGCGGTTGTCTGATGCCGCTGCTAAGCTCAAAAAGTTGATGTGGAGGATGTGGAGGATGTGGAGGGGTTAAATTAGAAATTAGAACGCGTCCTCGCTATTAACGTGTTTTAAGCGTGTCTTTGGCTTGTTTAAATCATTTAGAAGTCGCGTCCCACATGGCCTATCGCACCACGCTAGCACGTGCTCTTGAACTTCTGCTCTAACTGCCTAAAATAGTAGTACGTACTAATACTCCTTTATTTAGGTGCGATAGGGCTGCATACACGGGAATTACCTATACGATTGCTCCGAGACTTGGGTTTATTCAGCATACAACCTAAATCGCAAAGTCCCCCGCAGCTCGCCATGGTTCATCTTAAGAACTAGCTTTATAAATGACAAGCAATCATCGTTGTATTTTTTTGCATTTTTAGATTCCTACCAGGTAATCATTGGTCACAAGTAGGCCACTTGTATGTGCAGTGACGTCTTGCTGCTTATCGTTATCGCAAACCTGTTAATTACCTAGGAACGGTGAGGAGTTGGTGTTAGCTGCACTTGCCAACTAAAACCTATTGGCTATCTGTTTCGAGAAAATTAAGAAAGAGCGGGAACAGACGAGGATCGTAAGCACAACTTACATATATCATCCCTCCACTAAAGTTCCACGTACCAGGACCTACTCCTACATCTATGTATAGCCAAAAAAAAAAAAAAGGCTTCTCATAAATATCTACATCCAACAAAATACTTGGCGTTAATAAATTATTCTGAACAATACATAATCTTTCATGTTAACCTTCGTGATTCTCTTTCTCAAATCGTACGTGTTAAGTATATGTAGTTGTTTTCTAATCTATCCTTATCCAATACCCTTTAAACATTCGTCAATTGGAAGCTACGGGCAGAAGTGAAGTGACTTATGTAAAGCTCCGACAGCTCGGTAAAACGGCAGCCGTTCCTCTCTGGCGCATTACCTAAATGCATGTCTAAACGAATGTACATATAATTATTCTACGCCTCTTCTCTTAGCCCCTTGTTTCTGCCTACGTTTCCGCCCCTACTTCCATCTTCCGACACGAAAAGAACAACACTTCTAAACCAACTTATTTCACTTCCCACGACAAGTTTATGTTGTTCAGCGGTTTTTGTTTTTTTCTTACTCGTCTTTTAGTCGGCGAATGTCTCGCCTCCGTCCCTTCATCCTTTCGATATACGGATTCAAGCGTACAGGACCTTTCGTCATGCCATAGATCGAAGCTACGAACCCCGCGTGTTATTAATTGTTCATAACTCTTTTCGCCCCACCTCGCGCTTCCACTTAAGGATAAGTAGTCAGACACAGAATTGATACCGTGGCGAGCTCAACGGCGAGCTCAATAACACACTATCATGCAGTCTATGCAGAGACAATTCGGGAAATTACTCCACAAGAGCCCTGGAGACAATGCCCGGGTTGCTGTTTTACTAAACGATTATGAGGATGCCGACAGAGTTCTTGCTAAGGTATGAACTAAAAGATAGTTATCTTTCCCAGTCCACCATAACTTCTTGCCATTCGCATACTAAAGGTTCCATTCCATGTCTCTAGATCATTGACCACACCAAGTCATGGCGCGAATCCTGGATAAGCTTAGCTATGGCGCAATTAGGCATAGTCACCGAATATGACGGTCTCTGGGATCCCATAGTCGGCGCCACCGACGGTCATGGAACACAAGCTGTGCCGACCCCGGAGCTCCAGCTCGAACGTACCTTGAGGTTGAAACAGGCTTATACAGAACTCAAAGCAGAAATACTGGAGGAAGTAGGCCTCATTGAATCCACAATAATTAGGCCCGCTGCCGACGCCCGGGATTGTATTGCCCCTTTGAGGAAGACCATTAAGAAGCGAGAAAACAAGAGGTTGGATTACGAGAAGTGTCAAGACAAAGTCAATAAATTGCAGAGGAAGGTCACTCGAACTCCTAAGGAAGATGCTGCTCTGGCTAAAGCCGAAGCTGAAGTTACGCGAACAGCTGAGGTACGGACTGATATGTGAAATAATACGGTTGATAGAAGCTAACCCGTCCTATAGGAGTTCGACGTTGCAGACTCGCATCTTAGGGAGACATTGCCACCTCTGGTATCTGCAATTTTCAGCATAATACCGCCGCTCATAGGAGGAGTGGTTGTAATTCAGAATAGGCTACTTGGGTTGTATTATACCACGCTCCACAACTATTGTCAAGATTATGACTTTCCATCGCCACCGCCACCCATGGAAAGCGTGATATCCATGTGGTCGGCTGCTTATGAACCCGTCAAGCGCGAAGTCGAGTCGATAACATGCATCGCAACTGGCAAGGCTGTCCGACAACCCATGAAACTGCCGGACGATCCAAGTAATACCAATAATAATAATGATCGCAAACCATCCACGTCTTCCGCGACTTCTTCCGCTGCGGAGAACGGCATTCATCGTACACCGTCCGGGCTGATCGGTTCCAGTAGCTCTGCACCTCCTCAAGCTGGCCCGCGACCAAAACGCATCCCTTCGTCGGCCTCCATAGCGTCATCCCAAGGAAGCACTGCGACACAGCCGAAGCCGAAGCCGTCGTTTGCCATTGGCAACCATCTTACGCCTACAGACTTCACCACGGCATCTCGACTCGGCCAGGGACTAACTCCGGCTATATCTCCTGGTTCTACTCAACCACGAGCAGACTATTTCGGTCGGCCGTCAACAGCTTCCACAACTACGTCTAATGCGTCCTACAACGCGGCCGCTAGCGCAGCATCCATCGCTGTCAAGAAGAAGCCGCCACCACCCCCGCCACCGAAGAAGATAGGCGTAAACAAGCCGGAGTTCGTCATCGCCCAGTATGATTTCGTCGGGCAGAATGCAGGCGACCTGTCTTTCCGTGAGGGCGACAGGATAAAGATTGTCAAAAAGACGGGTACCGACCAGGACTGGTGGATGGGCGAATTGGACGGCGTCCGGGGCAGCTTCCCGGCAAATTATTGTAGAGCAGCTTAGAAGGTAACGCGTCCCAAAAAACCAGGTACTACTAGAATTCGGAATAAAAACGCAGACATTTAGGACGTGCGGTGTTATATATTTAATAAGTATTGCTTCGTTTCTAAACTGGTAGGCCAAATGGGGGTTACGTTGCTCTTTTCTTAGTCATGTCTAAATATACGGGGAAAGGCTTCACCGATAGGTACGTAGGTGAATGAGTAGATGGGTAAATCGACGGATGATGGAATAGGAAAAAGATCTACTTTCTTTCCATAGCAGGATACCTAAACATTTTATACTTATAAAGCGTATGAAAGGTTAAGGGAGAAATAATGAAAAAAAGCAAAATTGGAGTACAGGTCAATAGTCTATGTACCATCCTCTAGTCTTTATTCAACAAGTCAACACGAATCATGACGTGAGGAATATGTGCATTCAGTCTGCCTAGTTGTAGTTTATGTCCACCTAACCTAGCATAGCACACACCAAAACTCTGACCAAGAGAGTTAGTCATACCTACTCCTCCCCTTCACATAGGTAAATATCTTGCTTTTTCCATTTCCGTGGTACCAAATACCTGAACACAAACTAACCCATTTCCAATAACAAACACAAACGGATTGCCCACACGGGAGCTGCCTCTTAACGAGTAGAGCAAGAAAGAAAGTCTAAAACAGAGGCCGACAAATCCCGGCTCGGCTCAAATCAGATAAAAAAAAAAAAGGATGGCAGATGTCAGACTGCCGCGCGATTCGCAACCTATTTGCCATTTCCCTACGCCTATTGAATCCATGCATGCAAGTGTAGTGGCTGTAGTTGTATCATCCGGTCTTTGTTGAGGATATCGGGTATCATAAACGGGACAAATGAAACATCGCGGCTCGAGGCGCCGGTACGTGTGCTTGGGCCAGAGGTCGTGATGGCAGTCGAATAGGTGAAAATGCCGTGGTGAATAGATCCAGACCGCGCAATGCAACTCTTGAACTCAGTACTGAAAGAACGGTATCATTGATACCTAAAGCAGGATACACTCCCCCCCATTTTTAGGTACGGCATGCCGGGATTCAGGCTGTTGGGGAGAAAAAAAGACTTTCACGACCGAAAGTCTGCTTGGAGCGCCGGGAGATCCATCGACAAAAGAAAAGACGCCACCTCAGGAAATTAATCACAATTCTCCGTACCCATAACACAGCATATGCTGTTAACCATGATCGATGTAGCGGGAGGGTTCAGAACGTGCTAGGTCCCAGCTCAACTGTAGGCGATGTTGTACCCTCTCGTCGTTTGCGCTCTTCTTCAGCTCTTATAGCCCGGGCGATCTCTTCTACTTGGATATCCGCAGTCCCGCGCGCCCCAAATATCCGTCTTGGGAATTTTCAAGTTCCATGGGCGTCACAGGGCCCGGAGAACCCAAAGGTGCTAGTCTTGGCTTGCCTGGTCCGGGCACGCTTGTGAATCCGATCGTCCTCAATGAACTTAGCGCTGCCGCGTTGACGTTTCCACCATTAAGGGCCAACGTCGCTTGAGCAATCATGTCGCGCTGGTACTGCTGTAATCTACGCTTCGCATCCGACTCATTCCGCGAATGACCCATCGCAGAAGAATCTCGGGTGGTGGGCACAAGTGACTCCGACTTGGACCCCATAGGAGGCAACGGGGTCGACGTCGGCGGTCGGCTCTGCTGCCGACTTCTTTTTTCTTCTTTTCTCTTCACATAGTTGGAAGGATAGTACTTGCCCATGGGTAGAGGGCTGTCCTGCGTTCCTGTTGGCATGTAGCTAGCAACAGGGGTGTTGGACCTGGAATCGAAACTAGGTTCTGGCATGTTTGTGGTGGCATTCGGTGGCGCAAGCCTCGAAGATCGTTCCGGTATGGTGGTTTTGGGGACCGTGGTAGAAGGCATAGTTCCCGTCGGTACTCTAGAAGAAACGGCTTTCTCGGGGCCAGGGAAGTCGGGCTGGTTCGCACATTCGATGGATTTCACGCGCGCTTGAGAAGCATCAATCTGAAACGGGTGAGGGCGATAAACACGAGCTTGGTCCTCGTGTAAGGGGAAATAGCCACTACAAAAAGGCAATGATTGTTAGACTGCTAGCGCATCCATGCGTCCGACTCAAGAAACATACCCAGGAAGATCACCACGAGCAGAGAGCGGTGCGGGTGGAGTGTAAACAGGAGCACTATTAACTTTCTTTGTGGTGGGTAACTCGATCGCAATTGGTCTGGCTTGAGCAGGTGTTGATCTAGGACCGTCGAAGAGAGCCGGATCTTTTTCCTGAATCAGTTGGGAGATTTATTTAGCAATGGTCCGAGTATGACGCAGTTTGACAAAGCAAGCGTGGAACCAGACATTCAAAGACAAGTGGAAGAGGGGTGCATAGATGGGCGTTTCAAAGGGGGACCCTAACAAGGACGCTAGAAACACCCAGCTGAAGGAGCTAAAGAAAAAGGGTATCCTTGAAGATGCACCCCGCCTTAGGGGTTGATTTAGTGGAGAGAGTTGGAGAGCGTTAGTGGCTTGCTTAAGCCCATCCAACCACCGTCTTCCACCGGCGGTCACACGTCGGAAAATGGTAATCTTCACCGCAGGCCGGCATTCCGGAGGGTCAATAAAATGTAAAATGAAAGCAAACAAAACCCTTATATAAGGAACGACCCATTTTCTTGTGAAGAGATCATCGCTTTCGAACAGGAATTATGAACATATAAACATATTAACATATTAACATACCGCCACTAGGTCTAAGTTTTGGAGAAGCACCAAGTTGTTTGTATGATGGATTATCCATCGACGGTTTTGGCGAGGGTCTCGTAGAGAAGATAATATCGTCTTGCCGGATGTCGGGGGACGATAGCGGCGATGCTTCGGATGAGCTTGACATATTTCTTGAAGGCGGAGGTGGTCGTCTCTTCATAGAAGACAAGTACGAAGAAGGCTTAAACGAACGGCTGAAGCCTGCCATGTTATCGTCAGTATCTCTAAGCCGCAGCTCATTAATCCGCCCTCGCAGCTGGCTCCCAGATAAACGTAGAGATCGGAAAATCTAATGAACCAGGACTCTCAGTCAGTACGGCTCTTCTGAAGTCAACTGGCGTGCTCAGAATTAGGTTTCGCACGGCCTTTGGCCAGTCACAGATGAGCAAGTAGATTGGAGATAGGTAAGCCGAGGGGAGTGTGGTATGTTGGATTTGTTGAGACTGGAGCCCGTCGTTCAAATAACATTATATGTCAGACGGACCGGTGGAGATTTCCCACTTATCGTATATACCAACAGAGCTCCTTGGGGATTAATCGGCTTCCTCTCATATGACGACGTACTTCAAGTTTTGCAATAATGCAAAAGTCGTGCTACCCAACAAACGGCGGGTCGATGCGGTGCTCGTTCGGAAGAGGGATGGGGTTTATCAGGTGTCTTACCTTGGCAAGAAGGGTCGGTGGGTTTATGTCCAACGTGAGGGTTGATACCTCACACTCCTATAGGTAAACTATGAGTAAATTAGAGTACGCTACTTATCGAAACGTGATTTGGTCTCAGAGGAGATCGCCGTCCCGACCCGTGGCGGGCTGAATAGTGCGTAACGCGTAGTAGGTAGGTGTGTATAAAAGGTAAGGTATAAAGGTATTCCGGCGTATCCACCCGTAATTTGACGACCACGAATTAACTGACGGGTTGAATAGATAGATGGAGGGATGGATGAATGAATAGATGGATGGATATGTATGAAGCGACCCGCTTCCTCCCGCTCGTTCTAACTACCTTTAATCCGAAGGGGAGACGGGGTTGCCCTTGGCATATGATGTGAATAATCTCGGTCGGTCGAGAGTATTGTCGTTCAAAAGAGAGCAGGTGTTTAACCAGTGGTGGAGATACCAAGTAAACGTGATAGTGAAATGTGCGCCGTGTGTGTGTGGTAGATGGTAAGGCCTGCAGATGTCGACGCTACCTACCAATTACCTATTCGCTTTCTCGTGGTAAACGGTACACCTGGACACCCCTTTCAAGGAGATATCACAATTCCCCTGGTAAGATTGCTGAAAAGTACTTTATATGGTATAAAACCGGTCGCAACAGATCTTGGGGGAAGTCGGAAATATCTAACATTTCTTCTGACAAGATGACGACTCTAGTTCTTAAATCCCTTAGTCCAAGTGCATAGCCATCCGAAGGAATAAGTGTACCTTCTGGTGCGTATAAAATCTACGGTTTGCTTAGTATCACCGCAGTAATATCCTTATCCTTAAAGACGATTGCTACCAAACAAGGTAATGTGGCGTTAGGTACGGGAACGTTTCGAGGTGTAGAGCAACTCTCGCATTCGAAAAAAGCATTGATGATAGACCGGTTTGATTGGTAAGAGGTTGCATGTAGATATTGAACAGAAAAAAAAGGTAAGCGTACCTAACATACACCCATAGGTACATATAGTTAATACATATATGTATGTATGTACTGTCGTACTTTCCCAGGTCTACGACAGTTTACGCTATTATTTCCTTTTAAACCCGAATGATAATGAGAAGACCGAATAATAATAATACATAGGTAGATAGGTAGCAAGAGTTAGGGTACCTTAAGGCAGGTAGGCTCCACTCCACCTCTCGAAGAAAGAACATTGAAGAACCTAGGTAAGTGTAGGTACATGTAGTTACATCCATGTAGGGTAAGGTCCACGAGTACCTGGTAACATCTAAGTCATGGAACTGACAGTTTTGTATCGAAGTAGATTCGTATATGATAGGTAGTTATCGCTCATTGGGTAGCCCTATCAAAGTGTCATTTCCACCCACTGCAACATATTGGCGCAAAAAGGGAAAAAAGAAAGAACACACTAAGATTTACAGCATTGTCTACGATCGGCTACTCTCTCCTCTATGGTTGCTTGACGCGAATAAACCAACAAGTTAACAATATGCCGACAGGTCGGGCTAGCATTAATGTATCCTTGTACGTAATGGGTAATTCTTGACGATCATCCAACCTTCATATGAGGCCGCATCGTACGAGCCTTGCTAACCATCAACGCGTCCCACCCACATCAATCATACCTTGGCATCGGCCTGTAGTTACCCTTCAGACTACGTCTCCCGATTACTCTATACCGGCCGGGAGCGTTCATATCGGCCAGCTTCTAACAATTCAAGGAACTAAAAACCCCGTCGGTCTCCCTCCGTCTTCGCCATGTTTTTCTACTACCCCATCAGATCTATGTCATAGGCCGTCTGGGACGAGACACGACCGGGGCCCCCGAATTCGCAACTTGACCGTAGACCCTGGCTGTCTGGCGACTGGCAACTGGACAGTAGGGTGTATTGCTACCCAGCATGCAGCGATCAACATTTTCCGTAGCGTATTGCACATCAAGTTGCATCCGTTCTCGTAACTCGTAGCTGGACGGCTTTAGGTACCAAAATGCACACAGCCTTTAAACACTAGAGATGTTAGTGTATGTCTCTATTTAATAGGGGAAAAATTATAGTGCTGATGGACAGAATGTGGTCGCAAAATGGCAGAATGGGTAGAAAATCCAAAAATAGTCTTTGCGAGTTTCACTGCTGATACCTGTCTTAGATTCTCGCCACGAGCTAATTTCTGTATGTGCACCTAACAACTCGAACCGGGCCCCCCTGTGAGATCATCCAGTGCCTGCGTGGGTTTGAGATTTACAGCTGTGCAAAATTCAATGTGTGGTCACGACAAACCCGTCAAAGCGTACGTGTATGAGGCGGGTTCTTGCAGCCTCCTATTGAAGAGGAGAACCAAAGAATGCATCCTCCCAACGATCTAGTAGCGTCTTGGAACCTCTCTTGACGAAGCTGAGCATCAAGCGTCGAGGCGTCTGAGCCTCTCAGGAAAAGGTGTACAATGCCTCTACTATTTAGCACTAGACGATGCCAGAAAGGGGTAAGTCTCCGTTGATCTACTAGTAGATCGATGCTCGGGGAAAAAAAGCATGGTTCCCATCGCTGCCTGGGGACGTCGAGAGAGACTTTGGAATAGCCCTGCTCTGTCTAGGTTTTCTCCACGTCGATTATCCTCTCACATGTGTAGATACGTACTAGTATACGCCGTCATTGTCAATCTCTAACTTTAGTCTCAAATTCGACCATCAATTTGGCTCTTTGCTCCGAATGGTTAAGGTGAGGTGACCTCTTAGTTCATTTGGTTATTACGTATCTACATAATTTCTCATCACCCGTCTACGTGACGAAGATCTTGGACTAGTAAGGTTCACGGGCGCCCAGGTCCCTTGTGACGAATTTTCTAGCAGGAGAATTAAATGCGCTAAGCGCGGTTCCGGCGGGGTCTCAGCTCAACTCGGAGGTTATCAATCTCGACAGGGGGATCCGGTAAAAAGTTCTTGAAGGATCGATAATGTCCTAATAAGCAGAACATCATTACTATCAAGGTCGAGTATACCTAATTTTTCTAATTGCCACAGAGTTGGAGGTTCGACCAAACAAGCCAAGACAGGGGAAAGACCCGTCCCCCCTGGCGTCAAAACAAACGAGAGAGAAATCTATAGCAGAGTTCATAAAGATATGACGTAGGTGGTGGTGGTCCCTTGGCGCATATCTCGGGATTCTCGAGTAGCGTACCCACTCCACGTCCTACCAAAAAGTCGCAAAACAGGCACACATAAAATGAAAGTGACGATGAAAAGGTCTGAAGAAATAACGGGTAGCTCATCAGGTTCCCGGGCATCCCATCACGACATGTGAAGGGGCCCGGAATCTCTCCAACCAGCCAACCAAACTTTTGTCTGGTAAAAGATCTGTATAGACGGGTATGACGAGAGTAAGATATTGAATAATACATTGCATTACATACGCAGTCGCTCTAGAAAAGCTGCTCATGCAACAGCGTATCTACTTCTTATTTGATATTTTCCTCTCTTGGAATAAGCATACATGTGGCTCAGTTCAGCGATCTCGGATCAGTAAGGCTGCATAGAGTCCGGACTCTGATACATCTACATCAACATATACGTATGACATGTAGTGTTGAGGCACCGGGAGCTCGCGGTGGGTAGGTATAGACATCCTAGTATAGGTCGAGGTACGTGACTTGGTGGATGGTGACGGGTCTTTAGAGTACGTTGCAATAAACGTCATGTTCTAGACAGCACTTTCAGAAATAAGCAACCTCGTTTTTATTGATGCCGTATGCAAAGCCGGATGAGTTGCAGACTAAGAATGCAACGTGGCATAGACTTCGCAGAGCCTCGATTATCTATTGACTCCAACTCATTATTATGTCACTTTACATCCGTGACGAATTATTCAGAAATCCAAGTCGTATTTTTGGGTATCCGAAACTATCACAACGCTGATCTGCCACTCATCCTTTTCATAACTATAACCACTCGTACACTCCAAGCTTCATAAAACTATGCCGTCCAGGTAGTTGACCGAACCGACGCATTCCGACCTAGCTGAGCACGGCCAGTAAAGCGGCTTCGGCGCTCACGATGTGTCCACCAATAGGCGGCACTCGCAATGAAGCCAATGAGCCAGAGTAATGCGTTCGCTAAATCGACCCATACTGCATTCTTCATCCTTTGGATGTCGTCATTCCCTTCCGGGTCCTCGTGGATGTACATACCACCGAACAGACCAAAGAGTGCGATCCACAAAATAAACATTATAGAATTCCATATTGTAATTGCTGCGAACCGTAAGATGAACGGGATGAAGTAGAGGATAGCGGTCAGTGCGGCAAGAGCCCCCACAACTTCAGCGTAGACCTATTAGATGTAATACTATCGTCAGCCTTTTCTCACTACTTCTAAGCAAAGATATAACATCAGCTTGTCGCGAGCGACGACATAGTTTGAACATACCCATTTTCCATCGATATATTTGCCCTGGGAACGCGCGCGGGAAAGGTCAACACCATATAATCCGCAAACAGTAACAGCAAGTACAAATTGGGCAAAATGGAGAACGGAGAAGAGCAAATAGCTCGCTGCCATGCCAAAGACACTCATATTCGCGACGCCCGGGGAGTAAAGAATGTTGATTGAGACTTTAAACAAACGTGGACGTCGGTAACGATGCTACGCGCTATACGGCGAGCTCGGGCAAGAAAAAAAAGGAATGGCTTTGGAAAAACACGAACGCTAGGAGTCAAGGACAATTGACGTTAACCAAATAGATATTATAGAAGCGAGTATGAATATATCAAAGATATATCAAAGATGCTAAAAGTCGCGACGCTAGGCCGAGTATTTGACCAAAAGCGCCTCTGACGTAATTGATTAAAGCATGAAAGCTTGAAAGCCTGAGGCCGTTTAGCCGTTTAGGCGTCAATTCTTGCTTGCTTTAGGCTCTCATCTCTCATATCTGCCAAGCAGAAAGCTTGCTATTGGCTGTCGGAGAAACGATAGACGATGACGAACTACATACATATGGCCTAATCCCCCAGACTCCCGACGTACATATTCATGTACACTTCCCAATTCGGACAGTCCAGTTACCTCCTTTGGGGTATGCCAAGAGGAGATCTTTGAGGCTAGTTAGTTACTATTGGTGGAATGCTAAGGCAGCCCGTCGGTCTTTCGGCCGTATATACCATGTAAGTGCTTCAATTTACCTTGTATGGTTTCCCATAGACTTTAGAAAAAGCATGTCTCATTCTCATTGTAAAAAAGCTAGATTAACTTACTATTAGTTATATATGTAATAACTAAGTAACTAGTTATATCTTGTAGTTAAAGTTAACTACTTAGTTAGTTAGCTAATTATTTAGTTAAACTTGGGTAGTTTTGCTTTTAAATGGTCTGATAAATTCTTCAAGGATCAGACTAAAGAAGACTACTATACCTGTTTGAGAAGAAACCTCTTAAAGACTATTTAACACCGACATCTCGGTAGGATCGAGGCTAGATTCCGTCGGAGGCCTGTTACCAGTGGCGACAGAGGATTGGGTTCGCATTCAATAGCCTCAAAGGTTGTCATCAGCAGCATCAGATATGCAATAGTGTTTGCTGCTGAAAACGTGGGGGTTGAAATCGAAGTTGACAGGTCGTTTCCAGCGAGGAGGCTGTCAGCTATGAACTCCTCTTTCTAGATCTCTGGGACTTTTTGATCGAGATTTCGGAACGAAATATCTCGCGTCTCTAAGATAGTCGGGCAACGTGGGCTGTCTCTCCCAATTAATCCACGTCCAATGGGAGTTAACCCCAACCCTGATACCCCTCCAATTATTGCACGTCTCTAGTCTCACAGCATGAATTTTTGGAGAGCCGCATAATAGACAAACTACCTCTGTCGATTTGCCTGATATAGAAGAACTTAGGACTTGAAACAAGTTGGTCTATAAAAGTGATGAGGCCCACGTCCGACTCTTGGAACTATCGTAGGATGTTGAAGATACCGGCTGAGTTCCGGGATCAGTCGGGGGCGTACGCGGCCGCTTATCATGTCCGTGTATGAATCTCAGCTGTGTAGTTACACCGTTAGATTCCTTTGCTTACATCATATATCTGAAGAGGAAATTTTCTTTTCTCTCTCTCTTTTTTTTTTTTTTATTTCCCAAAAAGCTTCGAGGCAACCCCGCCTCGGATGTATGGCGTGGACCTCTCGTTCGTTGCTGTTGATGCCAACGCCAGGTTTCAGACCGCCTGAGGCGTATGCGCCTGATTCAGCTGTCTCCCAATTTCGGTAGACGGCGCGTTATAGTGGCGGTCGTGCAGATGATAGGTCTACCGGCGAGACTCGTACCTTCAGGATGATGCGTGGGAATCAGCCCTACGACCATGTCGGGCCTCATGGGCTATGCAATACCACTTCTCCTGCAGCTGTTGGGTCTGTCACCTGAGAACAACAGGCTACCGAGCAAGCGGGAGCTAATATAATTGCGTAGCAGTTGTTGGATCTGTTACCGAAAATCGTATAGTGGCTGTACGAACCACTCGTCAGTAACTCGCCGGTCTCCTTGAAGCGTCGTCTGCAATCAATATTGAGCACGGAATGCATCAATCAAGATCCTATATCCCACCGAAGAAGGGGGTATAGCCCATGGAAGTGGAACTGGTCCTACCGAATCTATCTAGGTATCTCTTTAGGAAATGCGTCACATGTCGAGCTTCGAGTTACTCAATCGAATGGCGATGCTTGTTAGCTAGGAAGTCTATTAGCTAGATCAATCTCGCGCCTAACCACTTATATGGCCGGTTTCGATAGGCGTAATGCTTCCCTGACCGAGTCCTAGTCATACGACGCTGACATTCCGAGCCACTGGCCGTCTACCAGCGTGACAATCGGATATGGCTCCTGAAACTACAAGTTTATTCAAGTTCATCCTTGTGTTTACTTGGTTACGGTACTGGGCTATGAGTCTTGAAGATGGGATATAAAGCTCGGCGCCGTTCCTCTTCGATGCCTGGAATTTATCACCATCACTCGTCTATGAGAGCTTCCAGTTACAAATATCCGGCAAACAGTCACATAGAATATACCAATATTAGCTTACGCTACGCTCCTTTCAGTTCTAAGTTCTCACAATGTCACTATATCCCCACTACCACCAAATTGCCTATTCGAACAGCATGGAGGAAAACTACACTGATAATATTACTGCCGCTTGCTTCTCTCACGGGTCAACACCGGTCCTAAATTCATCGAGTAATCCCGAACATCGCTGGAAATGTGTAAGTCTCTTAACCAGCGTTTTCCTATCCCTGATTTGCTGCTAACGTGGTTAAAGTGCAACTGTGCTGCTGGTGGAAACAACTCTATCACCTACGACGATTCCTGTGTTGAATGCGGGCATGGACGATGCAGCAACTGCAGTACGTGGAAGCCGAAATAGACAACCAGGCTAGGCATCAAGCATGGCCAGCATGACAAGCATTTATGCCAAGCTGGGGGCTTCCCTCCTTTCTTTTTATTTCGGGAGGCTCCGGCCTAAAAGCACACACATCGGCATTTCCGTCTTTATTTTTGCAACCCGGCGGAGGTTACACAGTCTTTAAAAGTTCCAAAAGTTCGGACATCTTTAATCTCTTATGTTAATTGGTCGGGATGAGAAGTAGATGAAGGCTCACGCCAACTTGGGTTTACATGGGATTTATCTTCATCTTGGGAAACACAAAAAGCGGCGTAGATTCAGATTTTACTATGTACTACTGATAGACAGATAGAGAAGAATCCTCGCGGTTATAACACTTTGTGTATGGATGGTGACACAGAAGATGAATGCGGCTGATGACACCTAGAATCGCTACTGTTGGAAGAGCGATTCTCCGATATTGGCTCTCCCAGCCATGCAACTCTGTGACTCGCGCTGCATGTCAAGAGATTTAGACTCGGACGGAAATGCAGCTAAAATATTGTAGATACCATGTACGCATGCATGAGCCCTACGAACCAACCGTTGGATATACCCTAAAACTGTTTCCATGCAACGACACCTCAGACTGACAAGTAACCTGACACAACTAATGTAGATACCGTCGCACTACTACTATGTCCTAGTACTATCCTAGTACTTACCCCCTGTGTTAGCTGAGAAGAATGACTGACTACAGGAATGTAACACTTATTAGGGTTGCGCCCGTCAGAAGTATACTCTGCTTACGGCAAGTAGCACTAGTTTTATACCGAAAAATCTGGACACTTAAGAGCACCAATTGGGTATGGGTCTTGGGTCCAACCCTAGCCAGGGGCTCGCACCGGCGCCGGCAATTGGTAGATACAGCCTTGAACGATTCTCGGCTCCCCAAGCGAATGCCAAGTCGGGACAATCCCAAGGCTCCCAACGCTAACGACTAGGCAGCTAAGGGGTCTTCCAGGCCGTATATATGCGGCCCTGGCAGGAAGAAGAAAGGCTAGGGCGGATCCGGTCAGCCAGAAGTGTTCTTACTGGGAATAGCGGTGGGGATAAATGTTGCTATACAAGTGCGGCCCCCTCCCCCCCTTTTTTCACCCTTGGTATAAGTCATCTCGAAGAAGGGGGGGCCAGGCGCATGCTAGACAAGCCGTTCAAGCCGCTCTTAAGCTGAGTAAGGATACCGGGGTCGTTTATTAACGGCATGCCGTGACTCGGCTAGACCCATTTGAGGCTCCGGGACACATCATTGTCGCATTGTCGCGTTGTTGCCTATGCTCGGTTTCTCAATTCGGTCGCGGTTGAGAAATATCCGAGCTTTACAGGTCTGGAAACAACTGCACGTACTAGGTTTATTGCGTTGTAGAATGGGTCACGAATGGATCACAAACAGATGTATGTAGGTAGTTGATGCTGGCTGCGACATCGAAGACATGGTGTTACGTGTTTTGACAGGTATTTTCCCCACAAATACTTTGAGGCTCTGCGCGCGGAGCACTCCGGTCACATGAAGAGTGATAAATGTATCGGTATATCGTAGATGGCGTTATTAATGCCGTACATCATTGGCTTACGCATGGCAGGTGGGATTGAGTAATAATCGATTTCCAATTACATACGTTACATATGTATAAGGTTATGCAAATAAGATAATGCTAATAAGATAATTGCTGACCTAAGGCGAGGTATGTATTACCTTAGGTACATTTATAGGTACTGCGCCATCGGAAGTTACACAAGTTACATACACAGGTACTCTAAATACGTCTAACCACCTAACTACATAGGTACATATGTAAATTTAACTATAGGCAGTTACATAATGTTCAAGTATCTCTTATATACTAAACACTCCTGTGTTATACATGAACATTGTGTATACCTAGGTACTTAGGTATGCATTCAGGTCTTACGGGATGCGGGATTGGGATTTTTTTGTCACATTGTGCTACAACCCCTCCTTTCCATCTTCGTTTCGCTCCATTCATCTTTCACCGTTTCCTAACCAATTTGGAATTTGGAATTACATGTCTCCATTCACCGAAAAGCTAGCGAATAGATTTATCCATTTTTATCCATGCTGCTGCTGTGTTGGTTTTACGAGCAACCTCCCATTGACAACTCATAGAGCCCAATACGCCACTCACAATGAAATATACACTTACAACATGGGTAAGATCAAGGAGGGGTTTGTCCTTGGCCAACCCGATTGACCAACCAAAATCGAAAACTCTACTTAGTTCCCCTGTATCTTTATTGGCTAGATCTGCTATTTACTGTAGCATAGTGGCGTCTCTTCCACAGATCCGTTTTGTGTAAACTCAGAAAATCGCTACTCCGTATCTTTTCCGAATAGCTTACGTTTTCACTCCCTGTCCATCTATCTAAGGCTCCCGGGCCAGCCTCACACGCAATAGGTAACTAACCACTGACCAGGACCCCTTCTCAAGGACCCCTGGTCAACCTCGTACAAGAAAGAGGAAGAATAAAAAGAAAATGGCAGAAAACGAACTCCCCAGTCCGCCCTTCGTGCACATCGCCGGACTACCTAATTTCCGAGACGCCGGAGGTTACCCGGTGAGCGATTCCAAAGTTGTGCGTCGCGGTTTAGTCTTTCGCTCCTCAGAGCCGTCCAAGGTCACCGACGATGGGGTGTCGAAACTACAAGAGTTAGGCATTACGAAGGTGTTTGACCTGCGCTCGGCTGTTGAGATCGAAAAGGGCTTACGTGACGGCTACGGCTGGAGTATTAAGGAGTGGGACGGCGCGAACCGCCATTTCGTTCCCGTCTTCTTAGATGAGGACTACTCGCCTGAGGCGTTAGCTTTGAGGTACAAGAACTATGCCTCAGAGCATGCAGAGGTACGTAGTGAAATTACGCGCGTCAGGCGCTAAAAGAGCCGCGGAGAAGACTCGTGTTGGAACGACACATGCAAGCTTGCTTTCTAAGTTATTGGACTTTTGCCAATCCCTTCTAGTTCGGTCCGAAAACCAGGATCAAACAAGCGGATGCTTAGAGATTGGGGCTGAGGGAATATAATAGAGTTGCATTTGCATTTTTGGGGGCCTGCCAAGTTGTTGCTGGCCTCGTTTTGGGCCAAGGTTGAAGAGTAGAATGGGGTCCGTTGGGCAGTTACGCTCGCCTCATCGCGACTCGTTCATCACTTGCTGGAAGCAGGCTGTCCCTCGTACTTGCGTGTTACCCAGTACCCAATACCCAGTTACTAGTTCAAGTCGTTCCAAGAGGCTGACAGCTCAACCCACCCATGTATGCGCCTGGACTGACATTTCCTGACTAGGGTTTCGTGGCAGCGTATAGCGATATACTCGCTGCGGCGGCTGCGCCGAGCAACAGCTATGCGCCGTTCAAGACTATCCTAGAACATTTAGCCTCACCTACATCCTCTCTGCCGGCGCCTTGCCTTATCCATTGCACAGCCGGTAAAGATCGTACCGGAGTGATATGCGGGCTGATCTTGAGCCTATGCGGCGTACCTGATGAGGTCGTAGCGCATGAGTACAGCTTGACAGACTTGGGGCTCAAATCGCGTCACGAGGAGCTCATTGCGCATCTGATGGACAACCCGACGCTACGGGAGCACCCAGTAGCTGCTAGGAGGATGATTTCATCCCAGTATGTCCTACTTCATCAGATTCACATATTAAACTAGCCTGTCCGCCTCGTTGGACATCACTGCCCCCTTTTCATTAGTTTGCCTTTGTCATTCTATTCTTTCATGGCTAGCTCCTGTCTTGTGGTATACTTGTGTATTGGAAGGCTGACTCGTGGAACAATAGGAAAGAGGCCATGTTGGGCACACTAACCAAGATTCGCAATACTTACGGATCAGTCGAAAAATGTATCATTGACTTGGGATTATTATCACCTGACGGGATCAAGCAACTTCGGAAGAACCTAATTGTGGACGTGGACGAAAAAGGGGTAGTATCATGGCAAGATCATGCCAAACTATTGTTGTAAATCGGCGGATATGTGCAAGTCTTGGGTATTATGTATACAGGAAGCTTGGTTGCCGAGCTTGAAGTGCTCTTCATAGATGGACATCATTCTTAGACCCTTAAGATGTCTGCCCACCCATGCATATTTAGACATAGATATTCATACATTGTTTGCACAAACAATCAACTACACTGCTAAACGCTCTGCTCAGATAAGCTGATTAACAGAGGTGCAGGAATTCCGCAGGCACCGTCGTAGGTGTAGGGCTCTGGCGCGAAAAAAAAAAAAAAAACCAGGATGGTATTCTTGCCTAGTACTAGATCAAGGTACCGAGGTAGGGATCTTGATTTGACCCTTGGCACGATCGTAGTACGGCGCACCATATCTCCAACCGACAGCGTTTCGTGCCCTGCCTTTAGCGCCGACGTTCTCCGAGTTGATCTGCTTGAAGCGGAACTCAAATCGCTTCGAGTTTACTCGGGTGGTATATTTCTCCTCCAAAGCGGCCTTTGCAAGCTGCTTGTTAGCAGCCTTCCTTTCCGACTCCATCGCAGCCTGCTTAAACCTCTCCGCGGCCTCCCATAGTGGTCGGCTTTGTAGAATCTCCTTCTCCATCTGTATCAATTCCGGGTGGGGAACACGCTCATCCGCCGAGAGCAACTTCGGGTGGAAAGCCTTAGCTGCATCGGCACGTGTGAAGTGACGCGATTCGGACGTCGGCCAGAAGATTTGCTTTGTAGTGTACGGGTGCACATGCAGCTCGTTGATGGGCTCGAACGGCTCATTTTGCATGTTGACCCTAAATGTGTGCGTAGGTAGCATGCCTAGCACAGCTCTGGCATATGGTTTTGCCAGCTGCTTCCCCTGATATCGCAGCATGTTAGCAACAAAAACACCCCGAGAAGAAATCTTCAATAAGAATTGTGGGAGGCGTTGTTATCAGAGAGGCTCGCAACAAAGTTTGTAACCATGTAGTTGTCTTAAAGACTTATCGAATTGGGTAATGTTGACAATCATCATACAAGGCGCCGTAGAGGTCGAATGCTAAGAAAAAAAAGAAAGAGACTAACCTTGGCTTCCCAATCCTTCTCGACCTCCTTTAACCTCACGACAGCGGCTACCCTCCTGATATCGACGCCTAGTTCGGCAGAGACCGCTTTGACGGTCTCGCCTTTCCGCACAATCTTCTCCCATATCAATTCCCTAGCGCGGTCGTCTAAGACGGGCTGGCTCCTGAAATGAGGGTTGAGGGGGAAAGGGCGGTCATAATTCCGCTCGATATCCTCGGTACTCTGGAGATAATTGGTGCCGCCAGGGATATGTCTACGAAAACCAGAACCAGGGCCGTTGATCCAAGTCCTAAAGACACGGCGAATCTTGGTGAAGCGCAGCCGGCTTGGAGTAGTAGAAAAGCTAGCTTTGCTTTGAGTAGGACATGGCTGCGATTTACATTGACTCGAGGCCGATGGGACGACGCATCGGGTCAAGGCGGATGATACCGTCGACGGGCCTGGTATGCGTGGTGGCATCGCAGGAACATATGACAGCTCGACTCGCGGAGGGTGAGAACGAAGCTTTTATATTAAATAAGAATCCACCGTAGGTGAAAAACTTGGATGCAAAAAAGAAAAAAAAACCTCCACTGGTGGACACCGGAACTGGAAGAATATTGAAACGGCGCTTAAGATCAATGGAATTAGATCCATACTAGCACCTGGTGATCCTAGTAAACCGTAATATTACCGTAATATTATAGTATATAAAAATAAACGTTTTAAAATTCTTGAATAGCTGATCGAGCGTTCAAAATAGTAAATATTTAAAGGCATTTTAGCGTTTAGAAAAAAATAAACTCGTAAAAGTGTAAACGTTTATATTCTCAAACGTTTGGGAATTTTTCAAACGCTTAAGTCATGTGACGTTTGGTAATATAAGCGTTTAAGTAGGAGTAGTAGCAGTAGCAGTGGCAGTAGCAGTAATACAGGTAGTAGTAGTAAAGGCAGTAGCGGTAGAGGTCAAAAAACAAAATACCTAATAAGTATGTAATTGCAAGGATACCTATTTTATTACTTTACTTGCTCAATCCGAGATTCGAACCGTAGACCTTACGTGGTGGTAGTTTTACTTGTACGTGGTTTACTACGATGAGGCATCTACTGACTTGACTACTACGGCAATTACGAATTACATTACATTACAGGCACGCGAGAACCTACCTTATTTAAATATTTAAAGGCAGTGAGGGCATCGTAGCTTCCTCCTAGAAGGTGCTACTGCCCGCTATACTCAAACGTTTGGCTATTTTCAAACGCTTAATCAAAAATAAAACGCTTGATTAGAGATAAACGCCATGGTAATTCCTAAACGTTTCGATAAGATTAGATATCAAAACGCTTGCAAATGCTAAGAAACCTTAACATCTCATATCTAAGATATTTATACAATTCCAATTGTATATTATTGGTCAAAAAGGTCAAACTGTAAATATACGGTTTATTGGATCCTGCGGATCCTTGTAAGGATCTATATCGATAGGTAGAACATGTGTGGTACTTGGGCACTTACGATAACGTAGTAGTGGGGGAACGGTAGATAAGATTTCGAGCCTAAGCAAAGCTAGGCTTGGGTCCTTCCTCCCCCACACATTACCTACCTAGGTACCTATCGGGATATATGGTCCGTTCAGTAGCGGATCGTTCTCTAGGCGTTAAGCTGGACTTTCTTTTTTTTCTTTTTTTTTTCTTTTCTTATCCCTCTCTTGTTCGTATCAAACCGAGGATTTCAACCAACTGAGATTCAAGGACGAGATGATGCATGTAGCAGTACCCAAGTCACTGCATGCTGCTTATTATTGAGTCCGGAAGTGTTGTCGGCAATTCCACTTAACTCGCGCCTCACTATCGTCGACTCCATCCGACCGTTGAATACTCAAATTATTAGTAAATGCTTGGCGAATTGCACACACCCAACTACCTAGGTAAATACAGAGAGTAAAGCAAGCAAACTTCATTCGAATACCCCCCTTTTTCTCTTTATTTTATTCTTGTCGTTAATCGCTATTATTTCCCTCTTGCCTATTCAACGAGTTCGAGAGAAACGTCCTCGGAAAGACGGCTCTTCCGGGATCCGTACATTACAATATACTTTCTATCTGGGAACTATTATTCTCTCAGGTCTCTTCTTAGCTGGGGTTAAAGAATCCCACCTATGGTTACAACTTACGAAGTGGTTACGACCAACTGGGAGGGCACTAATAAGAAAAGGGCTCAACTTAGCCTCGACCTAACTGGAAGACCTAACTAAAATTGAATCGAGACGCGTCGACCACGATGATGCGGGAATGCCATGTTATCCCATACCATCTATCTTATCCATGCTTAGTTCATCAGTGATCGCGATCCCTCATGCATGGGGGAGCTCCCATAATTCCCCTAAAGAGATTAACATCCACAACACAGCGACTGGTTTGGACAGGCTTGGAGACATGCTTGGGACAGGGAGCAAGCAGTCTGGCCGCCTGTCACACCATCCATTTTATCCTACCAGCCTTCCAGCCTGCCAGACTGCCAGCCACTGTACCTGTTCCAATACAGTTAAGGTAGGTTATTAGGTTAAGTTCACTTTATTAGTTGTTGGCATCATCTGGCATTGGTCCCCCCCGGGAGCTTTGCATACGCATACGATATGGATGCCAGACGAGACCTTTTTTTTTTGCCTCCCGCTAATAAGATTGTTTCTGCCATAGCCATACTGCATGCTGCCAGATCGTAAAGAAAAAAAAAGAAGAGAAAAAAAAAACCCAATGCCTACAGTATGTGATTTATACGCTTATATATCATTATCATTATTACTATTTATTATTTATTATATCGCCTTATCCACCTAGCATGTAAACAAGCACAATCCGACGGGGCTTCTTCAATAACTTCTCGTCCCATCTTCCATCTCTACTCTTTTATTTTTTATTTTATTTTCATTTGTATACTTTCACACTAATTAAAGTCCAGTGGACTCACCCCCGGAATATTTTGAAGAGAGAAAGAAGGCAGAAAAAAAGGAGTGTAATTCTTTCCCCTATGAATTTGTTCAACGGCAGGTCAGATGGGTGATCTCAAAGCCCGTATCAAGGCCAAGCTCCTGCGAAGACACAGCGCGTCTCCTACGCTGGGTTCGAGCAAGCAGAGTCTTGGCCGAGATAGGGCTTCTAGCAGCACACGCACGCGAACCTCTACTACGGGCTATGCGGCATCGTTAAGCACAGCTGCTACCAACGAGGATAGACCCAGCAACAGTTCTCTTCGTTCTCATGAAAGTCCACCGAAAAAGAAGGGGAGTGGGAATGGTTTTGGTATTGGTTTTGTAGTTCCGATTCCGAGTCAAACCCAAAACCGAGACAAAGACCGAGACCGAAGCCTGAGCCAAGACCAAGACCAGGACAAGGACCAGAACCAAGATCAAAATCGGGATCAAAATGGGAATGGGAATGGGGATCAAGCTGAGACGGTTCCACCAGAGCTAGAGCAGCAGCTAGACCTAGCTGGCAACTCTAACACAGGTTATAATATTCATAATACTTCTTACAAAACTTTGGAAGCTGTGGCTGTGGCTTCGACTTCGACTTCGACTCCGACTCCGACTCCGACTTCAAATTCGAATTCGAATTCGAACTCGGACGGGGATGGATTAAACGCAGATTCAAATTTGAACATAAGTGTGAACAACCTGGACAATCTAAACGACTTGAGCAGTTTGAGCAGCTTGAGCAACTTGACCACCTTGACCACCTTGACCACCTCTAAGACTGGCAAGGATCTGCAAATTTCTACAATCAATTCGGCGCCCATTCCCGCTGTCACTACGCCCACCTTAAGCCTTGATCTAAACAATACAATCTCGACCGCAGCCACACCTTTACCATTACCGAGCATCAACGAACATCCTGCCGCCGCCTCAATCCTGCATATTAAGCCACGCACCCTAGATCAAAATCATCACCACCAAAAACATCATCTCCAACTCCCGCAGCAATATCGCGACAACACTGATAACGATACCGATACCGACACTGGCATCGGCACCGGCACTGGCACCGGTCGCGACGACGCAAACGATTATATCCCACGGTCGGTATCTTCTAGTCGGGCCTTATCACCTACGTTACCTATATCGAGACCTGCAGGACCACCGAGACGACAAAGTATCCTCCCGAACCGTCAAACTACATTGATCAAAACTCTCCTCAATACAGGCTATGCAAGCAGCGAAGTAGGTACGGGCGAAGCTGATCAACTTCTACCTATCAGCGGAAATATGGTTACCAGAAAAGTATGGGTCAAACGGCCACTGGCCTCTCCTACTTTAATCACAATAAATGAGGAAGATTTAGTGGATGATGTCCGCGATCTGATCTTGCGAAAATATGCAAATTCCCTGGGGCGCCAATACGACTCCCCAGACCTGACGCTTCGAATATGTGATAGGGAACAACAGACGAGTAGACCTTTACAACCAGACGAACCCATGGGTAGAACTCTCGACGCTTACTATCCTGGTGGCCAATCCGTCGACGATGCCCTCTTAATTGACATACCTAGCCGTCGTACTCCAAAAGCGTCCCCGAATCCTAGATATTATGCCGACGACCGGCCTCATGAATCCGCAACCGATTATTTCCCACCATATCCCCCCGCTGCTCAACATCCTAACAACGCATCCACGACAGTCCTCAACGGTACTCATCAACTTCACTTTCCTCCGTCTTTAACTGTTATCAATGGGGGTCAGCTACCACCGCTACCGTCTCCCGGTGGGACGAGACGACTCGGAGCTTCAAGACCTAAAATTCAGAGGATGCACACCGCATCGCCAGTTTCAACTGTTCCGAGCGGTCACGCTTCGCAATCTGTAGCGCCACCTACCGGTATGCACAATTACCCAAGACAGCCACGCTCAAGGACTCATTCAGGTGCATCTTCAGAACAGTCCAACCATCCGCCTGCCGCCCCTTCGATCCCGACTCCCCTATCCCAGAACGCACCGCCACTCCGCCTCCGCGAGTCTCTTCGCCGCGACTCATCAATCGGCCTAAGAAGATTAAGAAGCCCATCGAACACCCTTCGCTACCGCCGGGTATGTTGAATGGCGGCGTTCCGCCTATCAATGTACTCATCGTCGAAGACAACATCATCAACCTAAAGCTCTTAGAAGCTTTCGTAAAGCGATTAAAAGTTAGATGGCAGACGGCTATGAACGGGAGAGAAGCAGTGAATAAATGGCGCGCCGGCGGCTTTCATTTGGTTCTGATGGATATTCAATTGCCTGTCATGAGCGGTCTCGAGGCCACCCGTGAGATTAGAAGGATAGAAAAGGTCAATTCGATCGGCGTGTTCTCTTCATCCGCCAGCAGTCCCCGGACGAGATCAAAGCAGAACCTGCAGAAGAAGATAAGCTTGTCAATACGGAGATGTTCAAGAGCCCTGTCATTATCGTCGCTCTCACGGCTAGTTCCTGCAGAGCGACAGGCACGAAGCCCTAGCAGCCGGTTGCAACGATTTCCTAACCAAGGTAAGCAAGTTCCAAACCCAAGGTACGGATCCTACTAACGTATAACTTTCTAGCCTGTCAACTTCGTTTGGCTCGAGCGGAAGGTAATGGAATGGGGCTGCATGCAGGCTCTGATCGACTTCGACGGGTGGAGGAAGTGGAAGGACTTTTCGCAAAAGGCCGAGGAAGACGATTCCAAGAAAGCGGCCGCGGCTAAGAATTCTAAGGTTCCTAAGAAGAATCGGCTGTCCATGACGGCCGCGGCTTGATATTCTGCGCCTCGCATGTTGCTTTCCCTCCTGGACGCACAGATCTCCGGGAAGCTCACGGCACTCTTTCTTTTTCGATTCTTACCTTTTCTCTGTACTATTTCCTGGTGTGGCCTGTCGCACCGCTACCTTTATAATGACGAAAGCGCACACGAAAAGAGTCAGCCTACGTGGGGTAACCGGCCTATATACGAAGCAGGCCTACTTCTCTATTTCTAGACGGACAAGAAGATTACGTATAAAGAGACTTAACTTAGCTGACTACCTACATTCTATATTGCAAGGGTGGAGGTAGACAGAGGGAGAGCTTGTATCATTTTTTTTTTTTATTACCTAACGTAGGTATCTAGCTGAACTGGCGCTGGTGCGGGATTTGGGGATTTCAAGGGGGCTAAGGCCAAGGTACACGGACGAGGCTACGAAAACGATATTTTGGTGGAAAAAAAGGGAATAGGACTGGTAAACGTGTTCAGTCAGAATGAATGATACCACATTGCGTACGTATATGGCGCACAACGCATATCTCCGACTTCACTCTTCTGAGTTGCTATTTTGCATCTGTGCTATGCAACAAATTTCTGCGAGGCTCTTTTACTTCATGGACTTGATTGAAAGTGATCGCTTGCTTACTACGTCCCTTTGTTATAATACGAAACTTGTAATTTCTAGTCCGCACAACAACATATCACTTGTTGAATTATCAAGAAGGATATTCACAATGCTGATCTTTCCTAGAGTCAATTGGCCCTCATGGTTTCGTAGTCATTAACTAATTTATTATAAGAGACCCTACCCAGAGAATCGCTGCTTAAAATAGGCCCACCTACTGCTTATCTCGACTCCCAGGTTAACCTAATAGCTTAAAAGTGTAGCTGGGCAAGCTAAGACACTCAAAAATATGTATAATAGAACCTCGAAGGTCCTGTCCTAGTCCATCTCATCGTGTCTCGTAATCCATATATTTTCTGTCACATAAACTAAACGCCGCACCCAGTGCACCGCCGATCCACCGCGTGCTTTTTAGAAATTCAAGTCGTGTAATGGGGTATAGTCGACCGGAACCTAAATAAGCAAAATGCAGACGATCCGAAAGAGTAAAGCATAATCCGTACCCAATCCTTAATTAATAAGTGCCATTCTAGAATTGTCGAAGGATTCCCGCGACTATCGAGAGTCCTCTAGACCCTCCTCGGTATCCTTCTCAACCTCAATTTCCTTCACATCATCTAGTTCCACCTCCTTTTCAGGGACTTCCTTCGTAGGAGTCATTGGTCGGCTAGGGGCCGGTGTCCCTGAACCATCGACCATCTTCGCAGAGCCGGGCTGGGTACCACCACTCATTCGTCTCACAAGAACAGGGTTAGGGCGATCTAAGTCTGCTTGAGAGAAGTCCTTAGAGCTCCACGAGGCGCGTTGCACCCTTGCCCCACGGGGTATGCTGCTGACTGAACGCCGCGAACTGACACTAGCAGTGCGGCTGGCCCTCCCCACAGGCCCATGTGCCACACGAACTGGATTTATGTCGGCTAGATAGTCATCATCCTCATCTTCGATTTTAGGAGCTCGCCGGACAGACTTGACGGTGAAGTACGGCTCCGGTAGTAGTTTTGGGAACTTCTCAGTAGAGCCAGACTTTGATTCCGCTTTGGACTTGGGCTTCGGTGGAGGAGGCTGGTCAGTTGCCCTTTGCTCGATGTGTTCGAAGTAACGAATCCGAATCCCCTCAAGGCTCTGTGAAGTGAAATATTCGCGATTTCGGGACAGGGACATCCATGAGGATATGCCGCCGAGGATTATTAGAACCATGACCGCTATTGTAAGTAGGGCCTGGATTACGATAATGACGACCCCGATCACTGTAACCACGATGCGATTGAGATTGAAATCGGGGAGAAAAGCAATCGAGAGGCCCGTGGTTATCACTCGAGTGAGCGCTAGGAGCCAAACCGCCAGAGCAGTGTTACGCTGCCCTTCGTAAGGGTTAAGTGCCGGGATGACAACAAGAGCGAGAATATCGACGATAAACAGCCCGAAAACCTGAGCGAAGGGGTTGCCTGTACCACCACCGAGGAAACAACCGCGGATGAACTGATAGAGTAACCAAAAGGCGAAAAACCACCACCTCGAGAGTCTATATCGTGCGGACAGCCAACCGAACCGTTTCACGTACAGCTCGTCCTGGTGCACATTTCTCCGGCTGGGATCGCTATCAACGAAATGCAAGCGAACAAAAGGTAAGGAGCCAGCTGGCTTTTCTCCTAGTTCTTCCTCTTTTAACTGACTAAGGCGCAGCGGTACCAGACAAGGAAGATATCCAAACATCTTTCCACGTCGTAGTAAGATGCGATCGGGATCTATAGAAAATGTGCTAGAACGCAGTCGAAAGTGCAGCGCATATAGGACCAAAGCACCCACACCAACCAGCAGGATAACGAAGACAATTGCAGCTATCGCAGTAGGCCCGGCCGAACCGTGGATGGTAAACTGGAACATGGCCAGTGTGGTGATGGAAAAGAACGCAATGAATAGCGTTCGTAAAATAGCAAGGGTTAAGTAACCTGTCCAATGGGATCGAAAATACTCCAGGCGATCTTGTTTAATCCATCTTAACTTCACCAAACCCTCCAGGGAATATTTAAAAGCTACCAGTAGAACAACCACAAGCCCAAGGACGACGAGCAGCCATATTAGTCCGACCATAAACGCGTTCGGAGCGGGGATGCTCAACTCAGATAGCTCACCCGCAAACCCAGGCCAACTTCCGGGCAATGGCATTCCCGGATGGACGGGATTTCCATTCCAATTATAGTCGTAGGGATCGTTCGGATCGTAAGGCTGCCTCTTTGCTAGAGCCTTCACGGTATTCTTCAAAAATCCCGGACCTCTCTTAGATAGTTCGATAGCTATGTATGCCACAAGCGAACGGCCATAAATCTGTTGAGTAAGGCCTCCTTGGTTGTTTATGACCGTGGTCCCAGCACCTCCGACCTGACTTGCATTCCCGCTTACACCGGCAAAGGGGTTAATCGAATTTACTATCTCAGCACTGGGTACTAAACCGGCAGCCCACGCGAAGTTGCTCCACCACGCCGGAAGTACGCTGGGCCAAGGTAACGACAACGCGCCGGAATAGAATATGGACTGGAAAGTTTCGAATATAACGAGGACGGATAGAGAGTGCGCGTAATGACTCCTCATATGGGGTATGCTGACACCGTAAGCTGCAGTCGCAAACGAAGCTACTATAGCCACCAGGGTAAAAACACCCAGGACAGTACTGATAGATTCCGGTTGCGAAAACGTATTCCCGTTCTTCATCACGGCTTGGAAACATCCGATCTCGGTTTGGCTAGAGTTCGCAAATACTTGTATCCTCGCAAATCCTTCGAGATCGGGAACCTCGTAGGCGATTTGCGGAATCCCGGAAACCTGTAGTGGACCGACTGGCAGTAAGGCAAATGCCTCGATAGGTTGGTCGGCCTCCATGGGACACATGCTGATTATAACTATAAGCATTGGGGGAGCATAGAGATTGGTTTCTTATACATACCTGTATATATTCACATTGCATGGATTCACTACCATTGCGAATCTACTTTCGCCGTAAGCTTCCACGGATATATACACTAGATAAACAGTCAGTAGAGAGTCCTCGCACCGGGTGAGTTTTCCTACGCATAACAGCTTCATTGCGTATATTGGTGGTTCCGTCCAGGTGGAAGAGAACGGTGGAATTATCGTAATAGAAGGCGGCGTCGAACTTGGTGACATTCAGCAAGCTCTGCCCACCAAGGCAATCGCCGAAGTCACCCGTATATAAGGCGGGTCTCCTATCGAGCGCCAGACTCGCTGTAACACCATCGAGGCTCGTGCCAGTAATATACTGAGTTTTATTGGCCCATGTCGTCGGTAGTAAAACTAGTTCACTGAGGATGACAAGCATAAACGTATCGAGCAGGCGATGAACTAGCATCTTGGTGATGGAGGGCACCTCAGAAGGGCCATCAACAAGTTGGTAAAAACTGGCCCTCGAGAGTAGGACGAAATGCGAAAATCATGAGTAGAGCTTTTGCCTTCTTTGGAAACTTAGGTGGTATCGTAAGAGTGCTGCCCTTGAGATTCCAAGCGATAAGTTATCCGTACCAATAATACCAGGGCACTATACTGTGTAGACTGTGGAAACAGTCGTGACACGGCGCAAAGGTTGAAAAGGGGAGTAGGTATTGGACGAGGCGGTGGTAATGTGAGGATCTCTAGTTGTTAGATAGATTTATGGAAGAAGCGATTATGTGATATGCGAGTTGATATGAGATTGATAACGATACCTACTTACCTACTTACCTACCTATATATTTGCTCCAAGTAGGTAGGTAGGTATCAAGGTGCATTAGGTACATTGAAGTACATTGGGGTACATGCGGGTTAGGTTAGTTCCACCACGTAGGTACAATTTAGTTCCCAATTATATGTAACCCCCTGTGCCTGCTTTTTCTCTGGGTTATCTGGGCTGATGTGAACGTGTTGCCCATACCTTGGGCCTTCCCCGTCACCTCAACTTCCGTGCTCCGTATCGCGAGTTCCATTGGGTTTCTACATAGTGGAGAAAGATACTGCCGCCCAAGCCGTAAGCGACTATCCTAGTACTTGGCCGCTCGCAATGCTCTCCTATTGGTAGGGCTGTCCCGTAACAGGAAGTCAGATCCCCAGCCCATGTTTGTTAGACAAGTAGCCACTGCGGCCCGTTGTGGATGGCGTCAACTCAATACTTTATTTTTTGGTCTTTTCTTTTATCTTTTTATCTTTTCCATCTTCTCCTATCAGGCTACCTAGCTTTAATGTATTAGACTAACTTCAAAAAAATTATCTGGGCACATCTAAATTCGACGAATCAGCGCCGTGTCACACAGCTGAAGTTGCTTCCGGAGGCGATCATTCGCTCCATGTCGGAAATTCTTGAAGACATACATGCTTACACCTCTCTTATATGCTAACTATATAATATCCCATTCCCGATAAGTACCAGGTAGTGGTGGAAGAATACCTAAGCAGTGTTTGCTTCACCTTGCCGTCGTACTCCCCTGTACCACCACACATCTTAGTTTTATAGGATGGTTCAGTTTTGTCGTAAAGAATCGGACAAACACAAATATAGTATATGGTAACTATAATCACATCTGGCAAATGGTTTAATTGCAAAGTATGGAAGGAACCTCAACACCAACAGAACGGCGGGAATGCTTTATATATATGAGCGCCTAAAAGCTTAAATTTGATAGATCAATCAATTAATCAATCAATGTATAACTGACGTTGGAGAACACGAAAGACATCCCCCCCAGCCAACCCTACCGCTAAAGGAGCGAGCAAAGTTACCGTGGGATCCAGCTATTAGATTGTTCGGTTCAAAATGCACTTTAACCATGTTTCGGCTTAACAGGTCCTCTCTCCATACTGAATTGTGTATTGACTATATCTTTCCCAACCCTTCAACTGCTGATTGCAGAGTGGAGCGAGAAAGAATTCTTTCCGAAGTGAAAGACTGCGTGAACGCCGAATAGATGCAAATGAGAATGTATAGCTGCATGACAAAATTTGAGGGCGCGAGCACGGGGCCTCGATTAGATTAAACCCCATGAACCCAGCACATAGAGGCGATTCCGTTCTGGCCGCCCGATACCAGCCCACCTAATTGGCCAAGTGAATATGTCATCAGCTCATTGGTATACTGTAATGCGAATATGAGAAGGCCAGAAGAACGTTTAGTTTCGAATGGTATCAGTAATTCTTTTTTTTAGGTCGTGACAGTCGTGAAGTAGAACAAATCCAATATTCAATACGCCCAAAGGTAAAATCATAATTGACCGATCACGCGTAATTTTCCTCGTCATCCTCTTCAATGGGAGCAGGAGTCCTCCGTTCGTTTCTCCGCTTGGGACGCCTGTGCCTCGAGCTTGAGATGTTACTCGCCGAATCCTCGGGAGCCAAGTCGAAATCGTCGCCTCCCCAATCACTCTCGCTCATACCGTCATCATCTCCTACAGCCCATGGTGGTCTCTCTGAGCCTTGCGAATTGCCAGACAATTGTGGCAAGACATCAATCCTTCCGGCACGACGGTGCTGCTGGCTTAATAATAGACCATTATTGCGCTGGCGGAGAGCATTCCGTACTACTTCGGCGCGTTGGTGGAGCTTCTCGAACGCATCTTCGAGGGCTTCCATACCCTGGTAGATATCTCGTTCTACTTCAGCTAGGACAGCCATTTCAACCTCTTCGTCATAGGATACAGGCTGCCGGCTATGACCGGGCGCAGTAGATGATGATAGCGAAACAAAAGAAGCGGGCGTTGCGCCACGGGAATACACGCCAGAGAATGGTGTAGTGCTACGAGACCCGCCGAACCCCGACGAATGGCGCATACCAGACCCTCGTGGTGGGGGGATGAAAATCCATTCGCAGGTGTACCACCTCGAGACAGTGGATTATCGGCAGTGGGTGTTATGGCATCATCGGCATCGGCGCCAGACCAAAGAAAGCCGTCAAAGCGGCCAGATATGAGGATCTCCCACTCTTGGGGACTAATGTCGGTGATAGTTGCAAGAAGATCGTGATGAAAAGGGTGCTTGACGAGAAACACGGCCGTTTCTGCATCACGAGGTGCTTGAGGTAGACGGTAGATACGTTGAAGCGCCAGGCCTGTCTTGACCATGAAATCCGTTCTTGGCTTACGCATTGGGGTGGGTGCCCTTAGAGAAGGCTGTAATTCTCGAGCACCGGAAATTAACGCATTGAAGTACGGTTGCTCATGCTGGTCGAGGTTGGTCAAGATGGCAAAGGTCAACGTCTCGTCATCGATCTCTGAGGGTGCTGGTGCTGGTGCCTCAGCGCAGTTGCTCATCCATCGATCGACTACAGATCTAACCTTCTTGGACTGTCGTAGATAGTGGTCCCTAAACTCTTCTGCGATATCCGGGTCCAGTTTGATCGGCGAAGCCGGTCTGGGAGGCATATCTTGCGCCGTCTCAATTGCGTTTGCAGAGAGAGAGGGAAGATCAAATGGGGGCCACGGTGGCATTTCGACCCTGCCCCTACTCGTTCTAGGACCTCGCCCCATCCCAACCCTCGATGATCTTCTGGTGACTTTTCACACATGATACAATTGCAGCCCTCAGCAGGAAGATCTCTAGAGAACACGTCTTCCAATCGGTCGAGTAGCCGACGTGCCACTGACTTATGCCCTGTTGCTACTGCAACCGAGCCTTGCTTTTGAATGACCGATTGATATTGATCAAGGAGATTGAAGAAAGGTGCGAATAGAGTGTCTGCACCTGCAAGAGGAGGGTTCGATGGCCGTGTTCCATTCTGCCGTGGTATCACGGAAAGGAAATGTTTGGGTAATGGGTGAGGTAGACCGCCATTCTGAAGTAGATAGTCAATCCTGGGGACTTCCTGAATATTCAACGGCGGAGGCGGAGGCGGCGGTGGGGGAGGAGGGTCAAAATCAGACGCTGGTGTTGCTGAAGGTGTAGGACGTTCTTGTCTTTCACGCCTAGAGTGAAAGCTAGGCTTTGCATCCGGGAAGGCTTGCGGCGGCGGAAATTGCGGCGTAGCTGTGGGTGTTTTCGGCGACGAGTCTTGTATGGAGTCTGGAGAATCTTCGGCTTCGATTGGGCTGGGAACCCTACGGGATCTCGACGAAGCCGTCCGATGGGGAGCAACGGGAGTAGCTGTTGAAGAAGCCCCTACGGTTTTATTATCGCTCAGTTGTGAAGCCTCCTCGTTATTTGCTCGTACACCAAATGGCGGAGGCGGTGGAGGAGGAGGAGGAGGAGGAGGTGGATAGGATGGAGTTGGAGGAGATTTGATAGTGGAAGCGTAACTTGAAGCTTTCGATTTGGTGGACAATTTTGATTTCTCATCGTGCTTCGAGCTAGATCGCGATAAGCCAGAAGTCCTCGATCTAGGTCGGTCCGAACCAGATTCCATTTCCTCCCTTAACTTGGAAGTAGGTGTCTTGCTTCGTCTTTTCTTTTCTTCAGATAAATCCGTCTCGGGAGGACTAGGCGGTCGACTATCCTTCTGGGTATTCTTCCTACTCAAACCACCGGTCGATTTAGATCTGCCTATGTTACCGGAACCAAGATCTGTAGTATCTGGGGTAAGGGGATCATCGTGGGCGGATGCCCCTATATCTTCGCGGCTCAGTACAGCTTCCTTGCTGTGAGCCTTGCTGAAGCTAGGGTACGGCAAGCTAACCCGGCTGCTAGAAAGGGTTGTCCTAGAAAGTTCAGGTACTAGGTCACTCATTGAAGATGTCCTCCTATCACGGTCCCTCTCTTTTTCTTCCTTGGTTCGGTGTCGTCGATGCGAGGAGGTGTGCGAATCCCCATCAGTACTTTTATGTTTAGAACGGTGTGATCTATGATGGTGGTGACCATCCCTGTCACC
Organism: Entonaema liquescens; assembly: GCA_902805475.1. Classification (NCBI taxonomy): domain Eukaryota; kingdom Fungi; phylum Ascomycota; class Sordariomycetes; order Xylariales; family Xylariaceae; genus Entonaema; species Entonaema liquescens. Next base: position 2,449,808 of record CADCSX010000008.1, read on the forward strand.
TCTAACGCGTTCCTTATCCTTTTCCCTATCACGATCCCGTTCGCTCTTTCTACGCCGGGGATCTCTTGAGCGGGTATCGCTGGTTGCGTCGGCATCAGGGTCTCTGGAGCCCATTGTGGCGGACCATACGAGCCCGACCGGGCCCAACCGCTAATTCGATTTAACGAGTGAGGGTCGTCGAAGTTATTCGAAGGATGCAGAGGGTCCTCGATTGGAGAGGGTGCAAAGCAAGGACGAATGAATTCAATGCTTCAGTGGCCTTGATTAGGTATCTTGAATTTATGCAATGCGTTCGTTGGCAAGAATTGTAGAAACATGACATGTAGAAGGCAAGAAAAAGTGGTGAAAGCAGCACAAGGCACTTGCATGATCCAATGTTCCCAAAAAGATGTGCAAGGGAAGGTGACGGCGGCTATTGGAGTCTTCCCACACGCTACGCAGCTGCCTCTGATTCGACGAGAAACATGCACATATCGAGAATGGAGCTCTACCACATACAAATCCGGCATGGATGTACCCGTACCTATCGCTTAAGGTGGGGTCGGTATATCCCACAGACCTCGACTTTCTAATAATTTGTTTGATGCATATCTATATATAGAGAGATCTGGCATACAATGGTACATGTACACAGTACAGCGTACAGCATAAACTGGAAGTTTGATCAAAGTCGAGGCCGAAGGCGGTCAACGTGCTAATAATCAACGCACCAATTACTTCATAGAAATTTCTATTTATTTCCTTTACTTCTAAAGAACTCTCTGGACTCGAGCCGTGATAGTCCGAGTGTCGTGTACACTCCTATAATGTAAACTTCTATGTATAGCTATATACCTAGGTATGTTCAGATCCCATAGGTAAGCATTCGTAATGTATGGACCTGATACGCTAATTGTAGATCTACCCGGATCTTCCTTTCTTTTTCATAACTGTCCATACCACATCGTAAAATCTTATAGGAACCTAGAGAAATCCATATCGACCCATCTCGTCTATAGGCGGTCTAGTAAACCACGGCTCTCCAGCATCAGGACGATCTGATGTACGATGGATCGCACTGTCTGCTTCTCGCAGTCTACCACTAAATCAGGTTTAGAGGGCGCCTCATATGGGTCGTCAACTCCCGTGAAACCCTTGATTTCGCCAGCGCGAGCCTTGGCGTAGATGCCTCGCTTGTCCGTCTTCTCGCAGTACTCAAGAGGAGTGGCGACGTGGACTAGGTAAAAGTCACCGTATTTCTCAACCGCCTCCTTAGCAGCTGCTCGGTCCTTGTCAAAAGGCGCAATAGGGGCAGCGATGACAGCGGCGCCCGATCTAGTCAGTTCGCCAGCGACGAACGCGATGCGAGCGATATTGGTGCTGCGGTCCTCTCTGCTGAAACCCAGTTCAGACGACAGCTCATGCCGCACAGTCTCACCAAGTAGCATAGACACAGACCGACCACCCTGTTGGTTAAGGGTAACCTGAAGAGCTCTCGCAATCTGGTCCTTGCCGCTGTTCGTGTAACCGGTCAAGAAGACCGTGAATCCCTGAGCAGCACGAGGGGGATGCGACTCGCGCAGTACCTTCACGACCTCGGGATATGAGAACCATTCGGGGATATCTCGGCCGCTCCTTAGTCTTGAGCGCAATTCCGTGCCGGAGATGTTTAGTGTGCGGGTATCCTTCGGGATCTGGTCGACGGGCGCATACTCGTCCTTGTCCGGCAAGTAAGTCATCATTTGGAATGGCACAACCTCAATGCCAAGCTCGTCGCGGTATTTCTCGACTGCGTACTGAGCATCATAAGGCCCGTAGAAGTCGACACCCTGGCTGTTCTTTCCAGGACCAGCATGATCACGCCCAACGATAAAATGGGTTGCTCCGTGATTTTTGCGGATGATGGCGTGCCAGATGGCTTCGCGGGGACCACCCATTCGCATAGCCAACGGGAGGAGACCCAAGACCGCCATGCCATTAGGGTATCTTGGCAAGAGGGCTTTGTAGACTCGTACTCGTGTGAAGTGGTCAATGTCTCCGGGCTTCGTCAAGCCGACCACCGGATGGATGAGCACATTCGCGTGGTGCGAACGAGCAGCACGAACTGTCAACTCTCGGTGCGCTCGGTGCATGGGGTTTCTTGTCTGGAAAGCCACAACGCGGCTCCAACCAAGCTTGTCGAAGTGTAATCGGAGCTCAGCTGGAGTATCTATCGCGAATATCACAATTAGCTTCAATATCACAATGGGTCAAAATTACTACCGCTGTACTCACATCGCAGATCTACGAAGTCATAGTGCTGCAGGCGGTTAACGGCCTCTACTTTACCGCCCACGTAGAAATCGGCGGCTGTTCTGAAGAGATACTTGACAGCTGGATGCGCTTCGTCATCACTTCCGAAAACTTCCTTAGCTTCGAGAACCCTATTGTGCTCATATGTTAGTGGCGTTGATTGCGTAAGACTTGGCGAGTAAGAGGTCTGCATACTTGTCCGGCTTGTAGATATCATCCACGGTAAGGATGGCTAAGTTTCTGTCGTCACGAAGATCGCGTAGGGTCACTCGGACGCCTGGCTTTAGACCGACCTCCTTGATAGTTTCGTCAGACACATCTAGGGTGATGGGCATGCTAAACAGGACACCATCAGCCAGCCTATTGTCCTTCACGACACTGTACAAGGCAATCAGCGCTTAGTCTTAGTCACTCATGTAATCCAGAAGTCACATACCCGTTATAATCGGCCTCGTTCATGAAACCTAGAAGTAAATTTGTGTGAGCTTGACTTCATCCCGAGAGCACAAGTTCTCGTATGATAACCGTTACTCTGCCCAATGGGCATTCGTAGATATAGGGAATAAGGTGGTACTCGACAGAGTACGGAACACAGATATCAGAAATCAGACATGGTAGGCGGACACACCTTCAAGAGGCGAGAAGCCGCCATTGAGGATTAATTCGAGGTCGCAAAGCTGTCTCTCGGTCAGGGTAATAGCCGGAAGAGTTTCGGCTTCGGCCGCGAGCTCAGCTTGTCTAGGAAAGTCTCTGGCAATAAGGTCCTTGAGGACGCCACCATGGGGAGGGTTCGCCATTGTCTCTAAACGCAACTGAGGCAAAGGGTAGATACCTAGATAGGGAAAGGGAGTAATGAGAAGAGAAAAGAAAACTAGAAATTGTTGACTCCGGTTCTTAATAAAAAGACCAGATGACGAGAACGGATAGGTAATCAATACCTGGTATGAAATATACAACTACTTCGCAACGTGCTACGATAGAAGATAATATGGGGAGCCAAGAACCGGCATAACAGTTCGTAGGTTACAAATAGAAAGAAAAAAAAAATACCCAGAGCTAATTCCGATGCCGTCCACGCTACGTAATCGGTAGCAGACCTATGCAGTTCTGTGCAGGGTTAGAAACTTACGCAACGGCCCTATGAGATGGAGGCTAGAACATGGGTTAAAAAATAATCGAATAGCATTTAGCCTTGATGACGTGCTCAGGGACCAGCGAGAGCCGTAGCTTAGAATTGTAGCACCAGCGGTTCTCGTCCCTCACTGGACCGACGCGACCCTTTTTAAACAAATTGGGAAGTGAAGCAGACCGAAAACACGTCGGACGACGCGGCTCTCGGGACCCAGAAGCCCTGATGATGCCTTAATTTGTGTAAATGAGAGCAAATGGCCTTATCTAATGTAGATCGCGGAACCCATATCCCAAATCTTGGGGTAAATTAAAGAATAGAAAAGAAACAGCAGCCTTTTGCGGCTCTTAGCTTCCTTCAGCTGCGAAGATCTACATTCTACATAGTTACCTACCTTAGGTACACTCACAGATTTTACTCAGCAGAAAGCGGAAGCGGAGGTACTTCAATAGATACCTACCCCTCTCTCCACAACGAACAGGGACCCGTCATGTGCACTAATAAGAGAAATATCATGTATCTGAGTACTTTTTATTTCAGGAATTAGGCTCTGCCAAATTGTTATTCAGGAAGCAATATGCCATGATAGAATTACCTACACCTCAATTTTGTTCATTAACCCGGATCCTGACCATCCTCCTTGCAAGTGTTCGTCGTGTTCTAAAAGCAGATAATATGTCTTCTCTGATACAAACTTGCAAGATCAAGCAAACTGTCACGATATGTCCGTCAGATATTTGGACATAGCAGCACAAAAGAAACGTAAAGACGCAGCGACGGAAACGCGGTTGGACACCTTACGCCTTCTACTCATCCTCAAGTTTATTGGCCTTATCCTTCCTACCGTTGCCTCTCAAAAGTAGGTCGCGGCCGTATTGGCGCCAGCCAGATGCCGCGTCGCTATGTGCCGTGTCTCGCGCTGCTACCCCTATAGTTGTAGAACCGGCCGGAGGTGTATGCCAATGGTCCCTGTCTGGCGAAGGAAGGGGTGTTATCTCTATGGGGGATGACGTAGCTCCTGGTGTAGAATTCCCCGAAGCCGAACTGACAATTATAACGCTGTTATTAGAAATCTGGCCGGATATGGATGCGATCGTTGACGTCTGAAAGGTGGTTGGGTGATCGCTGCCACCAAAGAACGTCGTATTTGCTGTGGCTTTAATCAGTTCTCGTGATATTAATTATACTTGCAACTTGTTTTTACTCACAGAAGGAACTTCCAGTACATGAGGTGGCCGAAGATGGCCAAGGAGTAGGAGATCCTGTTGCACCCTCGGCACCCGATGTGAATGAGACGGCCGGTGTAGTTAAGGTTGCCATAGAACCCGGCTCGGTAAACCCGTCATCATCTGTACAAGTTGTATCAATAGTAGCAGCAGGAGTCTCGCTTTCTGTACAAGTGGTGTCTGGCTCTTGAGTTGTGGGAAGCTCTTCACTGCAGGTTTCCGAAGTGCCTGGTTCCGAAGAGGAGGTTATCGGAGGAGGAGTTCCTTGCCCGCCAGGGCCGCCCGGCGCAGTTGTTTCTGTAGCAGACGCCCCTGGTGGCAAAGAAGTTGAGATAGTCGAGTTCGGGAAAACCGGCGAGACAGAGCCGTTCCCGGTGGGTGATTGGCTGAAGGACCCTGGTGGTGCCGTCACAGACGTGGTGAGTCCCGATTCCGTCGATAAAGAAGCGGAAGCTTCACTCGAACTACCTGGCAGACTTGCAGTAGGTCCAAGCAGCGAAGTGTTATTCGATAGAGAATGCGATATAGATGCCGGTGAGGACAGCGACGTCGGATTAGACACCCCAGAGCTCGAAGAAACAGTCACTTGCGATGTCGATTGGACACTACTTCCTAGCGATTGCCCCGTGGGACCACTTACTGGAACCCCATGAGATGTCGACGCGTTTGAAAGTGGGAACGGAACAGAACTTGGGATGCTAGTAGAGAGGACCGAGGGAGTACTCCCAAACGCGCTCTCACTCCCAGTAGCAGGTTGGTTAGGGATGGTACTGGATAGTTGTGATGTGCCGGGGGGTGAACCAAAAGCGCTGTTGCTTTCGATGGAACTTGGCATTGGAAAAGACTCAGTTCCTGAATTGCTAGTCCCACCCGGCGACCCAGTCGGGTTAGGGAGCATCGTGCTATTTGTTAAGGGGAAAGGTGGCACTCCCGACGTGAGAGTGGATATTACTGTGCCTGAAATCGAGCTCTGAGTAGTTGACAATATGCTTCCAGGATTTAGTGTGTTGGAGACAGATTCCGTACCGGTTATGACGGCTGAGCTTGAGTTTAGGCTTACCGGACCACCTGATTGGCCCGACGGCCCTTTCGAAGATGCGGTCGGTCCCAGGCTTTCGGTAACATTGGAGAGGGAGAATGGCGGCGTCAACCCTGACGCTGTGGGGACCGATAGACTGGTTAAGCTTGTACTCGATTTTGTGATGAAAGGCGTGATAGTCAGTGAAATAGTGCCGTTGGAAGAACCCGCGGAACTCGCGAGAGAGCTGCTTGATAGAATTTGAGACCCCGTTGAGAAACCCAGTGGTCCCGTAGGGTTGTTGGTAACATTTGTGGAATTCGGTATAGGGAAAGGAGCTAGTGAACTTGGAATCTGAGCCGAGGCGCTGTTTGGCCCTCCCGAGGGGTGATGCCCGTTGTACTGTTAATTATAACGGTAGGGCTCCCGGAAAGTCCGGTCGAGTTCGCTGCGGAGCCCGTCGGCACGGATCCTGTAATTTGAGACACTGGGCCGGGGCCAGTAGGTGATCCGCTCACCGTAGATCCTACTGTAGGTATCGTAGTATTTGATTGTGGGAAAGGTGCTGATGGGCTGCTAGTTACCATAGATTGTCCGTTCGGACCACCGGATAGGGACCCAGTTGAGATGAGTGTCAAAGTCGACGACAGGTTAGTAGAACCAGCAGGCGAGATAAATGTACCCGAATTTGAGGTGCCCGTGGGGCCAGTAGTTGGTGACGTTGAGTTAGTTATGGGGAAGGGTACTGTTTGAGAGCCGCTTAGTGAAATATGTCCAGAGGATGATACTTGTGTAGTCTGATTGCTGCTCAGAGAGGTAGACGGCTTCTGCGCAGATATACCAGTACTTGGGAGAGAACTAAAGGCTCCAGTTGTATGTCCCGTTACGGACGTGGTTGAGTTAGGTTGTGGGAATGGTGGCGATTGAGAGGCCGTAGATCCAGAATTGCTCAACGTGCTGCTTAACTCCCCAGAAACAGTTCCTGCTGGTGTGCTCGTTCCAGTTGGGGGAATCGTTTGACCATTAGGACCGCTTGTCGAGTTAGACAAAGGAAATGGAGGCTGAGAAGACGGGATACTCGAGGGGAATATACCGGACGACAAGCTGGAGAAGGCGTTACCGCTAGGTCCCAAAGGAGACGTCGTTGAGTTCGTAGTAGGAAATGGAGGAAACGTGGAAGAAGACCCAAAACTTGCTACCTCGCTAGAGAGACTTGTCTCAACTACAGACGATCCAGTTGACCTAACTGAAGGCAACGAACTATACTGTGGAGTGCCCGAAGATGAAATAGATCCCCCGGTTGACCCACTTGCAGTGGTTGATGAGTTCGTCAGGGGAAACGGGGCTGACTTGGTTGCTGCGGAGGTAACAGTGGATAAACTACCAGGCACAGAACCACTAGAAATTGCCACGGTACCGGTCCCGAGAGTTTGGTTAGCGGAATTCGATGGGCTGACCGTTATATTTGATTGAGAAGGCGTAGTCGTGGATATCCCCTGGCCTCCAGGGACAGTTTCTTGAGATGATTCGCTCGCTGATAAAACAGTCGAGCTCCCGGTAGGCGTTAGTGGTAATGTCGAATTCGATCCAGGAGAAGACGAGATTAAGCTGGTCACCGCACTAGTTACTATAGGGTAACTTCTCCCCGAGGAGGAGACGATAGTACCTTGGATAGTGCCGGTAGTGGAGTTACTTAACGAGAACGGCACAGATGGGCCAGTCCGAACTGGAGTTGAACTGGTTTCCGAACTCAGCGGCTGGGTCTGAGATCCCAAGGAAATAGACGACAGAGGCCCGGTGATCGTACCACCCGTTCCCGTGGGTGTAGTTGATTGCCCATTTGACCCTGTAATAATACTGGTGCTGCTGTTGGATAGTGGGAATGGTGGTATTGATGGGGAAGATATCTCACTCTCGGTAAGAGTCCCAGATGGAACAACACTGCTAAGCTCCATACTAGATAACGATGATGCTAATGTCGATGATGTAGAACTAGATCTTGAGGATTGCGCGGTAGCAGAGCCCGGGTTGGATACAGAGAGCCCCGAGCTTCCGGTTGTATATCCCTGGCTGTTCGTCGCGTTTGAAACAGGAAACGGGGGAGTTGATGAACCTGAGGTTTCAGAGCCTAATGATGGAGAGAGACCTCCGGATGATAAGGTCTCCGTGCTTATAGTAACACTAGGGTTACCCTGACCTGATGGTTCAGCCCGGGATGAGGTCACGTTGGAGGGAGAGCTGATAGTCCCAACTATAGAGCTTACTTCTGTGACGCTGCTTCCCGTCACCAAAGGGCCTGAGGGTATGGTAGTTGACTGTGGGCCACTCCCAGATGCGGTAGGCCCTGTAGGATTAGCATTGAACGTTGAGTTAGACACAGGAAAAGGAGCAGAAGTCCCACTGGTCGAAGGAGATGAAATGCCCGATGAGAAGATCGAGGACGTATTTGCTGTCCCCGATGTACCCGAGGAGACAGGTTCAGATCCGGAGGGAACTACGCTTTGAGTTGACTCTGAACCGGAAGTTGACGGGCTTGTGGGTTCTAGCGACTCGATACCAGATGAGAGTCCGTTGGACGGTTGTGTTGGGACACTTGGGGCACTTCCAGTTACAGCGGCTGTGCTGGAGGTCCCATACGTGGTTCCGTTCTCAATAATGGTCATAGTAACCGAAATCCCAGAAGATATGATAATAGTTGTGACTACTTCTTCCGTACTCGTTCCGGGAATAGTAATTTGACCCCCGGCGTTTGTGCCATTGCTAATAGTAGAGGGGTTAGTCTGACCCGTGGTTGGAGGAATGCCTTGACCTCCTGGGCCTCCACCAACGTTGGTGCTACTAGTTGCGCTTAATACCGTAGTATTGGAGATACCGCTCTAAGAATGCTCGTTAGCATATGGCGTGTCTATTGTATATCCTCATGTTCACACATCTTAAATCTTCTATACCTATGAATTTTGAAGTGGTGTGAGAACATACCAAAGTAGGACTAGATATAGGAAGGAAAGATGTAGCAGAACCAGAGGAGACGGAACTGCCAGCTGAAGTTACTGGAGAGTTTGACTCTCCGGGACCGGTAGATGAACTAGTTGAACCACTAGCCTCCCCTGTAGGCAACGCCGGCGAGGTGTTTGTTATAGTGGACACACTGGATATTGATGACAATGAGGAAGCATTTGTGACGGATAGTGACCCCGTAGCAGACGTAATAGATTCTCCTCCTGGGCTGAAAGTCGAGGTGGCTAAGACTTGGTGAGCTTCTATGCCGATAAGCTAACATAAGATTGTAAATACCTAATGAAATGATCGAACCGTTGGCAAAGCTTGACACATGACTAGACCCGAGTATACTCGGTGAGCTCGTGGTGAGGCTGGGAAAGGTCGAACCCGACGAAGAAACCTTGGAGGTGAGAGGTGGAGGTGGAGGCGAACCATACCCCCCATACGTAGGAGTATGATAGTTGTATCCACCACTCGGACCATGTTGAGGGTCGTCAAATAATTCATAGTCGGCTTTCCAAGGGTTTGTTTCGGGAGAGGAGTCACGCCGAGCCACAAGGTTATCCCCTTGAAGCACTGCTCTGATACCAGGAAGACTTGCGAGTAAAATAACCACCGACGCCAAGCTAGCAGCTGGCCTTAAAGCTCTCATAACGATAGATATAACGGGTGCCTAAGCAGCCCACGATCTTCAAAATGTCTACTATGGATGTTCTGAAATATGTGTGGGGCGTAGTAGTACTTGGCGGGAAGAAAAACGAGCGTAGCCGATCCGACAATGGAGAGGCTGGGGGAATAATATAACGAAGGAATACTGGAGAATAATATAGAAGAGCTTAGTTAAAGATACGGCAGTTGAAGACGGAGTGGAAATGAATGTGTTTTCTGAGCTGGATTTTCTTTATCTAGAAAAGCGAAGGTAGACGGGAGGAAGGAAACAGCTGGGACGGATGGTGTCAGCGGATAGCCGAGCAGATAAATCCGGTTGAGAGAAGGAGGCCAATTATAGAGGGCAATGTTGAGATAAGGGGCGTAGTAGAAGGACTAGCCGACGTGTCGATGCTCGAACATGGACCATCAGTGCTTCTCCGGGGGAAGGGGAGACACCATCTGGAGAGATTAAGTCAAGACAGCCTCTAGTTCTCACCGAGAGAAACGGTAACAACTCCACTTTTAGGTATCAAGTAGACGAAGTACTGGAATATACTACCTATAACATAGCTACATCAGGTATGGAAAATCCAAGTGTTTGGCCGTCGGTCAAAAGCCTTCTATCATACGACGATGGCGAAAATCTGGGTTATCCTTGGTGGTCCTAGCATTTCAAACCCCCCTAGTAATTCTGCTCGTAATTCTGTCCTAGCTTGTGACATATTTGTAAAATCTTAGAATATGCAACACAACGTATCGCTTTATAGACTAGGAACAGGTACTTTGCAGTTTTGTCAAACACTTACGGCTTAACACGCTCAATATCCTCAGCATCTCTGGATATCCTTTAGGGCTATTGCGTGGACTAACGTGCTGGTCAAAGAGGCCGCTCAGTACAAATATGAATATATTTCTTGGAAGATAGGCGAGGAAGATAGACATCAGAACTCGTTTGAGTCGGGGATGCTACCTACCTTCTAAGACGTTTTACTTTGACAGCGCCACAGAAACTCCAAGTTCTAGACATGCCACATCGCTACAGAGTCCCTCTGGACTCCCTTCCCCTAGAAGAAATTCATCTCTTTAAGACTGGCAGTTGGAAAGTATGTGAGCATTACGGGATTAAGTAGTGAGTCTTGTGTTGCTTCTGTGGCATGTTAACCCTTGCTGAGCAGCAGTGACATCGTGTAATATTACCTTGTAGGTACAAATCCATACCAGCTCGGTAAGAAACTAATGTGACATGCCGAACGGCTAAAACTTCGTCACGGTTGTAAGAGTGGAATCTAAGCTCTAAACCAGTAGTCCTCTGAGGATCTCGCCAAGGGGCAGGTAAGCTCAGTCCATGCGGTGGCTACACGGTACTTTGGGACCAGATGAGGCTATATGCATAAATCTGCAGAAAGCCTGGGAGGTGGTAGGTGCCAGACGCACCTAGCCGTTGCATAAATTGCCCATTAAAGATCTCGCCAGTCTTCTCCCGTCCGATTCTGCACGAGTACGAGTGCAGTTTTCCATTACCTATCGCTTAACCTGTTGAAACTTAATTTTATATCTAGTACTTATACCATTTCACTATAAAGCTACCCAAGTCGTTATCTCTAATAATTATATAGGTCAGATAGACTGGTATAGACGAGAATATCCAAGCAGATCGGCTTGTGATACGTCTAGAAAGCCTCACTGCATCTGTTCCCGTGAATTTCCTTCGCTAGCGTATGGAGCAAACCTACAAGTCCACCCCCCCGGAGTAGAATCGAGCGGTTCTAGAAAATTAGACACAGTTCCCGTCGTATTGACGTGTTTCGTATTGATTAATCGAGATTGTGCAGTTTTCCCATGCACTATGTTCTGAGACAAATAGTCGGAAGTTGGGACAGCACGTGCAAAAGCCCTTCTACCTATAATACGAGACATAAATCAAGCGCCCCAGCGGACATTTAAAACTGGGAAAATGTCTGTCCACTCTAAGTAGGACCCTGTATTCAAACGTTCCAGCGTTCCAGTACTAGACGACATCCCGATACACAGAAAGGTAGGTACAGTCAGGTCAATGAGGTATGGCTACTATTTACTGACTATGGTGTTGACTTGCGTGATACGTGGACCTGAGCCACAAGTACACTACATATGTGGTTCCGAATGCCCAGTGCACATTGAATATCCTACGGAGTTCGTTTAAATGAAAAACTTAAACCTCCACGAGATTATTAACCCCTGCCTATCACTTTGCCCCTAGAATGGTGACCAGTAACACATGCTGCCTACCCCGAGACTTAGTCGTAGTCTTACCAAGACGCAGGCCGGTTATGCGTTGCGTTGCTTTGCAGGATCTTCGATGCACTTAATCTCGGAGGCTTCGGTCTGGTGCATCTTTAGTACCACATTATTCGGCCTTCTTCGCAGATTCCCGCAGTTGAGGGGCTGTGCCTTGTGTCATTCGAGTGTTTCTCTGCTCGATATCTGCTGCCCAAAGAGCAGCACCCACTATCGCCAGTTGTTAGTCGTTAATGCTTCTGCTGAGGCCGAACCGGACTTACCAGTGTTGGTGAACGCAAAGAACATAGACACTACAGGTATCATTTCGAGAAGAGTCGCGATTGTTCCGAAGCTGCAATACAACGTAAGCCACTCGTATGAATTTGATGGTAATCATTTAGCACATACGTTGCGTATGGACCGGTATGGCGTTCTAGCCAATCCCGTTGTTGAGATTCGGTCCATCCTTTTAATTGGAAATACTGCGACTAGTTAGGGTTGGCAACCACGTAGGGGATATTGGGTGAGACCAACCCGACCATGAACTGAGCTTCCTCTTGTACGACCTAGCGAATAGGTATATGAGTAGCTGCGAGATAGGCAAGACTCATCTGCTTACCTTGGAGAATGATAAATATCAGGGTACCAACGACTGGTAGCACATCTCGTGTCAGTAACAAATAATACCCAACCGGCAAGGTATTTAAACCTACCAGGGATAAAGTTAAGTGGAAGATACATGACGTATCTGACCAACGCCTTGGGGGTGAACTTCGAGAATGGGTTCTTTAGAATCTTGCCCAACCTTCCAATTGGGTCTTGGCCAGACTTTAATTGCCGGCCCTCGCTTACGATACCGACAGCATCTTTGGCGACAAGTGTACCGTCGAAAGTGTCGAGTAACGCATCTTGTAAGAGGAAATTACGGGATATGAGGTTAACGATAGTGGAGCTCTCATTGAGAATCAGAAGCACTGTTGTAAATACAGCTAAGGGCCCGTTTACAAAGACGAGGATTGCCAGCTGTGGTAGATAAGTAAAGAAGAACATAGATGCGGTAACTCCCGCAGTGAGCCCTAGAGTCGGTAATATGCGGGAGTAGAAAGGCTTCCATAATGATCTATGCGTAACAAAGTAGATGATACCCCTATTAAACTATTAACTCCTGGTAGCGAGTCTACCTTGCAAGAGAGGTTCTATACTTAAAAGGGTAGAGGTAAGATCCGCTCCTCGCAGCTTCAGATAGGAGGACCCTTGCCTTCTCATAGTCTTCTTTCCTAAGACAAGTCAATAGATGCGAACCGTTCATAGATAGGTTTCAGTACATACGCCACCTCTTGGGCTCTGGCTTGAACATTGCTGGCAAAGCCACTAGACATTGCGGAAGGCCAAATTAAGATACTGAGATTAGTTAGATATTTCAGTAGTATAAAATGCGATTGGATTCACGCTTTTCGATAGCAGCTAACGAGTTAAAGAATGAAAAAACGAAAAGAACACGAAGTTATAAGTCGAGTTCGTCTAAACAATGAATGACACGTGCAGTTGTCAAATTGAAGAGGTGTTGTCGTCATAACGCAAGGTATGCTGGGGCACCCCTGTCCATGGAGGCCAGCTATTGTAGGCGTCAAGACTCCACTTGCCCCTTTAGACAGGCGCTTTGACCACCATAACGAATCCACATGTGAGATGAGACGTATACGCGTCGAAGACCGATATAAGCGACAGCGAGTCAAACTTGTATTAACCATAGCCACGTATGGTGGTTACACCGAGTAAAACAATCCTCATCTAAGCCAACAGGCTGGGGAATGATGTGGTCTCTTAAAACCTAATAATCTACAAGCCGCGGACCAACCCGTAAATGCTAGCATGTAATGCATGCTTGCTCACCCCTTGCGAAACTAGAGCGCAATCAACAGAAGGATTCCGGAGATATGAAATGGTCTTGTGCGCCTACCAGCGCGGCAATCCGAGCCCCTTGTTCCCTTGATGCTTTCCCAAACCGTACCCTAAACCAGTATATTAAAATCATGTCGCTGTAAGTGACCGAACGCCGATGGTATCAAGTAGAAACAGACCGTACAAGTGGAAATGTCTATTCCCCGCCTTGATTTTCTGTTTCTTCTGGTGTTCTCCTGGTCCAGGAGAGAAGCACGTTTCGTATATTATTCCTCAGTATACCGAACCAACCCTCTTGATACGTATGGCGTAATGGTGGCGTCCCTTGCTCTACGTCAGGATTATCTACTTGCTCGATAGGGTTATCAGGAGACGAGGAACTCGTTGCTTGCTCAGCTAGGTCTTCATCGCTGTCATCCTGATATGGTTCGTATCGAGGACTAGATGGCATCCCGCGAGCCAGAGACCGGACGACATCACCCTTGCAAATAGGACAAGTTCGCCGTCGTGTTATCAGCCACGGAGTGCTATCCTCTGTTAGTCGGGGTTCGGAAGCTGGTCAGGGGTAAACTTACATGCAGTCCACGTGGAACTCGTGTCCGCAAGGTAGACTCATGACTTGGCTGACGCCGTCCACATATTCCTCTAGGCATACGACGCACTCAACTTGCCGGCCCATGTACTTCTTCCACTGGCTTGCGTGTTGCGCATTTCGTTTCTCGTGCTCTGGGTGCGAGGGTGGCTTCGGGGTTGGCAAAGAAGACTCAACTTGTAGAAGGTCACCAGCCGACGGCACACCGGTAGTAGTCCGCGATCGTGGTCTAGACCTCGGCGGACTATGCTGACTCTGGAGTAATGGTGTCGTCGGCGATGAACTAGTAGGCGACGGGACCCTAGAAGTGCGACTCGATGTGGACGCTACTGTGTGATACGTACGTACCGGAAGCCGCTCAACTACTGACTTTGGCGCCCTCCATCTTCTTCGCCTAATGCGCGCTCGTAGAATAAGTAGGGCATAAACTACGGTGAGCGTGATAAGCGGACTGATGACTAAAACCAGGAGCGTGTCGAAGAAGGGACTGGCGCCACTCGAGGGAGTAATGATAACCCAGAGACCTTCTCGTTCATCAGGGAGAGAATCCCCGGGATTAGGAGCGGGCTTCCCATCATTCGCCGTATTAGCCGGCTTAGGTTGGACCTCGGCTTTGGCGGAGTCTGCTCTACCATCATCCCCGAATATCTTAGAAATAAGACCACCCTTGGATGGAGCCGATGCTTGTTGATTAGTCGACCCGATAGCATCGGACCCTTTACGGGCATACGACTTGCTGCATACTGTCCGCTGTTAGGCGTAACCCTGCCATTGGCTTGTACGTTGGCATGGTTCTTCTTATTGCCCAGGGCTTGATCAGAACTCAAATCTGACTTCGGTACTTTGTTGCCTGGCTCCAACGAATCTTGCGATTCATCGTCCGAGTTCGAAGACCCAACTAGGTCTGGATCGCGCCAGTCTTCTACCCCTATTTGAAAATTATCGTTGGGGAGTTGCTTCGATTTTAGTTTTGAAGCACCATCCAATCTAGCCTTTGATGCGCGCTCAAGACTACTTTTTATGATCTTGTCCTTTTCATCTGAAAAGTCCTCAACCAAGACCCAGTCGAGTTGACCACTGCTAGGCGGACGGCTACCGCTTGATGCCATGTTAGGATTAGAATTTGAGCCCCAGCGAAAAACCCTCCCGAGCCAGCTGGATCCCGAGCTTGACAGCCCGCCGACTGGTGACGAGGGCTTCTTGTTTAACGGCGTCTTTGGGCCTTCAGATTTCGGGTTAATTTTGGGGGATTGTGCTGGCACGGCCGCTTGTCTTGCCCTCCTGTTCTTTCGTGCTTTTTCAGACTGCTGCACTTTCAAGGAAGGCTTTCCGTTCTCGTCGATTATATCCTCGATGAAGCTCCCGGGCTGCATCATAAGTGACAGCAGATAAGCGGTCGTACGAGATGTAAAGATGGAAGGGATAGTAACGTTAGACGTGTCACCGTGGGCGTACATCTGTATCAATGGTCCACCTCTCTGATTGTCTCCAACAATCAAAGCAATAGCACCTCGTCGCTGGGCCCACTTCACTTTCTCGAGAAAACCACAACCCCCTCGACTTAACAGAACTATCTTGCCAGCAATCTCAGCTCCCTCTTGTATGGATTGGATATCTGCATGCCCCGAGCCCGAGGAACCGAGCGCATCGCTCTGCGATATAACCGACTTGTCAAGTTTTTGGTGCAGGTAGTCATCGGTTCCGTCGTCTACAGGCTTGGCCCTGGATTTGGACTCGGACTTGGACGCCGCGGTTCGGTCGACCAAAGGGCCCTTGGAATTGTCTCGTTTCAGATTCTTGGCCTTATCGGCAGCGATGGCGGGCTTGAACTTATGTTGAATCTCCTTTACGGATGGTTTCAAGACGGCATTCGAGGTTCCGTCGTCCCAGCCGGGCACATCGCTGCAGCCCAATTCACCTTCGCCTTCCCCATCTTGCGTAGACTCCTCGGTAAAGCCACTACCAATCCACAGCTGTCCGTTCAAGCCATTCGTCGGTAATGGGGGTCCAAAAGCGGCAGGTCTTGCTGCGAATGAGGTGCTGTTGTCATCGGCTATAGTGATAATAGCGTTCGGAGGAAAAAGAGTAAAAGGCGTCGTAAAAGAGAAAAGGGATCTGAAGCCACCGAAGCCGGACTTCTGCGCCGTTTGGGGAGAAGATATGACGGGAGCGGGGCGGCCAGCGGATGTGACGGCGCGACATACGAGGAAGAGACAAGCGGCAAAGAAGAGGACGAGGATGACGATTCTTGGTGGTCGCATGTTTACGGTGAAATAGAAGACCGCAGAAAAGGGTTCATTAACGTAGCTGGTAATTCAGCTGTCCGAAATTGTAGAGGACCATTCATATAGTAAGCGTACTAATAGAAGCTAGCACGGGGCGGAGAATATGGAGCGTATTCAAGATAAAATCGAGTCGGAACGAAACGAAGTGGGGGACAATAGAATATCGAGACCGCGGAAAAGGAAACACTAGATAGAGAGATAGAACAGGGTCAAGAGGGAAGATGTTTAAATCCAAGAGACCTCAAAAGGTCCTTTAAACTAGGATGAAGAAGAAGATTAAAATCAGAGTGGGCTGTAACGATGATGATGATAGTAATAATAGGAAGGATTAGGATGCGCAACTGCGGAGTCGACGGCGTTGTTGTACCTACATACACAATTAAGGTACATCCATACAAATGGTGGGACGTAATTACCCAACTAGAAATGGGGAAAGTTAGTGGTGAGGTCAGGGTGGCAGGGTGGGTAGGTTCTAGCAGGCTCGGGGACCTGGAGTGGGCTTGAGTGGGTGCATTCTAGCATGGGGCCATCCGAGCATACGCTAGCGGGGCTTAGGGTTGGCTGATTGCTACATTAAGTTAGGTAAGGTAGTTTAGAGAATCAGAGCGTGCTTGCGTCACGGTCTTAACGGTCACGGTCCCAGCGGGCGGCAATCTAGACTCAACTTCCCACAACTGAGATTGATGACCCTATATCTACGAAGGTTATATCTTACAAATGTAACCATAGCGTCTTTTAGACTTTGACAACTTTGGGAGCTCAAACATTTGTATATTTCTAACACAACGAGTTTTTTTTAGCGTATGAAGTTAATATTCCGAATCGCTGGGGTCAACTTTGGATCCCTCCCCCTTTGTTTTTCTATTCTTATTCTTTTCCCCGTACATACATAGATAATTGATGAAGGAAAAGCAAAGGAATATTGGTATTGTTATAGGCTTCTGTATCTCTTGGCTCACTTGTCCCCTTACACACCCAATCAATCAATACAGTATATTTGTAGTATTTGTCTTATTACACTCCTTGCGAACATCTATCACATCCGTCTCGCACGTGGAAGACAATATGGCAACCTAGGACGTCGCGCCCACAGCACCCCGCCTAGGCGCTTAATTATTTAAGACACACCCGTCTTTAAACGCAGAGAGAGACATTCTCTCTAAAAATCATAGGGAAGATTCGCATCTCATATACGACCTGGCTGACAAAGGCGGTGAGCTCTGCTCTTTACGATACTATCCTACCGTTCTGTTCGCCCGTTGGCTAGCTATGAGCACCGCTATCAAGCAAGTTAAACTGATTCACAAGCATATCTTGGACGGTTTGTTTACAGTTGCCGGTATTCCAAAGGAAAGATACGCAGGGTTACTTCTGCGGTAGACCAATTCGATAAAGCACTCTAGGACGAGGTTGGGATCCGAGTCGGCGAACATGTCAGGCGTAGCGGTAGCATGCGTAAACAATTGTCATTCTCAAAGCCAACCTAGGTTAGAACTTTGCACAGATGCAAATGTGCAAGCAGGACTTGATAGGGGTCTCCTAATCTCCTATTTGGAGGGTATGGATGTTGGCTCGAAGCTTTGCTCGCTACTCTGGGCTGATATACGAGGCTATCCACACGGGCACAACCTGCCCGATCAGCCTGCCACGGGTCGATCTAATCAGGTTGACAGCATTGCAGCGGGCGGAGGTTATAATCTGCTCGCCGGTATTTGTAGCAAGCAATATATCCCGTGTTTTGGAGGTGACGGATACGATGGACTTCTCGAGCGCATGGCGGTGACCTACCGGCCCTGGAACTCCGGCATCCAAGCAGATTTCTTCACTAATGCGAAACCGAAATTGCCTTCATAGTTCAAAGCCCCCGCAGTTGCACCACCTCTAGATAACTTAATGGCTTTACATTACCTTCGGCTAACGAGACACGAGTAGGCTAGTATAGCTGGTTGGGAAAATATACCGGTCAACCTTTTACGATATTTATACAAACGTAGCCTACTTAGTCAAAGGCTAATACATATAACCCCACCACCCCAAAAAGGGGTCGAGATGATTCAAACGTTGAGCATCTTTTGCAAACAACCGAACAGACACACCGAACCTTAGCTAAAAGCAGCAGCTCCCCTAATTCGGTGCATGCACGCTTAATCTAATAGTCAATGTACATGTACTACATAGTATGTAACATACATGCACCAACCTGCGTTTTACATGCGGGTTCTTCACATGGAACTTAGATAGCACCTCGAGGACTGTATCACCCCCCTTTGAAACGGCCGAGAAGGTGGGTAAGCTATATCGAACGTTTTGCGAGAAATGACCTCATTGATCACACGAGCAAAGCATGCAGTAGCAACTTTATATTCTTCCTTGGGTCTCTTCAATGCGTGATGAACCCATTTTAATAACCGAGCCGGGATCAACATATGGCTGATGCGCCTCACAATCTCAGGATCGCAAACCCAGTTAGCTCACGGATATCTTTGGATATATTACAGCGTGTATAACACCTCGCGTCCGAACTCATAGATGCTTCTCATCTCATCGCGAGACGCATCTCTCCGAAAATGAACTACTTTTCAAGGAATGTATACGTATGAGCTAGAGCGGGATCTGATCCGCTTACAAGTCAGGAATACTACCACTTTCGGCAATTCTGCTTTTATAGCAAGTGGCTAGTTAGGTAGTCTTTAGACACTTACCCTAGAATCAAAGCTACCACTGCGCGCTTGAGCCTACTTTATCTAACTTTTGGTTCACACGGTTACTTTGCCAGGTCGTGACATCAATAAAATTGCGATGAGTAACGTAGACATTCGTCAAATAAGAACGTCCTAACTCGTTACATTCCCAAGTCAAACATCCTACTGAAAAAAAAAATAACCCTATGGTACCAACGTGGGAAGTACCATCAACGCCATGCCATGCCATGCCATGCTTTGTCATGCTTCGCTACGCCGTGCTATGCTACAATATACCATGCAGAACCATGCCTAGGTATGCAACTATGCAGCTATGTACTGATATCTCTCGTATGCCAGCAAAGAAAAGGATGAATAAAACCTGACTTGATACGCTTTTCACAATGCATTCGAACCACTCCCAGGTGAGTCGGTGCTGCCTGCTATTCGGTGTCTGCTGCCAGCGCTATCGTGCCGTCCTTACTGATCACCTTGCCGCGGTCCCACTCCCTTAAACCACCGGCTTTGGTCCATTGCACGTCGCTCTCGTCCTTATTGTCACCCTTTTCCCACTTCTTGATCTGCTCTTCAGTAAAGCCTGCAGACCGCAATCTATCCGCTCCTTGCTGTTTCCATTTTTGTCTATCGCGAAACGCTTCTACCGCATTGTCCCAGTCGTCTCCGTCTTCCTGTTCGGGCGTGACGTCTTTAGCTGGATCGTAATCGAGGGCGAAACGGTCGTCAATTCCGGACGTGGCGGCGTTAGCTCCGCGTCCTCGCCGATGAACAGCCGACTTATTAGCTGGTGCAGGGCCAATAACATCGTCTAGAGGGTCCGAATCAGACGAGTCTTGGGAAGATTGACGCCGCGCGCGCCTTGCGGTCCTTGGTTGGTGGTGGCTTTCGTGCCGCGGCGATCGGTCCTCATACCCGCGCCGGTGAGAATTAGACGAAGATGGACCATCGTCTCGTCTCCTTTCATCCCCGCGATGGGTACGATGGGAACTTCTATCACGTTCTCTTGGCAGGCCATCCCGGCTCTTTTCCCTTCCCACTTTCCTATCGCCTTCAGCATAAGTCGCTACTGGATCCGAAGTATAGCTGGTAGACGTCTCAGCCTTTTCAGTCCTACGCCTCTTAGACGACCCTCCTAGAATAGCAGCGATGTCACCTAGCATTCGCTTCCGCGTGTCGCTAGGACCGGGTTTGGTCTTGCGTAGTCTCCGCTCTTCTTCCTTTCGCTTCTTATCTTCCGCATCTTCCAGGTCGCGAAGTTTCGCCTTAGACTCGGCGCTTTCTTTAGCAAGAAGGGCTCGATTATGGCTATTCGTGTCACGAATGATGTTGTTGAGGAATCGGGTATTGGGCTTAGGTTGATTTGCAGGACGCCTGGAAGGGGCAACCGTTAGCAATTTGAGGTCAAGGATAGAGAAGACGAAGGGGCAGAGACTGGTGACACGACAGTGAGTTCATGCATGGGCTAGGCGCTTACTTGTTAGATTTGAATGCATCTAGACCCATCGCAGAGTATTTAAGAGAGCAGTCCTGAGCTTCCTTGACCAGAAGCTCGGCAACTTGGTCGTCCGTTAGCAGGTCGTCGGGAGGCATTTTCAATTGTTTAGAGAAATATACGAGGAAGCAGTAACAGGACCAAGTTGAACATTAGAAAGGTTCATGGGATCCGTCGGAATCAACGCAAGAGACGCTAGTCAGCGGGGTGAATGTTCATAGTTAAATGGATAGCATACGAAGTACAGGCAGACAAGTGGGTCCAGCTCTCCGTCAATTAAGGAACTTGCCAGCGCGCCAGATTTCCAGAAAAAGAATTAAGCGCCATGCATGACCTGCAGGTCTAACACGTTTAGCCATCTTCTCTTATCGATTAGTTACAGGGTCTTGCAACATCGTATGCCAAGCATCTCTCCACATTTCCCTTCTCGGACAAAAGTAAATAGACGAGACGACGTCTTATGTGTCGAAGTCAATTTGAATTACCACAAACCGAAGGAACAAAGGATTTAAAAGAAACCAAATAAGTGATCATACAGGAGGAACCTATACTTTCACTCCTGTTTAACTACAGTTTCCGAGCTGGTCTACCGAAAGGGACACGCGATAAATCCATTCACCACTATGGCGTCTCCTGCCGAGGATGTCTTGGCTAAACTGCGGACACTCAGTGCCGAACAGGACATCACCATCTTGAAGCTCAGCGAACCTATATCGGCTGCGGTTACGCAGCTACAGGATGCCCATCAGCGGACATCTGACGTCTCTAACTCGTCTCTTGACGCAACCACACCATCTTCTCTCGAGGCAGATCTAACACACTACCGGGAACTATTCGCCAAGTTGCGGTTTAGCTATGTAGAGCAAGTCTCCAAAGAGAAGTTTATACGCGCCATCGTGGGCGACCCGCCTCTGATCGTTAGCCCCCAAGAAAATCTAGATCTCGAAAAGGAGAACCTAGAGGCAAAGGCAACCCTGAAAGCCTTGAAGACCGAGGTCGCAGCCATGGTCACAGAACTAGAGGAGAAAGCAAGGGACCTGAGCCAAAAGTATGAGAAAATCAAGGTCGAGACGGTCAAGCTAGAAGAGCTTCCGCGCAAGATTGAAGACCTCGAGAACGCGGTCGCGGAGTTAAAGAAAGCACAGAAAACAGGATCCAATCCCAATCCCGAGCTGAACTTACCTCTGGCCAAAACTTTAGACCTGGTCGAATCAAAAAAGCGACGAAAGGCCGAACTAGATAGGCAACTGGAACAATTGCAGAGCCAGGTACCGAGGAAAAAGAAGGAATTGGATCGATTGCAGGCTGAGCTACAGCCCCTCGAGACAAAGAGACAGAATAGCAGGTCCGCCGCAAAAGAAGCAAGGAGGCGGAAAGAGGCAGCTCTCGGTGGCGTCCAAGATGATCTAGAGGAGCGTGGACGCTGGTTTAGGTCTGCAGAAACAGGTTTGAAGCAAGTACTGGAGTTAGAGAGCTAGAGTATCGTCATGATTCTTCTCGTTGGCGTCCAGCATTTTAAGGTGACAAATTCTAGCATGGGGTGACGTATATTAGATGGCTTTATAATCTTGAGATCGCGGGCGATCTTAACAGTTTATAAAACAAAATTTGTCGTAACGTACCTGCTGCCAAATTACGATATTAAATATACTAAAACGAAACCCCAGATGATAGGTCTACTGGCGATGAAGGTGTCGAACATGGATACCGTCACGCGCGTTCGGAAGCGGTTTGCTCGAAGCTGGATTGCAGGCAGTATTCACGTATCTATGGGTTTATCCGTAGACTGTTGATAGAACGTCCTAATATGCGGCAGCAAGCTGGAATCATAGCTGTAGCTCCAGCAGGGCCACGCTACCTGTCGTTATCAATATTTGATCCGATAGATACAGCACACAACTCAGGGAATGCAAGGTTCTGTTCGGATCAAATCTATTATTGTTCCCCTCGAAGTTATGCTACTCTAGTCTACGGGACGAGAGTACCATAGGAAATAGGGATGGAATCCTTTATCCGCTCCCGAGAACACCACAAGCCGTCCCTAGACGGAAAGAAATAGGAGCGCATCCCAAATACGCACCATGATTGACCTGGATAATCTAGAGTAGATCCTGCGAGATGGATATGGACAGCATTCGCGGGTTACGTAAGTGGATGGTACCTACCGGATGTGTCTGGAGGGGATTACATAATCGTGTCGTCTCAGCATGGATATTCAACCTTAGTTCAACGTCGTTCCACCTCGCCTCCGATTACTTCAACAACGATAACTTCATTAATAATATAAATACATCTAATATGACGGAGTATATGACGACACAGCAGATCCGTGAGGCGCTAGACGCCCGCGGAGCCATCGTAGACGAATTTTGTCAGAAGCAGGATGGCGCGAGCGCGGCGGGATTATCTCTTAACTGGAGAAGGTGTGAAAAGGAGATGAACGAGACTCTTCGGGCTGAGCGTCGCCTAAATCAAGACTTAAAGAAACGTCGCAAAAGCCTCTAGAATTACACGACGGCGGCGGAGGAGTTTATTGTTAATAGACGGCCTCAACGTTGCCTAACCCGGGACGATCCAGGTCTCTGGCGACAGCAACGAAGACCTGTACCTAAAACCAAGAAGCACGTCTGGATCAACCGACCTTGGTTTATGGAGAACATCTAGGAGTCCCTAGCATTTAGAATCAATAGGGATCTCTACCGCGATGCCATTGACACCATCGAAGAGAAATTTATGGACGAGGCAAGGATGAGGGTGTATTTTAGGGAGACCGAGGATCTAGAAGGGACCGTCGAATACCTGAAGATCCAACTGAGCAATGTTCTCAGCAAACGAAAGGCAGAGCAGGAGGCGGCGAGAGAGGAAATTGATGGGCTCGGCCGATTTATGGAATTGTCCAGGGGCATGTTTCCCGACTTATCTGACGACGAGGATGATGATGACGATGATGATGATGATGATGATGATGAAATAGGAAACAACGACGGTAATGATCAAACTAACGTTGCTGACCCAGAAGAGGACCCTAATGATACACTCGATACGTACGACTCCCCCTTTTCGGCTGGAGCGAAGGTCATATTATGGTGGTGTTGAATGACTTAAGACATAGGTATGCTTTAGATTGAAAACGTCGCTCTGCTTACTTTAGCCTATAATTTCGCCTACTGGCTTTGTCGTTTCCTCGCAAAGTAGAGTAGATAGCTTCATACGACGTGGTGAAGAGTAGGTAGATACTAATATAATCTTAACTCCACCTATCTCTATGATGGAACGGTCCCTACTGTTATAAAAGTGTGCTATGGGCCCTTCGTCTCTGCGTAGATGTCGCGTGATTAAGACGACATTGCCTCTCGAGATAAACCAAGTTGACTAGCTCTTTGACATATCCCTGTGGCTTCTTCATTCCCCTCGAAGCAGTACGAGTAGGCTCTGAACCCTCCCTATTGATTATCCCGGCTATCCACCACTGGTCAATCCATTCATCTTCAGTGGGCCAAGCAGTTATTGCGTCAAAAATCGGGTTTGTTTCTAATCTCTATTCTCGTACTCGTAACTCCGCTACTACGGCGCGTGCCGTCTTTCAGGTGCCAGCAATACCGAGCGGAAGCGCGGCCGCTAGAAGTTAACTACCATTCATTCTAGACTGCTTGACGATCTAGAAACATGGATACTAGAGCACTGCCACATATCTACCTAGGTAGAACTTAACCATCGCTCATATACGTCTTCAACAGCCGTAGGAGTGGCCAATAGGCTATGACGTCTCAACTCTAGTAAAGTCCCGAGCGCTTTATCTACGAGTTCATTTAGGAGACTGCAGACATAACAAAAGTATAATG
Organism: Entonaema liquescens; assembly: GCA_902805475.1. Taxonomy (NCBI): domain Eukaryota; kingdom Fungi; phylum Ascomycota; class Sordariomycetes; order Xylariales; family Xylariaceae; genus Entonaema; species Entonaema liquescens. Next base: position 2,474,174 of record CADCSX010000008.1, read on the forward strand.
AGCCAAATGAGAACTAACCCGGACCGTAAGTATCAAGCCACGGCAAAAAGGAAGAAGAGTAAGGAGCAAGAACGAAGCATTTGTAAAATAAGCGGGTTAGGTTTCGAGCAGGCAAAGTAGATATATATGATTGGCATGGACAGGACGCACCTGCCGGTAACTTGCAGTTAACTTCCTTCCCGTCCACCTGCTCTGGTTTCTTCCCTGACCATTTTTCGTTTCCCACCACACATCTTACAACTACCAAAACCACTTCAAACCTCCCAACCTTTGTCTACAACGTGAATAAAGCCTCTAACAACGTCTATCACGTATCAATACGACATCGTATCTAACACAAGTAAGTTCGTATCCCGTTTTAAACGCGGAGAAGCGAAGTTAGCACGCGGAAAGACGCTACAAGCTATCGTGAACCATGCTAACGTTCTTTCCATCTTTACTCTAGCAGCCCAAGTGATCCAGCACCTTCCCTCTATTACCTGCGGCTCCTAGCCTCCTCATACATATTACCTCTCTCATCTTACATCTATCTAATACCCTACGTCTATCTAACCCCATTACACTCCTCAAACGCCATCTATACTCTATACCAATATCCATAGCGTCGCCCAAGTACGAAAGTGACTTATATCACCGTTGCACCATAACTAACGTCGCCCCCGCCACTTCTACACCTTATTGGCACCGAGATGTCTAGCAGCGCCCAGAACCAAGCGGGCGAGAACGACCTCTCCCGCCACCCTTTCACCTACGACAAAGAGATGGTAAAGGAATGGAAGCAGGTGAAGCTCGTAATCGATATGTATAACGCCATCGACGCGGCTTGGGGCAGTTTTCGCCCCTGCAACTTTCAGACAAGCCACCCCCGAATCCATACTGATGGTGACCTCGAGCTCGTAAAGAACGTAAAGTCCGCGGTGGAGTACTGGAAGAGGATCGTTGTCGAGTGCCCTGTGGCTCCTTGGAAGAACTTCCAAGATGTGGCTAGCGCCCTAGGCCAAATCACGCCTGGAAAGGCCGTTACGGAAACGAGTTTGTACAAGAACATTCGTGACGATCTCGAGGACATCATCAAGAACTGCGAGGGCAAGGAGCCGCAAGACGTCCCATTGGCGTTGGTAAGCCAATGGCCATCAGCCGAGAAGTTGGAGGCGTTAAGAATTTACGGAGATGCGAAGATGGGATTCGGGTATCTTCCCGGAAAGATCTTCGGTCGGTTGGCGCAAGCCAAATTAACCCATCTTCTTCACCAGCCCGGCACCCCCGAAGCCACCCCCGATGACTTCTGGGTCGGCGTAATACAGGGCCGCAGTAACTCGGACGACGACAGCGAAGACGGTCCGGAAAACGAAAACCCTCTCGGCGAATTGCTTAACCGAGACGTTCAAGAGTTAGCCAAAAATAGCGAATCGGCAACGGAAAACATGCTGGGGGTTGGAGTCTACGCCGTCGATCAGAAGTATCGCGAGGTAATGCTCCACATGCAGAGCAACTTCAACTCCAAGGTCAATGAAATCATGACCGAAGTCATGGCAACCAAAGACGAAGTCGCAGCTGCCAAAAACGAGGTTTCCGAGGCGGTAAAGAAGGTGAACACGATGGCGGACGAACTCGCCACGACCAAGAAAGAGCTTGAAACCCTAAAGGGCCATCCTCAGAACGTCGCCGGTGGCTCCAACTTGACTATGGACGAAGTTCGCGTCCAAGTAATGATAGCCTTCGATTCCTATACAAAGTCCCAGCAGCTGGGCAGCAGTGTGGAGATGCACATCGACAACTATCTCGCCTCCGAGAAAGGTAAGAAACTCCTTTCCAACACCGCTACCAGCGATGAAGTCGTCAAAGCCCTCAAAGGCCCCGTCTTAGCGGCTGTCAAACCAGAGGTGCTGTCATACGTCAAGAGTAAGATGAGTCACTCGTCGTCACACAAGACCCAGGCTACACCAGCACCAAAGCAGCCCCAGGCGCAAGTTCAGCCGCAGCCGCCCCCCGGAGCGCCCCAGACGCCGAGTGCTAACTCGTGGCACAACATGTTCCCGCCTCTTCAGGGCCAGAGCAGCCCAGATTCATCCCACACGTCACTATTTGGACCCCGCGGACGAAAGCGAGGAGACGGGGGAAACTCTCAGGGTCAATCGGATGCGGAGAAGCGCCGCAAGTCGTGAGTAGATAAAGCACATAGCTACCAATCTTTCTAATGACGTTGCTCTAGGTCAGGCGAAGGCTGGCACGAAGAGAACGAAGTCGTCGTCGTCGAAGATGAAGATACTTACGTAGCTTAGCTTAGCTTAGTCGGGCGAGTTTGAAGTGAGAACTCCAAGGGAGCAGACGAGATAGGAGACGCCGTCACATATAGCAGGCGAATAAATCAAATCCTTACAATTTATAAGTGACATATAGCACTGGATATCTTCTTAAGCTAACTATCTAGGTACCCATAATGGTCTAGGACAGCTCACAACATTTCTTGTCCCATGCGACACACGAAATAGTCAGGGCCACTCTTCCCTAACCCTCTTCGGACCTGGAGACAATTATCGTGCTTCTTGCAGGCTCTCGTGGGGCTAATCTCCGCTTCTAGGTCTTTATATCCGGACTGCGCTACGACATTGAAGCAGTACCATCTTCCAGGATCCGCGCAGTACAAGAAATCGACGAGGTTAGCCTTGCGTCTCTCAGTCGTCAGACCCGAAGCTATCTCGGCGGCCGCCTCAACGCGAGGAAGCGGAGAGCCAGGTTCGATAGCAGGGCGGTATCCCAGCAAGTTGTTGGCGACTTCGTAAACGTCTTCGGCCCATGCTAGCCTATCTCTTTGTTCTTCGGTCTCTGTTTCCTCAACCGTCTCGCTAACACGTCGCCTCTTTCGCGACAGCCTCACCCAATCCGATATTTCCTTCTTATCTTTCTTGAGAGTCTCAATCTCGTCAGCCATCTTCTGGTTGGAGGATAACCACTTCCTCAACCCCTCGTCTGCGTCTCGCTTGCTGGTTTCTAACTCTTGCGACGTCTCTTTGAGCTTTTCGCGCATATCATTAAGCTGGCGAGACACCTCACCAATAGCTTCGTTCTTCTTCTCGAGGTCTTTGAGGGCGGATTCTAACCTGCTTCTCAGGTTCTGATTTTCTTCAGCTAACGATGTATTCTCGCTAGTAGACTCAGCAATTTGTTTAGTCCCCTGGACCAGTTGAGTTTCTAGGGCTGGAATCTCCGAGCGGACGTCTTCTAATTCTCGTGCCAGTCTAGCCTTTTCGTTAGCCGCGTGCCTAGCTTGTTGGAGGAGCTTCTGCTCTTCCAGAACCCTACCCTTACTCGCCAAGTACTCCAACTTCTCAGCTCTAGCTTGGTTTTTGAGATCCGTTAATTGTTGTATTGCTGTATATACCTCTCTCTCGCGAGACTCCACCTCTACAAGTCTAGTCTTTAAGTTATTTTCGGTCTCTCGCATACACGTCTCTCGCTCGGCGAGCTTAGCCGAATGTTCTTGTATATCTGTCTTCAGAGACGCAGCCAAGTTGACGACTTGTTGTAGATACTGGACGTGGTTTTCGGCACGTTTACGTATCTGGTGCTCGTCTTCGCCGATGAATACCCACTGTATCCGGGTAAGCAAAGCATCCGCCTGCTCATCTATCTGGACAAATATATCGGACATTGTGAAGAGATCAGAGAAGGAGTTATATTCTACTGGCAATTTAAACCTATGAACCCTTGTACGAAGATGAAAGTAACTATGAATATAAAGACGACAATGAATATGACGACGAAGATGACGATGAAGGTGACGATGAAGACACAGACGAAAACGAAATTGGCTTGATCGGGTTACGTCTACGGTATACATGCAGGTCCGAGGCTCCTGCCATTACTATTCCAAAGTATGAAACCAAAATCCTTCAGGGGGGGGGGGAGTCATTTCCGCCGTAGCTTCCTCACTTGAGTCGACGAGGGAAAGTACGAGACGTCATATGCCAGCATGACATAAGCGATACATGTATTCATCCAGGGACGACATCTCATATGTATGGCGTGGTTGTATGTATTCGTAAGGCAGCCAGACTACATTAGGGTATAAGATTGCGGCATGGAACTTTGCTGGGTTCATACGTCTCGCCTAACGGAGTGACCTATAGCCGTTATTTTACTTTAGATGTAGACGTGAGGAGGTTCCAGGTAGGTTGAGAGCCACCCAGAAGTGTATATGAGGACGTCGAAAATACGAAGAGTACGTTAGATACCTACCTAAACTGTGAGATGTTAACGGAATGTCTTGGTCCCCGGAGAGTTGATTTCTTGTGCTCTGTAGAGTACCGCATGTAAACAGTCATACCTGACTATCTAGTTCGGATAGTATACGTCGTGCCGATAGGATTGGCGTTAGGAAACGAGGGTAAAATACGATACGTTGTAGATTTAGTATTTAATTCCCTGACCACCGCAAGAGGTAAACTAATAGAAGACAACTAGTGGCCTACACACTTATTCTTAGAGTCCCCGAAACCAATGTCTTAAGCATATGTAGCGCCTTAGACCAAGCTACATATAGTTGTTATTCTAATTACATGTCCCTAGAATTAAATCGTACATGTCGTTTACTTGGACCTAAGCATAAAACTTTGTTCTCGCAAGAGTGACGAAAGACGCGTCGCGTACCGCGTTGCTGCAAACACGTTCCGCGTCAAATAAGAACCGCACCTAATCTAATCGCCAATTGAATGCACCATAAGAACCACCGCACATATTATATTTTGACTGCGCCACTGAATTCACCCACCGCTATCTGTCATCCAACATGAGTTCACGACACACGCCATTGACATCTCGCGCCGTTCTAGGGTCCCGGGAAAACGAGCAACAGGCTCATTATTCTCAGGGACATGATGTGGAGATGGACGATACGGAGAACAACGATGTAGATAGAGACGAAGTGATGGAAGATGTTGACACTGACGAAGCGAGTGAAACCAAAGAGGCTAGGGATGACATACCTGATCCGTTTATTACCGATGAAGACGAGGGCGAAGACGAAGAGGAGAATGAGGGTGAAGACGAGGATATGGAAGAAGAAGAAGAAGAAGACGACGACTTTAGTGATAATTCGCCTCCCTATTCGGATAGCGAGAATCAGGACTTTGGTAAAAGGCGCAAGGGAAAAGGGAAGGCAAAGGACGATGATAATCTTCAAGAGATGGCCAGAGTCTACCAGCTCCTCCCCTCTGAACTCGGTACCGTGGCGAGAGACGGGCCGCAAAAGATCAAGAGGATGGCCGACAACACGAAAAATTGGATATCCAGGCATAGACCTGTGACCGCCTCAGTTCAAGCCATCCTGGATTCGATCCCAACCGCCGAAGAATACATGGGCGAAGGGAGCGTGTGGACGCAAGCTCTAGAAGACCGGCTTCAGCAAGATCTCGCTGGCGACCCTTACCTGGCCTACCTGGCGACCAGCACCCTCCCATCGTCGAACGAACGGTTCCTCCCTATGTGGAAGAAGATATGCCGCCTAAGAAAGGAGGCCCCCTCACAAATCATCTCTCCCCTCAGATATCTCGAATACGGCGCCACCCCCCGCTTACAGCTCCGCGACGGCACGACGAAACCGGATCCGGTCTGGTCTTCGGGCTTCTGCGAGCGACTGACGAGGTTAGTCCTCGGCGGGCCTTGGAAGGGCAACATGGACCTCTTGGCGACGTTTCTGCGCTACGCGTCCGCATGTCGTATAGACGATCGCCGCGCCGTTCCCATCTTCCTAGCCTGCGACAACGACGACTCCCTGTTCGTACGGGAGATGAAGATGAAGCTTGGATCCAATCGGAACCCGGGAAAAGCGATCCCCCAAACCCACCAAGAGGCACGCCACATAGTCCGGGCACAAGGTGTCGAACCGCCTTGGTACTCTCAGATGATGCGGAGCATAGAGAAGCTGGCCTTCCAACCAGCAGCGGAGCCGCCAACAGAGGGCGCGGGTGGGTTTTCCACGTATTCGATCACGACCGAAGACCTGCGCGTGATCGAGCGCGCCGTTAGCAACTGTACAGATCTCGGTCGGCCCATGTTCCACTCCGTCCGAGACGCGGCTCGAATAGTCTCCCACGGGAGGAACTACGACCACCCAAAGAATTACGAGCAGGTGAAGACCTTGCAAGAGGCGATCTACATAAACGAGCAAAGACAATTAGCGAAGAGAAGCATGGAGAGCGCCGTCCCGCAGCTGGAAGAGGAGACGGCAAGCTTCGGAGGTGGCGGCGATGACGACTTTGGTCTCATCGTACCCGACTCTCCCGACGTCACTTCCGAACCTCCTCCCGAAGCTACCCATCACCAAGCCCCGAGACGACAGCACCCAAGAAACAGAAACCTACCCCCCCATGCCCATACCCAGGCGACCTGGACCTAGAGCACGAAAACGTAGACCCGGCGATTTCTACGTACGACGCCTGGGGTGGGGGAGATATTCAGACACTAGATATGAACTACCAGAACGGGTACCAGCCCGCGGAGGTCTTGGAAGCAGATGTTGACCATTCAGAGAGTACCGACGTGAGAGTCGATCTAAACCGAAACATCAGCAGAGAGTTATTGGATGGGGCAAGGATAACGGCGTTGCTAATGTATGAGCATCTTGAGAGTGATAGCGAACGTGATAGTTAGATTAATAATGAACACCCTCCGCGTAATAACCCCGGCGTCGTCTTTTTTTAAAACGTAGTGCTGTTTAAGCGCGTAGGCAAAGACGCGTAGGTAGCGCCATAAGCACAGCCACTCGTGTGGTAACAAAACTGCTATCCGGCCGATGAGTCCAAAACCGCTGCCAAGACTGTTTATTCTGTAACTTCGACTATCGTGCTTAGAGTTTATTCTCACACGGGTTTCTGGACGGCGCCTATTTCGAATCCTACATAAGTAGTAAGTCCGTATGGGGATGGTAGCTTGTGAATATGGGAAAGTAGTTATATGTATTAGAGGTTTCTTTTGGAACTTTCAACTTGACTACCTATTGCTGGAGACTGTAAGTTCTGTGAAATATTGGATGACTGCTCTTTTTGGTATGCCTGCTGCTGGCGACATAGCTGCGTATCTCTCGGACGAGTCTTTCGCCTTCGGCGCAACGAGTTTCTTGTGTAGCTCTTAACCTGGAAGTCATTCGATCGTAACGGAGTAGAGCTACTGGAATGATAGACTAGAGCTAGGTTGGTTCAGACATTGATTTACGAGCATCTATCACTGGTATTGACTTAACTATCTTATAAATTCAACTTGTGTGCACCGGGCAGGCCATTCCGAGTCTTCGTACAAGTAGTAGAACATGCCAGGGGCCCTCCTGGAAGATTTGTGACTGTCCACATCCCCTACATCCAGATGGGGTGTAGACTATACCATGGTCAACCTCTGTCAGAGCGCCAGCTTGCTCAACTTAGTTTGTTTGACATTTAGATATCTACCTCGTATGCTCTGTAACCTACGGATCATGTTGGACGCACACAAGAATATTGTTGGACTTTTACAGAATACAAAAATAAATAAAAATTTGTCGGTTGTATGTTCGTCTGGGAATAAGTCCGTATCTTACCAATCAACACCACTGGACCCCCAGGTGATCACTATAAGCGTTCTCGAGACCGGAGAAACATATCAGATGCTTTCTGTCTTAGCCCGGGGTCAGCTCTTGGAACTCTCCAATATCCCTAACAACACGCCACATAGCTTTCCTAAGTCTTACGAACAGCTTAATGTGTTAAACGCTTTCCTTGATGCGATCCTCCCGTCCCATAGATTCTTTCGATCCGTCTTATTGGAGTACAGGGCCGTACTGGTAACTTAAGCTACAGCAAACGAGTCTAGCCGGTCGTCTCGCCAGGTCCGACATTTAACTACGAGATAACCACTGAAAACTCATAAGATCTAAGCATGCAATGAATCATCAGAGACACTCAAAATATCCGTAGTCTTGCTCCTGTCAAACCATTGTCAGGACAGACAGAAGAACTCCCATAGCTAGACCAATACCTTGAAAACCTCCTGGAATATCAGGACGTCGTCCTAACTCTTCTCCAAGTATGCTTTGGTCATGGGTTGACCGACGCTGAAACCAACAGGCAAGACCTCCCTAATAAATCTGGGAGCTCACCCGAATTATTATGTACCATAACCCAGCTCTTATACGATCCCCAAGCTGTCAATCTAAACCCAACACCCACTGGGAGCACGGATAAGCTAAATTTAACCCTCCAAACACGCCCCATAACTATCATTCGAATCTCATGTAGAGACTCTGCCATGTCCTAAGGGCTAGCTTCACTCATTGAGCCCTAGCAAGTCCTTCGGGTGACTTCATGGACCCCACCCGACTCGGGAGAGCCACTTCCCGAACCCTCTAAAGCTTGTACGGTATCTTGGATGTATATCCGGCGAGCCTGGGACCGCTGGTCAAGACCCAGACACCACGAGAGAACCCCGCGGCTATCGCGGCACGCCAGGTACTGCAGAGGACGTATCCTGATCCATATTAAGGCCATAGCGAGATGTATTTCACTTCCTAAAACCCACATCAACCGGACTTCCGCTCCCACGACTGCGAAACGGCTCAGAAATCCCCCCAAGCGCAATACAACTATCCTGACACCTCGCAAAACACCTACCGGCCCAAAGTTCGCGAGGGTGACCGGGAGGTATTTCGGCTGATTCCAACTTAGAACACCGCCGAATGATCCGGCGAACACCCGAAACTCCCACGACGTGCTTGAGGGCTCGTCCAAGTCGGTTTAAAACAGTGCCGGGAACTCTCTAAGCCCGCGTACACGATCGTAGCTGACCGCGTCAACCCGGTGGAATACATTACTAACATTCCCCAAACACCCGCGATACTGTCGGGGACCCGGTTCACACGGAATGGGACAACCCGCCGAACCTGAAAAAGAGTTGACTAACCAGGAACGAGTTGAGATCTCGAAACAGAAACTGCAAGTTGGGTGAATAACCTTAACCTTAACCCTGAACGCCCCGAAACGTAGAAGCACGACCCCAACCCAATTTAATTAATAATAAGGCAAAATTAATCTTGGGCAGGATTGATTTTTTTTTGGTAGGGGGACACGGGCCACAACGCGCAACAAAAGGCAGGATTAATTTTTAGCTTAAAAAAAAAAATCAATCTTACCCCTTATCCATTATTAACTTTAAATCTTTAAATAACCTTAAGTTCTTAATTAACCCTAAATCATTATTTAATTTTAAACCGGATTTTTAATTAATAATTATTTTAAAAAATATAATATTTTTAAAATAATATTTATTAAATAATAAAAAATATATTAAATTAATAATAATTATATAATGTTTTATAAAAATGTTATACACGTAAAAATCGCATAAATATTATATGTATTTTTATATAAATTTATTATAACGCAACCGTATTTTTATTTAATATTTACCCCGTTAAAAATTTAAAATTTTTTAATTTATATATTATTAATTTTAAATAATTTTATTAATTCTAATTAATTAATTAATGAGTTAATTAATTAATTTGTTAATTAAATAATTAATAAATTATTTAATTAAATAAAATCTTATGTTTTTACTTTAAAATGTGCTTATATGACCGTAATTAATTTAACGATTTTTAAAAAATTAAAATTTATAAAAATTCGTAAAATGAAATTAACTAAAAATTATAAAATTTTATTATTAAATATATATATAAAGTTAAATATTTATTATTTTTAATTAAATATTACTTTAAAATAAAAATTAAGTTTTTTTTTTTAATATATTATTTTATAATTACTAACTGCGGGTTATATATATAAGATAATTTATTTAAATATAAAACGTTTTTACGTTTTTTTAATTATTTATTAATTTTATTAATGTAATTTATAAGTTAATAATTTATAAAAATTAATAATTTAATTAAAAATATAATATATTAAAAAAATTTATAATTTTATAAATATAATATTTAAAAATTTTAAAATTTAATAAATTATATTTAATTATATATTTAATGTAATGAAAAATTTAAAAAATAAATATAATGAAAATTATAAAAAATATATTTATATTTTATTATAATGATTTTTTAATAAATGAAAAAAAATTATTTAAATTTTTTAAAAATTTATATAAATTGTTAATTTATAAATTATATTAATGTTAATTATTTTTAATTATAATTTTAATTATATTTATAATTAAATTATTTTTGACGGATTTTATTTTTTTTATTATTATATAATAAATTTTTTATTAAAAAAATTTATTTTTAATATTTTTTTATAAAAATAAAATTAAATATAATTTTATATTAAATAATATATTAAAAATTTCTAAAATTTAATATATTATATTTAATTATTTTAAATTGTAAATATTTTTAAATAATATTAATATTATATATTTAAATATTAAATTAAATTAAATTAAATTATATAATATTATATATATATTATAATAAATATTTTTTAAAAATTAATAATAATTATATTATTTATAATATATATAATATTTTATTATATATTAATAAAATATTAATCATTAAAATTAATTTAAAAATTTTTATTTTAATTATTTAATGTTTATATATAATTATAATTATAATTATATATATAAAATATTAAAAAATTTAAATTTTTAATTTTTAATTTTTAATAATTATTATATATTATTTTATATAATTTATATTTAAATAATTATTAAATATTATAAAAATAATATTTATTATTATATTATTATTATTATTATTATATTATTATTATTATTATTTTTATTATATTATATTTATGTATGTAATTTTTTATAATTTAAATATTATTAGTGTTTTTTTTTAATAAATTTTTAAATATTTAAAAATTTTATTATATTTTTATCGAAAAAAATTTAATTTGTTTCATTTATTTTTAATTTTTATTATTATTTTTTAATAATATATTATTTAATGGTTATTTTTTATCCGTGTTTAATGGTTTTTATTATTCCGTATTAATATTTTATTTATTATTTTCTTATAAATTTCTTTATTTTTTCTTTGTTTTTTATATAATATATAATTAATGGTTTTATTAATGGTATGCGATGATAACGTATTTAATAAGCACGGTTGTTTTTTATATATATTAAAAAAGCATTGTTTTCTTTTTTTATTAAGTATTTTTTCTTAAATATTTATTTTAAATATTTATTTTTTTTCTTTATTTTATTATTTTTAATTATATTTTATTATTAATTTATTATTTTAAGTAATAATAATAATAATAATAATAATTTTATTTTTTTATAAAGTTATATATTTTTCGAATATTTAAATTATTATTGTTATTTTTATTTTTATATGTTTTATTTTTATTTAATTTATACTCGTTTTAAATATAAGTTAAATTTCTTTTTTTATATAAATTGTTTAATAGTATTTTTTAATTAATAAATTTATTGTTATTGCGTTAAAGTAACCGCGGGGTATATTTAAATACGTTTTTTTTTTATTTTTTTTAATTTTTAATTTATGTTTATTTAATTAATTTATATTAATTTTTTTTTTAAAAATTTGGTGGTATAGTTAAAAATTTAAATGTTTTAATTTGTTTTTTAATTTTTTTTATAACTTTTTTCGATAATGTTTAAAGTTAAGTGTTTTTTAAAATTCGAGTTAAAGTAATTTTTTTACGTTACGAAATTTTAGAAAAAACTTGATTGTATTTTATTGCTATTGTAAAATAGCTTATATATGAGTTTATTATAATTAAAAAATAATATATTTTTAAAATTATATTTCCCCGCTATTTCGCGAGCCGATAAAAACGCGAATAATATTAAGTTTAATTATAACGTTAGTGAAATGTAATTTTTAAAATGTATTATTGTTCCGATTATAATAAAATTTATTTTATTTGTTTGTTTTTTTATTTTTTATGTTAATTTATTTTTTTTAGTTTTTAAATAAATAATAATTACTTTTTTATTTAAAAACTATAAATTTTTTTAATAAATTATTATAAAATATATATTTCGTTTTAAGATTTTTATTATATTTATTAAAAAATTAATAAAAAATATGCTTAAGTTATAATAAATTTGTATTTTTTCTTTTTTAAGGAAATGTTTTTTTATTTTAAATTATTAAATTTATATAATTTTTAAAAAAAAAAGTTAAATAATATTATTTTTAACGTATTAAATAAATTTAAATTTATTAACGATAATGGTGTTAATAAAAATAATAAATTTTTTAAAGTTAATATTTTTTTTAATAATTTTTTTAAGATTAAATAATAAGTTATGTTAACATTAAAAAACTTTTAAATTATTTACTTTTATGGTTTTATTATAATAATCTTATAAATATTTATTTTAATCCGTATTTATTATATTATAATTAAATTTTTTTTAAATTTTAATTTTTATATTTTCTTTTTTTTTTATTAAATTTATTATTAAATTATATATAAATAAAATTTTTAATTTTAAAAATTATTAAATTATTTATTTTATTTTTTTATTATCTTTTATTATTTTTTTATAATTATATTATAAATTAAATATTTTTAACATTAATTTATTATAAAATTTCTCCCTTTATATTATAAATTTAAAGTATTTTATTATTATATAATATACCATTTTTTTTTACTTATACCAACATTTTAATATTTTTATTTTTAATATAATTTATTTAAATAAAAATATTTTTAAACTTATTTTTTTTATATATATTTAAATTAATATTAATATTTTATATTTTCTTAATAATTTATAAATTTTTTTTAGTTATTTCTTTTTTAAAAATAATTTCAATATAATTATATTTTAACTATATCCTTAATTTTATTTTATTTTTTACTCTTATAATATTATTTTTTTTAAAAAATGATTTTTTTTTTAAAACTCCATCCATTTTTTTTTAACTTATAAGTCTTTTTTATTTAATCTTTATATCGAAATAATAATAAAAAAGTCTTTTAATTTACCCTTACCTTTCTTTATTAAATAACAACTTTATATTTATAATTTTTAAAATTATTTTTAAATATTTTACTTTATCTTTTCCATAAAATTATTTTTATTATTATCTTTCCTTTTTAATTTTATTACTCTTCTATTTAAATATAAATTTAATAAAAAACAACTTATTTTATTTTTTATATATTTTATTAACGTTGTTTTATATATTCTTATCATTTCCTAAAAATACATTAATTAAATTTTCTTTAATTTAATTACGATTTTATATGTTTTACTATCTCTACTCAATATATACCACATTATTATTCCATATACTATTACATTTTTTTTAACTTTTATATATATTTCTTTTATTTTTAAAAAGTTACACCCCCATATAAACGTTATTAATTTTAAAAAAACAAATTATTACTTCTTTATTTTTACCTTTATTATTTATTAATACTTTATTTATTTTAATTTTTTATCTAATTATATCTTTAAAAACCTTACATTTTTTACTAAATTTATTATTATATTTCTTATTTATATTATTATTTCGTTTAATTTATAAGTTCTAATAAAATATATTAATTTATTTTTATAAAAAGGTAAAAAATATCTTATATTATTATATTTATTTTACGTATTTAAAATATACAATTTTTAATTTTTCGCAATTATTTTTAATGTTTAATCTTATTGTCATTTAATTAAATATATTAATATTTATTAAATTAATTAATAATTTATATATAAAAATATTATACATTAATAAAATTTTTTAAAATATATATTTAATTTTTAAATATTTTAATTTATATTATTATTTTTTTATTTTTTATTTTATATTTTAAAATAATAATATATAATATATAATATTATCAATCATACACATTTCAACATATAACTATTTTATTATATTATTATTTATTATATTATTTACTATAATAAATAATATAACATATTTAATAAAATAAATATTTTTTATTTATTATAAAAAAAGATTTATAAATATTTAATATATAATTTACATTAAAATAAATTTTATTTATTTATTTTTATATCATTTAAAATTTTATCACCATTTATTTAATTAAATTTAATTTAAAATAATATAGGTTTATTTTTAAAAGATTTTTTTTTTAATAATAAAACATATTAATTTCTATTAATTATCCATAATTTATAATTTTATATTTTTAATTTAAATATTATAAATATTATTAAAATAACATACGTTTTATATATTTTTTAAAATAAAATTTTATTAATATTTTTTATTTTAATATATTAAAATTAATATATATTATATTATTTAAATTTTAATTTTAAATTTAATAATATATCTTAAGAATATTTTTTAATTTTAATTTTCGAAAAAAAATTAAAATTATATGTTTTAAATATTTATAATAACCATAAAATATATATTATTTAAGGTTTAAAATTAAATATATATATTAATAAAAAAAATATTATTTTTTTTTTAAAATTACTAATTATATTAAAAATTAAAAGGGTTTTTAAAATTTTAAAAGTGATATATTTTATAAATTTTTTAAATTTTAATTTGTTTTAAATTTTTATTTAATTTTTAAATATAAAAATTTATATTATTAAATAAAAATATTAAATGGTATTTAAATAAAACCAATATATAATATATATTAATAACCATATAATAAATTAATATATAAACTTTATTTTAAAAATAAAATTATAATTTAATATATTAATAATATTTAATATTTTTATAATAATATAAGATATAAGGTTTTATTATTTTAAATTTAAAATTTAATTAAAAAAAGCGGGCGTTTTTTCGTAACGTTTATAAATATTATATATAATGATATAAAATAATTAAATTTTATAATATTAAAGTTGTTAAAAAAATATAATTAATTTATTAAATAATAAATAATATTTATATTATAATCTTTTAATAAATAAAATATATTATATTAAAATATTATATTAAATATTTTATTTATAATATTTATAAAAACGTTAAAATATATATATTTTTTATTTTATATTTATTATTAAAGTTTAATTGTTTAAGGCATTTATTAATATTAATGGATTTTATTTAAATTAATTTTTATCTATTTTTTCATATTAATTTAATTTTAAACTTATCTTTAAAATAAAATGAAATATTAAATATTTTAAATAATATTATTTAAAAATATTAAATATATTTTTAAATTAAATTTAATAACTTTATATTTATTAATAATTTTTCTTTTTTATATAAAAAAAAAACTTATAAAAATAATTACTTTTTTTTTAAATATTCCATATAATTTTAAATTTGAAATAAGCATTTAAATTGGGTTATATTTAATTTTATGAAAATGTTATAAGATATTATTTTCGAAAAAAATGCGAAAAAAGTTATTAATAAAAACTATTTTATTATTTTTATAAAAAATTATTTAGATTTTAAATATGTTAACGGGATAATTGTATTTATTATTGATAATGATTTTAATAATAATAACAATAATAATATATTATTTTAAAAATTTAAAAAAAGAATTATAAAATTTATATTTTAAAAATTAGTGGAAATGTTAATTTAATAAATATTAATTTTTAAAATATTGTATATTTATTATAAATAATGGTTTAAATTTTAAATTATAAAATTGGAATTATTTAATAAGATTTATAATTGATGGTTTATATTATATAAAGAAAATATTAATTATTAATAAAATTGAAAATAAAAATAAAAAATTTTTTAACTTATATAATTTTTTATATAACCATTTTTTTTCAATAATATTGTTATTTTAATATTTTATTACTTATTATTATGTTAAAGTAATAAGTAATTTAATATAGGTTTTAATTTATTAAATATTAATGTTTAAATGGAAAATTTTTTCATTAATTTTAATTTAATAATTTAAGTAATTTATTAATATATCTTTAATATTTTACTTAAATTAAAGAATTAACGTTATTTATTCTTAATATCTTTTATAAAAAGAAAAAAAATAACGTATAAAAACTTTATTAAAAATAGCAAATTACTATGGTTTTATAATTTTTACAACGGAAAAATCTATATAAAATATTTTTATTAATTATTAAACATTAATAAAAGTGATAAAATATTAATCATTAATTAAATAAATTTATTTTTAAAAAGTGAAAATATATAAATTAAAAATATTACTAAATATTCATTCATATTAATATTTATTATATTAAAGAATTTATAAAATAATTAATATTATATTTTAAATATTTTTATTTATACTTATTTTACTATTATTTTAAAATTTTTTAACACATTAATATTTTTTATTTTTTTTATTTTAAATATATATTTTTTTTAAATTTATAAAGTAGGAAATATTAAATTAATTAATTAAATCATTTAATTAAACCATAAAATATTAAATATAATGTTATAAAATACTTAATACATATAAATAATTAATAAATATTTTATTTGGAAAATAAATATATTTATATTATAAAAAAACTTTAATAACATTACCAAATAATATAATTTTTCTTTTTTTTTATTTACGTTTTAACTATTATAAATAATTTAATTTAAATTTTTAATATTTAATAAATTAATTTAAATATTTAAAAGATTTCCATAATTAAGATTAAATTTAATAATTATTTAGTAAAAAATATAAACGTAAATAAATGTATTATTTAATAAAAATTAGTTTTAAATAAATAAAATATTAATAAAAAATATATCGCCTTTAATATAATTAATAAAAATAAGGTTTTTTAATTGAAAAGTTTATATTATAAAAAAATATTAAATTAAAAAATAAGAAAAAAGTATAAGAAATAAATAAATAAAAGTTTAAATTAAATAAAAATATTAATAAAAAATAAAGTATAAATTTAAATATTAATATATTAATTATTATAATAATTATTCCAATTATAATAAAGAATAATAATAGTAAAAAATAAATAGAATAAAAGAAAAAATTAAGAAAAATAATATAAATAAGAAATTCTATATTTAAATAATATTTAATTATTTTAAATATTATTTAAAAAATAAAATAATAAATATTAATAAATATTATATTTTTATATTTTATATTTTATTTTTAAAATATTTTAATATAATATAAAAATTTATAAATTAGAAATATAAAATATAATAAAAGTTAAATAAATTTAATTTAAATTTAAATTTTTAAATTATAAATTTTAAATATTATTATTATTTTTATAATTTAATAAAATATTTAATTAAAAATATTATATATTTATTAAAAAATGAAATAATAATTATAAATAAATTTAAAATATTTTTAAATATATAATATTAATATAAGGAATTAACAAATATAAATATATTAAGTATTTTTTTTAAATATATATTATTATAAATTTATATAAAAGGAAATTTTAACGTAAAAAATTTAATATAATAATTAAAATATTTAAATTATATTAATAAAAATAATAATATAATTTATTATATTATTTTATATAAAATTAAATATAAAATATAAAGTATAATTTATAAAAAGAAAAATATTTTAACTTTAAATTTTTTAAATATTTTTTTCATAATATTAATAATAAATAATATTTTTTATTTAAATATTAATCACATTATAATATTAATTATAATATTAATAAAAGGAAATATATTTTTAAACTATATAAAATTAATTATTATAAATAATAAATTAAAAAATTTTTTAAATATAATAATTATTAAAATTTAATTATTATTAATTTTAAAAAATAATTTTATATTAAAAAAAATTAATTTTATTATATAATTTCATTATTAAAATAAATGGTTAAAGGATTATTTAATATATAATGTTTTAACATAAAATGTATATATAAAAAAAACTTTTTTTTTATTTATAAAATAAATAAATTAAGTTAATATATAAATATAATTTATATATTATATTTTTTAATATATTTATATTTATTAAATATATAAAGTTATTTTAAATATTATTAAAATTAATTCCGTAAAATTAATAATTTTATTATTATAAAATATTATATAATATTTTTTTAAAGAAAATAAAAAAATGGCAAATTTTATTAAAAAATTAATAATTTATATTTTTATATTTTCCATAATAATAAATATTTTATTAAAAATATTAATTAATAAAATAAAATTTACCATTATTACTAATAAATAAAAAATATATAAAAAATATATAAATATATATAATATTAATTTATTAAATAAATAATATTATAAATAAAAAACAAAATTATTATAAATTTTTAAAAATTAAAATAATTAATATATTTATATATATTATTAATAAAAATTCATAAATATTATATTAAATATTTTTATAAAAAAGATTTATATTTATTAATAAAATATTATTAATAAATATATTAAATATAAAAACTTTATGTAAATATATGTTAATAATTACTTTTAATAATAAAGTAAAATTAATTTTATTTAAAATTGATTTTTTTTTAATAAGGGGATACGGGTTATAACGCGCGATAAAAAGTAAAATTAATTTTCGGTTTAAAAAAAAAATCAATTTTATTCGAAATTTACCCGAAATTGAAAATTACCATAATTTTTATTTTAACTTTAATTTTATCCTTAACTTTAATTTTACCTTTCATAGTAAAGCAAAATCAATTTTAAGTAAGATTGATTTTTTTTTGGTGGGGGGACACGGGCTATAGCGCGTAACAAAAAGCAAAATTGATTTTCGGCCAAAAAAAAAATTCAATCCTACTCGGGATCCACCCGAAATTGAAAATTACCACAACTTTTATTTCAACTTTAACTTTATCCCTAACCTTAACCCTATTCGTACAAATTTTAAAATATTAAAATTAAATAAAAAAAAATAAAAAAAATAAAAAAAATTAAATTAAAATAAAAAAATTAAAAAAAATTGAAAAAATTTAAAATTAAATTAAAATTAAATATATAATATATATAAAAATTTAAATTAAAATAAAAAAATTAATAATATAATATTATATAAATTATTAAAAATATAAAAATTTAAAATTTAAAATTTATTACATATATAAAATATAATAAATTTTAAAATTAAAGAAATTAAAAAAAAATTAAAAAAAATTAATATTATATTAAAAAAATATAATAAAAAATAAAATAAAAAATATAAATATAATTATATTTATATTTATATTAAAAAAATAATAATTATAAATATTAAAAATATATAAAATATAATAAAATATAATAAAATAAAATAAAATAAAATATAAAAAATAAAATTAATCAAAATTTAAAATAAATTTTAAATATTAATATTAAATAAAATAAATATTATATAATATAAAAAAATAAATAAAAAATAATAAAATTAAAAAATTAAAATAAATTAAATATATAAAATATAATTAATTAAATATTTAAATAAAAATAAAAAATAAAATTTAATAAATAAATAAAATAAAATAATATAAATTAAATTAAATTAAAAAATTATAATATAAATATTTAATAATATATAAAAAAAATTAAAAAAATTATAATTATTTAAAAATTATAAAAAAAATAAATTTATTTAAAATTAAAATATATGATAAAAAATAAAATTAAATTAAAAATTTAAAAAATAAAATTAAATAATAAAAATAATATAAAAATATTTTATATAAATATAATTTAAAATTAATAAAATAAAATAAATTAATAAATATAAATAAATATATATATAAAATTAATTAATAATAAAATATTATAAATAATTTAAAAAATATAAAAATATTTTATATAAATATAATTTAAAATTAATATTTAATTATTAAATATTATATTAATAAAATAAAATAAAAAAATTAAATTTAAAATAAAAAATATAAATAAATAAAAATAAAAAATAAATAAATATTTAAATAAATTAAATTAAAAAAATTATTATATAAATAATTAATAATATATTAAAAAAATAATATAATTATAAATATTTAAAAATTTAAAAATATAATTAAATAATAAAATAATAAAAATAAAAATAAAATATAATTATTATTATTTATAAATAAATAATATAAAATAATAAAAATTATAAATATAAATATAAATATTAATGTAAATATTAATGTAAATATAAATATAAATATAAATATTAATGTAAATATAAATATAAATATAAATATAAATATAAATATAAATGTAAATGTAAATGTAGGGGTTAGGGTTAGGGTTAGGGTTAGGGTTAGGGTTAGGGTTAGGGTTAGGGTTAGGGTTAGGGTTAGGGTTAGGGTTAGGGTTAGGGTTAGGGTTAGGGTTAGGGTTAGGGTTAGGGTTAGGGTTAGGGTTAGGGTTAGGGTTAGGGTTA